>JAJGRX010000789.1:1800000-2346387 GCA_025461125.1 Carex kokanica | reverse complement strand
GGTTCATTTTAAGTTGTCATTTTAATCACACAGATACATGTTAGAGAACATGATATTTGACAGACCCCAAATGAAACTTTAAATGAAATTGTGTTTGTGTCATTAATGTTTTCATTTTAGTGTTAAGTTCTAAAGTATGAGATATTCATTTTTCCTACATAAGAGATGTATATGTGTGATTGCTATCTAACGCTATCCGTAAAAAGTAGCTATAAGGGTAGTTCTTCGGTATACATAGCTTATGCGGAGGAAAAGATGGTTTATCAAAAGTACTATTGTCCCTCGTATCTCAATACGAGCTATAGCATCACTGGGCCCCTTGATAGAATATGATTATCTGGATCCAGTATGATTACAAGAGTAAACATATTTGATAATCTATTCAGGATCAAGAAAAGATTAAGTTTGCAAGGATGACACACACCTACCTTGAAACTAATCTGATAGCTATGAGACAAAAGAATTAACACGAAGTAAATCGTTTACTGGATCGTGATATTGTACGTACAGCATCATCTGTGTAATTGGTGTCATAATGTACTTGTCAGGTGCCACCTATGATTATAGAAGTTAGAACAGTTCTAATTCTATTTACCAACATAACACAGATCTTATAGGGTCACACCAATAGGAAAGTAATCAGAGAAATTTTATGATTAATTATAAAGTGTTATAATTAAGAATAAATATATGTCATGGAGATGACATGCTTAAACCGAATTAAATTTATAAACGTGTATGACACGTCGTATAAATTTATCGCAAACGCAAGAAATACAATTATTCAGAATAATTGTATATATATTATATGGATTAAAATGTTAATTATGAATTAATATTTTGGACCAAAAAGTCCAATTTGAATTTAGGCCTTAATTAAATTTAGAATTTAATTAAAAGCCTAAATTAAATTAAATTAAATTAAATGAAAAGGTTTAATTAAAGATATTAAATAATGCCAAATTCATTTGATTTTTTCATCTCTAAAACCGCCATAATTTTGGCTGTTTTGAACCGCCACAAAATGTTATAAATAGGCATAAAAGGTGAGAAAAAATAAGAAATCCATTCCAAGTCCAAATCAAAGTACGAATTAGAATCTGATTCGATTCGTATCTAATTTTCTCTCCCAAATAGTGATTTGCAGAAAATATGATTATCCATATATAATTTTGCGAGAATAAAAGTTATTCTTGTGAATAGTGTTTTGTCAGAAAAATTTCGTACTTTCGATGAATAGTGATTTACTGAAAACCGCGACTTTTCGAATACCGTTGGTATAGTATTTTTGGCAAAAGAAATACCAACTCTCTGGTATTTCCTGGTGGATAACCGATAGAGGCACTATATTTTTGGTGCTTGCTTAACCGGGTCAGACTGCATTCCAATTTGAATTTGGAAGCAAGGTAAAGAAATGTTATATTAATCTATTTAATGTTAAATAGATTTAATCTTTTAGAAATCAATCAAAGGAGTAGATCTATTAAACTGATTAAACTACAAGTAATACGGTTTTCTTTACTCTTTGGGTCTATACAGGATTAATCTGGTATGTAACTCTCGGTTATTATCCGACATACTACTTAATTATGATCTGAATGAGTAAAGTTTTACTTACGGCTTTTAATCTAAGAAACGGATTGAACAGGTATGTAACTCTCGGTAGATTATCCGACATACCACTTCAATCATTTTGGCTTGAGTTAGAAGTAAAAAAATTTGTTTTACGTTTTTCTGCAGCTTAAGCCTAATGGCTTTGGGTAGCCTCAAAACCCAACAATGATCTCATCCACCTCCTCTGCTATGGGCTGCTCATCGCTACTCCTTTGTATCTCTGTCTCCTGCATCTCCATGGGTGGTGGTTTTGGACCAGTAAATAAGGGCGGCGGTATAGGCATGTCAAACCTTTGAACACCGGGTCTCTTGACCACATTATGGCCTAACCTCCTCCACATGCTCGATACCTCCTTCAACTAGTGCAACCGTGAGGGGCACCTCCTCCAGCTCCTGAACGGCCACCACTGCCGACCAGCAAGAAATGTCTCCTTGGTGTTGTTGAGCCACCGATCCAAATAAGGCCAAACCCGCTTATCGCCCGTACAATCTGGCGCTCATGATCTAAATGTAGGCGGCAATCCAACAAATGTCTAGGAGGATCCGATATGCCGGATTGCGCAGGGTGGTATCTTCCAGCTGGTTCCATTTCTGAAAAGTTTAGGCCATCATCCCACAGAGCTTGAGGTGTAGCATCAATAAAAGTCTCAGGTGCAAGTCCTTCAGGCAGGAATATTATATATCTTCCTTTCTTCAACCTTGGCCACCCTAATCTCATGTGGTTGCACCAGGTTCGTTTGTACCGCATACTCTGCAACTTTGTCGACTTTAAGTTGGTAGGACATAGAGGGGGCTTGTGTATAGAATGACGGCTGATGTTGCAGCTTGGCGATCTCATGGTAATGTTCACCATCTCGTCTACACAAGCAACCACCTTTCTGCGGTCTATTGGGCGGCATATAGTGAGAGTTGAGAGGTCTGGTGCACTAGTAGGTTTGCCAAAGCCCGGTCCCACTCTATCATTCTCTTGAGAACCGACTCTGCTGGCTTAAAAGGGGGAGCAGCCGGGTTGCAGCATGCCTTCCTTGCACTTATTACCGGTGTGGCCGGTTTTTCCAGCACTTGCCACATTTAAGCGAATTCCTGCAAGCCGAGACCGAGTGTCCTTCCTACAACATTTTGAAACATCTCCCTTTCCACTCCAGAAAGCACGAGGATGGCGGGAATTGCAGAATGCATGCTCGGGACTGTGGGGCGAGACGTTAAAATGTCGGACTCTGTGGTGAGGTAGGCGGGTGGGAGATGTTGGGGGGACGCTTATTCTTGGAGCCATAGGCAAAGGCGCCATTTTGGCCACCACCTGGGCATAAGGGGGGGTAGTTTGAATGGTAGGTAGGTTTTTGGTGCAGGGGGACTTAGGGTTGCCAGATTAGCGTATTGGGCTGATCTCTAGTGATATGGAAACCCACGTCGGCGCTGCAACCACCTGCCAGGTCTTGCTGGTCTGGGTTGGCCATCGCTTGACTCTCTCTTTTTTTTTGAAAATTCTTGGTAGGAGATCGCTTGACCAAAGCTTATTATTTTCTTCTCTCCCAGTACTCTCTATGCGGACTTAATAGGACATCCGCTCAAAAATAGATCTTTCACGTGGTCTAGTAAAATACCGCAACCGGTATTCTCAAAATTAGATCGAGTGTTCATAACCAATAATTTTTCCAATAAATTCCCACTCATCACACAAAATGCATTAGAAACAACGGTCTCCGATCATGCACCGTTGCTTCTAAACTGCAGACAAAATTGAACCACATGGAAACCATTCAGGTTGGAAAATTTATGGTTACAATACCGTGAGGTTTAAACAAATCATTCATGAAATTTGGTCAACCCCTTCTAACAATCTTTCTTATGCTGAGGCCTTTCAATCAAAGTCTAAAGAGTTGTAGGAAAAACTCAGACAGTGGCACCTAGCAAACTTTAAAAACGCTAATGCACAGATGGAGGAAAGCAAGAAGCAAATACTGTGCTTGGATCGGCTAGAGGAGACAAGACCATTGGAGCAGTGGGAGTTCTCTTCTCGCCTAAATCACAAAGAATTTGTCTTTCGAATGGCGAACATCCAAGAAGCACAGTGGAGTCAAAGAGCCAAATGCAGATGGCTAAGGCAAGGGGACAAAAACTCTCGCTTCTTTCATGCCTATGCCTTGGCGAGATGTAGAAAAACACTGAGTGGAGTCGACAAAAATCAACAGGGGCAGAATTGTCATGATTCGACTGTGAGGGATGTGTTCTTCATGCATCTACGCAACACGGTGGGGACAAGTGCTAACACTCTGGACTTCGATCCAGCCGCTTTGTACACGACCAATCCGGATCTAACCGGTCTTGATGGCCCTTTCACATGCCAAGAGGTGCTTGGGGCTATCAATGGCCTTGCCAAAAACCGAGCCTCTGGACCGGATGGTCTCACGAGTGAATTTCTACAAATCAATTGGTCAACTCTAAGCATGTAGTCATGCAGATCCTCTCTGACTTCCAAGAGAATGTAATGGACCTTAGAGAGATCAATGTAGCAAACGTGGTTTTTATTCCTAAGAAGGAGTGCCCGGAGGAGGTGACGGACTACCGTCCGATCAGCATTCTTAACCTCATTCCAAAACTGATTTCCAAGGTACTGGCGGATCGGCTTGCAACCAAAATGCCGAGTTGATTTCATTGTTTCAAACGGCTTTCATTCGCGGCCGGCAAATTTCAGAAAACTTTAATGCCACTAGGGAATTGCTACATCATATCTCTTCATCGGGGGGTTCTGCGGTACTGGCAAAGATTGACTTTAGGAAGGCTTTCGATTCGGTAGAATGGTCTTTTCTGTTTCAAAGTTTTGAGGGCAAGAGGGTTCTCACAACGGTGGTTGGCAATGATAACCAACTTGCTCCACACGGCTACCTCAAGAGTTATTCTTAATGGGGAAGCATCGACAACAGTGAGGCATTGTAGGGGGTTGCGGCAAGGGGACCCCCTATCCCCTCTCTTATTCAACTTGGAAGTCGATGTGTTACAGCGCATGGTGGCGGTGGTCAATGCTTGTTTATCGAATTCAATATCAAACCAATTCCCAGAATCGATAGTAGCCATGCAGTATGCCGATGATACAGTTTTCATGGCCAATGCCGAGGTAGACACAATGGCCACGTTAAAAATTGTTCTGAGGCTCTTTATGAAGATATCTGGCCTTCAAATAAACTTTGAAAAAAGCTCTTTCATCCCACTTAATCTTGATAGTGCACAGATAGAGACCATAACTAAACTCCTGGGATGTGGTCAGACAACCTTCCCAATGAACTATTTGGGCATGCCACTCACGCTGCTAAGACCTACAAGGGACATGTTCATGACCCTCATAGAAAAAATTGAAAAGCGCCTTGATGGGTGGAGAGGTAAGCTGATCTCTAGGGGAGGGAGGCTGCAACTGGTGAACTCTGTAATGTCTGCTATTCCCACATATATGATGGCATGTTTTCGCTTGCCTAAATGGGTAATTGAGCGTATTGACAAAGTTAGAAGGATGTTCTTATGGGGCAAAAGTGACAGTGCTGCCAACCCAATCTCATTAATCAACTGGTCCGCGGTTTGTCTGCCTAAGGTGTTCGGCGGTTTGGGTATTGCTGATGTCGAGCTACATAACATCTCTTTAATGATAAGGTGGTGGTGGCGCCTGCAAGCCGACCCTGAGTCACTTTGGGCTCTGGTGGCCACGCGACTGAGATGGATCGGCACATATGCACATGGCCCGGGCTTGTGGGCGGTTGATGGATCATTTTTTTGGAAGCAATTGATCAGATTACACCACATATTTCAATTCTCTACTCGGTGGACAGTGGGGAATGGAATGGGGATTTCTTATTGGTACGATGCATGGGCGGGGCTTCCGAAGGCTAGGCTTGGTCCGGGGCAGCCACGCCCCCGGCAACCGCTTATATCCCTAAGTGATGCCAAATCAATAAACCGGGTGTTCGATCCAGAGGATGACGACCTAGAACAGCTGGTGCTTACAGATGAGGACGACCAAATGATCTGGAGATGGGGAACTACGGGATCATACTCAGCAGGCTCGCTGTACATGGCCATGGTAGGAGTGGGAAAGATCAAATGGCCTTTTATGGTCGTCTGGAAGAGCCGTTTGCCTCCCACGGTCAAGGTATTCGCAACCATGATGCTGAGGGATAAAATCCTTACGCACGATGTAATGACCAAAAGAGGCATGCGCTGTGATACAAAATGCTTAATGTGTGCTAATTGCCCCGTAGAGTCCACGTTGCACCTTCTATTTTTATGTCCATTCGCAACTCACGTATGGTTCCTTGTCTCTCAGAAGTTGGGTTGCACTCTCATGCGGCCTCATCTCAGCATTCACCTGACTTGGCAGAAATCACAGAGCAGCAGGGGCCCCATATCCATTCAGCAGTGGGTAACATACTTCGTGTGTACGGTATGGACGGTTTGGAAACATCGGAATGAAAGAGTCTTTGGAGGAAAGCACAAAGAGCCGGGCATCTTGGCGGAGATAATATTCAATGAGGGTAGGCTGTGGTTGAACAATTGTTAAAGTACGTGGACAGTTCCTGGTTCACTACTAGAATTCCCAATAATAGCAACGGGTCTAAGTGTTATTAGCAAGCGTAGGAAGCGCCCTTGCAATAGAAATAGAGCTTTTGAATTTCGCTGATTAAATTAATATTGTTGCAACGGGAGGCGCTTGCAAATAATCACGCTTGCTAATGTCTGCCGTTGGCCCTTGCTAATGTCACATATTCCCCCTTGCAAATAATAAGACCTACTCCAAACACGCCAGATATTATTTTTTATTAAAACCCGTTGCAATTACCAGTTCTGTTGCGCTTGCAAATGAGTCGTAGACGGGTCCCACACATTTGTTGCAAGGGCAACCGTTGCAAATAATGTTTAGGATTGTGTTTATCTTATTTTATTGTGAAGGCCTAAACTATTTGCAAGCGTCGCCGTTGCAAATGTTTTTGGAGTTGGTTTTTATATTATTATATTCTGAAAGACCTTATTATTTGCAAGGGCCACCGTTGCATAAGTTCTTAGGATGTTGTTTATAATATTTTATTGCGAATGCCATCTCTATTTGCAAGCGTCACCGTTGCAAATGTTTAACGATTATTTTTTAATATTATTCTATTATTAAAGTCAAGAATATTTGCAAGCGACATCGTTGCAATTACTTTTAGGTTTCATATTATATTAGTTTATTGTGAATGGCTTAACTATTTGCAAGGGCCACCGTTGCTAATGTTTCTAGGTTTCGGTTTATATTATTTTATTGTAAAAGAAGGAAATTATTAGCAAGGGCCACCGTTGCAATTGTTTGTATCACCCTTAGATAGAGAGACACACCTAAATTTGATATCTCCCTTTGTGACACTAGAAATATTAATACAACCATCACATAAATTCGAAATATTAATACAACCACAACATAATACATTGTTATATTTCGAAATATTAATAACCAAAAAACCCTATTAATTATTAGCATGTTAAGATTCTGGAATGAAAAAAACGAAAGGGTGGCATGTGAAGGGGTGGATTCATTGCTTGTAACATCCACAATCGCGCATGCATCGGATAGGCATAGTTGCTGATAATGTGGAAAAAATTGAATATTTGTGAGCAATTAGATCATGTTAAATTAATATGTGCATTTCCATAAGAAAAATATAAAAAAACTTGGTAGGAAATTGTTGTCACCAATGAAATTGTAGTTACCATAAAAGATTGATAACAGCCTTGATGAAAAACTGAATAGAAACTCATGAAACAATTTATAAAGGACTGTAAAGTTGGAGATACACGACCTTGCATTAAAGGACTGTGTAAACTTGGTTTTCCCCATTGTGTTAATAAATTAAAATAAAAAGAAAAATCATCCTTCAGACTTAGAAGGACAATCTCAACAATTATCTTTTTTTCTACATCTTAGGTACAAATCTGGCTGCGCAATCTCAACATTTGAGTAGCCGTTGCCATCAAGAGGCTACAAATTTCAATTCGTAACAAATGATCATAACTTTATATTATTATGTTGGAAATAAAAAAGGAGTTTAATTTTCTGAACTTACTGGATACGAAGTAGTGCACCATTCCAAAGGGCCAAGACACCTTCATCAGCAACAATACAAAGTAGTGCATGGAAGACGTTCTTGTAATGACGCTGCTGGGCAGCAGGAAGAGTTGCATCAATTGCAACATTTTGGAGTACAGTAAGTGGCTTGCCCTCATTGGCTTCTACTGCCTTGTTTGTCAGTGTATAGAAGAAAAGAAACTGAAATGTATGAATGACTATATGTTTTAAGTACCATGGCCAGCAGGGGAGAGGTTGTAGAGGACATGGGTGAACATGAGGGAGCGTCACTGACACTGATAGAAGGAGTGAAGTAATGGTGATGATCTTCAGCTGCTTTTGGTGTGGCTGAGTAGGACTTTTAAATATTTAGAAATAATATCCAATTTAGCTACAAAATTGAGTAGAACTTCTCCACAATTGTGTGCTTCTACCTAGGAAATCTAAACAACAATAAAAGAAATTTGATTAAGATTAGTGTGCTTCTACCTAGGAAACCTTAGTAAATTGTGGTTAAAGTTCAATGTCCCACCCTTTTTTCTGTGCCAATCCAACATCATAAAAATAAAAACCATAACATGGAACTGTAATAGAAGTTTTAACCTTCTGTGCACATATGTCGTTTCATCGAACACCTTGTGTGCACATAATCAAACACCGGTATACAACCAAAAACACTAAAAAAATGTATAACAAGCATTATAGAATACTGATAAGTGTGAGTGTTACTTGAAAGGAGGCAACCATCTTTTCCTTTCGTGAATCTGACCTTGCAAGCTTCGAATCTGACCTTGCAAGCTTCGAATCTGACCATATATGTATATTCCTTTTCATTTTTTGATATCTGTGTTATTTGTTAGATCTCACTTTATGTGTGTTCTTAATTGGAAATTAACTTTATTTCTGTTGTCTAGTCCTATACAAATACGCTCGTAAGTACTTTTGAAGATCCATAGAAGATTTTGGATCAAGCTGTCTTGGAGATGAATGATGACTTGATAAAAATACGCCAAGCAACAGCGCAGGTAGGCTCTCACATACACAACCAATCTGCTTAAAGAGTGTGAATTGTCTCAGTTTAATATATACTCAAAGTCTGTAGTCAGTAATAATATTATAAAATGGTCCAAACTATCCAAATTTGACATTTGGATTTTCAGGTAACTATTTTCGGTCCCTAACTTTCTTTTGTATCATATTTTTCTCATAGCACCTCTTTGTAGTCAATGTAATCAAAATATGGATGTGCTGTTTTGAGCCATTTTTACTCGAGATGTGTTATATCTCCAAAAAGTGATTAATTTCACTTGAGCTCCAGCAAGGATATCAATTTTTTTTTTAAATAAAAGATGATGTTAGGTTCATAGTAGTACAAGTAAAAAACAGGCGATGGTGATGAATTGTCTTTTGTGTTTGTAGGGATCAAAATGGTAATTGAGGGTCACACAAAGGGAGAATTTGTGTAATTTGCCATGTTTCTTAATGTTTTAATTCTTTTTTTTGTTGCTTTGTGGTGAAGGTGTTGGCATCTCAAAAGAGACTGGAGAACAAATACAAAGCTGCTGAACAGGCTTCAAATGACTGGTAATTCCACTTTTATACATTATGATTACCTGATACTGGTCTATTCAGTTTATATGGGTCTTATATTTCTTTCTTGCATGTGTATTTTTTAAATTATAGGTACAAAAGGGCACAGCTTGCTCTTCAGAAAGGCGATGAGGATCTGGCTCGTGAGGCTCTTAAAAGGCGCAAATCATATGCTGTGAGTACATATAAAATTCAAATGTAGCTGTTTAAGATAAAGTTAAGCTTCGAATCAAATTACCAATACCATATACTCAAGCCTCGGGTTTTATCAAAATTCACACAAGTACACAACTAGGATACCAAAATAAGGACCGAAAAGAGCAAATTTTACCTCTATCGAGCTTATTCCCCTGCAAGAAGAAGAAAGAGTCGCACTTTTAGGCCTGACGGTATCTCACAACTCACGCCAAGAGAGAGTGGAGAGAGTGGAGAGGTCAGTGACGGCGACTGCGCGCGATCAGCTTTGCTTCGAGAGTTGAGAGATGGTGGAGAGGAGTATTGAGGTTTGGATTTGGTTTTGAAAGAGAGGGTGGGTTTGGATTTCAGAAAAAAAAAAAACACCAAGTATCCCAGAGAGCAAATATCTCTCTAGATCACATTTGCTTAGAGACACCTACCAACCCAGGTAACAAAATTTCTCTACTTTACATAGGAGACATTGGATCAGTTTTGACACGAATATTGAAAGATCCATTGTCTTTCACCAAGGGCAGATTTAAACAGAAATATTAAGTTACCTTAGAGAATATAGATTCCCACCCACATCCTCTAAAATGGACACCTCCTTTGAAATCAAGACCATTCATCTCCCATCGGATGGCAATGATTTTGCAAATCTACAATTTAAGTAATAATTGTACGACAAATAATATGAAAAAATTTCAAAATAAATGTTTTCTACTTTTTACATCTTATATGGCCAAATAATACTTATAAATGTCAATTTTATATAATTTCATAGTTATTTGCCTCTTAAAACTGAGCCAAAAATTTCGGACCGTTCATTTTTACGTTATCAATCAACGGTCGATCTGCAATGAAATGAGTCCAAATCAGTTTTAAAATGATCAAAAGAAAACTCTGAACATAAACAACACAAAATTTCTCGAGTTTGGTTATGTCTGAGCTTCGATCCAACATGAAGTGTTTATAGCCATTCGATGGCGCAATATTCCGTCAGCTGGATGGATAGGATAATCAACATAAATTTTTACCAAACTTTGCTACAATTAAATAAATGTATTGATCTTTAGTTTGAACGGTTCAGATCGACTAACGGATGTAGTATTTGTGTGTGCCTTCATGAACTCGCACAACTAGAGATCATGTTGCATGACATGCATATAGGAGATGAGTTGTAATGTACATAATTTCAATCCGATTCAAATTATTAAAATGATAAATTACTTATTACATATAGAAATTCAATTTAAATAAATAACTATAATTAATAAAGTTGTTACAACATTTATATTGTATGTAGAAATTCATATTCTTAAATAAATTGAACCCTAAGCCAAAATATTTAAATGAAAAAGTGTATTAATTTCATTTCCCTCCAATGAAAAAGGTCACTCAACTTAATTTATTTATGGTAAGTTTTTTGTTATCTTTCATATAATTATTTTCAATATGTAAATGAAAAAAATAATTTACAAATTTTATAGTAAGTAAAATAATTACTTCGAAATATCTTCCAAATAAAAATGTTAAATTAAATTATTTGAAAAAAGAAACAAGTAAGAAAAGAAAATGATAAACAGAATGAAAAGTAAAACAAATGAAAAATGAAAAATTCAACCTAAATGAAAAATTCCCTCTTAAATTTCACTTCACTTTACCAAAATTGTCGTTCCCCCTCATTCTCTACTGTCTCCCTTGAATTCACATCCTCTCCAATATTGCACAAAACAATCTTTTACAATTAGTGGATCCGGACCGTTCCTTTTAACCTGGCACTAATCTCAAAGCTCAATAATATTGCCCCTTGTGCTAGCCCGAATACCAAAGCGATGAAATTTAATCTCAAACCGTAAAGTGAGGCCCATCTTTTTACGATACTGGAGAGAGTTGAATCTGTCTCCCTTTCTCTCTTCAGCCCCTCTCTTATTTGACCTAAAATTGGACTTCCCTCTAAAAATTTCTACCAAACATTAGATTCCCTCCTCCTCAATTCACTTCCCGCTAATTACCAAATACCTCACTTATGTCCTCTCTCTCTCTTTCTCTCTCTATATCCGTGTTCTCTCACACTTGCTTCTCTTCAAAATGAAATTCAGCACTGGACGGGCTTCGGAGCTAGGGTTCCAGCACCGAGGCATAACTCCGTCGACTGGAAGTCGTCTGTCGAGCTAGGGTTCGGAGCTAGGGTTTTAGCACCGAGACGTAGCTCCGTCGATTGGACATCATCCGCCAACCTAGGGTTCAGAGCTAGGGTTCCAGCGCCATCGTTTCGGTACTACTTTTTTTTGTCTATAAGCTAAAATTCATGTAGTTTGGTACTAAAAGTTCAACAAATTTGGGATTGTGCATGATGTGTAGGTTATTTTGGCTCAATTTGTTTTGTTAAGCATTTGTTGTGTGGTTCAAATTTCCGATTGTTGTCCCTTATTCAATTTGACATATGGTCTTTGTCCCTTATTCATTTGGGATTGTTGTCCCTTGTTCCGATTGTTTGTGATTTTGTGCTTCCTATAATAAATCACAAATAAATTGAAATTAAGTAGTGGTGAAGCACCAAATCAGTCAAACAAGCATCAGTGTATGTGTATTCAATGGCTGGAGGACACATAGAGGGCATTAAGTTAGGATTGCTTATTGGCATTAGGGCTAAGTGTATTGGGGTTGCTTATTGGCATTATGATTACTTATTACATATAGAAATTCAATTTGAATAAATTAATTTCTGATGTAATGATATTTTCAGTTTTTACCTAATGATGTTGACTCTTAATAATTCTACAGCTTGGATTGTGGGGCTTGTTCAAACTGGTTTGTATGCTGACGGTTCTTCTATTACTACTTTTTGAGGTAAAGCTAAAACAAAAGATTGGCAATATTTTCAGTGAATAACTGAACAGGGGGTAGTGAATATTTTGAATATTTTGGATGCCAACTCTTGGGTAACAGTTGTTATTTGTCTTTGAACGTAAATATGTATGGGGTCTATAATTGAGTTGAGATTTATAGTCAGCACCTGATACAAGATTCAAGACTGAGGTGATTTATTTCTCATCTTGATTCACTTTCTTAATGATACTAGATTCTTATTTTACTTAATAATCATGGTGCTCTCATTACACTTTAAGAATATATAACCTGAAAACCAAAATATATGCTTATTGTGATTTTATCTAAAGATTTTTACAGTGACTTTGTCGAAAACAAAAAAGAAGGGAAGGGTGGCCAAGGAGTCATTGGTAAATGCCACAAAAGAAGGGCTTGATCAGTAAAAAAACCGCATGAGAAATCAGAACTTCAAGAAATTTAAAGAACAACTCACATCCAGCAGCAGGTACGTACACCTCATAAACCTGTTTTGTATTTGTATTTTCCAAATGATCTATTTGGAAGGCTATAGTTTAATGTTGTACTGTTTTGTTTGCATTGATTGGAAGATTTAGTTATTAGTTATTACTTTTTTGAACTAAAAGTTCAATTTCTAATGTTAAATTGAAAAGGTTTTTTCTTGGATCAAATAAAGTATTGAAAGTAGCACTTGGTCGGTCCCCGGTTGATGAGTCTAGACTGCGTATACATAAGCTCTCTAAGGTTAAATTTCATATATATCTTATTTAGAAAGTGGATGCTACAGTGAAAACCGTAATATTTATTACTTCGTGGTGATTCAGGTCTCTTTTTGACCAATCTACATAAAGAGGATGTTGAAAGGTAAATACTCTCTGATTTATTTTTTGTTTTTTGTGCAAGGTGAAATTTCTTAGAAAAAAATTTCCACATAAGTTTGTTCCGACATTTCAGAGTATTTGGAGCATTTGAGGAGCGAGAAAGAACAGGGACTATTGCTACAGAGAAGGTTGCTACTGGAGTAATCTTAATTTTTTTGTTACCGAGTTATTTGGTTAACTACCATTAAAAGTAATAATGTTATTTGATTTGATTAACAGTTAGGGCTTAAAGCTGGGCCTTTGGATCTATTCTCGCATGAAATGGAACCATTTTTGCGCTAACAAGGGTTGCCTGTTCACTTGAATAAAGGTAAAAACAATATCAAATTGCCCTTTGCTAGTTCTGTTGTAATATTTCATTCTATATAGATATTTAATATATATGCTTCATTTTATTGAAATAGAGGGGATATATAATTAGTATTAAATATATTATAACCAAAACATCTGATTATTGGTAATGGGAAGATTATCAGTAATCGGTTGTCAATTCCTTATCTAAAACCTAATTATTAAGCTTTGAGAGTAAATAAGTATGGTAATATATAACTAGAGAAAACTTAGTATCCAATTACTCTATTTTTAAGTTTCTTATGAGTTTTGGAGTAAATAAGTATGGTAATATTTTAAATGTGACTCAAATTTTTGGAGTAAACAAGTATCAATTTTTGGAGTAACTCAAATTTTGTGTGTAGATTCAGACCTTCCTATCAAAATCTGATGCACTAATTGAAATATTTGATTCAAATATTTAATTTTGTTTTGTACCAGTTGCATCTTTCCTTTGTAAATTTACGCTATTTGTAGGCAGTTTAGGAATAAATGTAGTGCTCGTCTGATCTTATCGGTATTTGTTTGGATATAAAATATTGGAATTTGGTTTTGATATGATACAGTTTATTGGGGGATGTTAATCTGTGAAATATAATTCTTCCTAATCTTGTAAAAAAAAATAAAATAAGTGTCAGTATAGTACTTAGGTACTTCCTATATATCATGGCACCTTCTATCAAATTTGGTATTTTACTTTGTAATTTCTTACATAAAATGGAAATTATTTTTATGCAGAAAACTTCATGACTACAGATTTGTTCAGTCAGGTGTTGAAGTCCATTTTCTAGAGGAGTGTGCCCTTTATGGTGTCTAGCAACATGCACTATTATTTTCACATATAGTTATGTAGGAAAACCTTTGCAGATTTACTTTCATGGTAACAAAGTACTTAGATAATTGTATATATGGATTGTTGTTATTAGGAGTTAAGCAAACTTTTTTGTTAGGCTTGTGTTATATACTATTGTAATGTTTTTTGGTATTTTGGTACAATGTATGATAATTATAGTATGTCAATTAATGCTTATTACTTGTTCTGTTCAATGTGTTTATATAAATCTGGTTCAATGGGAAATATAAAAGATTACTGGGTTGGTACCAAATTGGTACAAGGAGGGAGCATGCAAAAAGTATCAATGATATCCTTGCAAATAATTAGGTGGGACCCACATTCATTAGCCTTGCAAATAGTTAGGTGGGGTCCACATTTGCTCTCCTTGCAAATAGTCAGGTGGGGTCCATGTTTGCCTCCTTGCAAATAGTCAGGTGTTAGTGTAATAATCTAGAAGTCAATAAAACAATAAATGTATCATATATATTTTGTTCATGAATTGAATGATTAATCATTTTGTGTTTAATCATTTTGTTACCTTGAGTATTATTGAATTTATGAATCATTTCGAGTTCATGACTGGAATTGTGAAACTTCATAATATAGATGATAATACTCTTAAAAGTCTCTAACTAAGGTAATTAGCAGGAACACTAATTACCGCGATAAGGTTAGTGTGTGGATTAAATGATGGTTAAGTTTCACAAACCATAGACAAAGAGTTGTCATTTTAATCACACAGATACATGTTAGAGAACATGGTATTTGACAGACCCCAAATGAAACATTAAATGGAATTGTGTTTGTGTCATTAATGTTTTCATTTTAGTGTTAAGTTCTAAAGTATGAGATATTCATTTTTCCTACATAAGAGGTGTATATGTGTGATTGCTATCTAACGCTATCCGTAAAAAGTAGCTATAAGGGTAGTTCTTCGGTATACATAGCTTATGCGGATGAAAAGATGGTTTATCAAAAGTACTATTGTCCCTCGTATCTCAATACGAGCTATAACATCACTGGGCCCCTTGATAGAATATGATTATCTGGATCCAATATGATTACAAGAGTAAACATATTTGATAATCTATTCAGGATCAAGAAAAGATTAAGTTTGCAAGGATGACACACACCTACCTTGAAACTAATCTGATAGCTATGAGACAAAAGAATTAACACGAAGTAAATCGTTTACTGGATCGTGATATTGTACGGTACAGCATCATCTGTGTAATTGGTGTCATAATGTACTTGCCAGGTGCCACCTATGATTATAGAAGTTAGAACAGTTCTAATTCTATTTACCAACATAACACAGATCCTATCGGGTCACACCAATAGGAAAGTAATCAGAGAAATTTTATGATTAATTATAAAGTGTTATAATTAAGAATAAAATATATGTCATGGAGATGACATGCTTAAACCGAATTAAATTTATAAACGTGTATGACACGTCGTATAAATTTATCGCAAACGCAAGAAATACAATTATTCAGAATAATTGTATATATATATATATGGATTAAAATATTAATTATGAATTAATATTTTGGACCAAAAAGTCCAATTTGAATTTAGGCCTTAATTAAATTTAGAATTTAATTAAAAGCCTAAATTAATAAATTAATTAAATGAAAATGTTTAATAAAATATATTAAAGAAATTGACAAAGTCAAATTGATTTTGACATCTCTTAAAACCGACTTTGAAGAACCGCCATAAAATTGCTATATAATGGCATGAATGGTGAGATTAATTAAGAAGTTGATTTCTAAGTCCAAATCAAAGTACGAATCAGAATCTGATTCGATTCGTATCTAATTTTCTCTCTCAAATAGTGATTTGCAGAAAATCTGATTATCCATATATATATTTTTGCGAGAATAAAAGTTATTCTTGTGAATAGTGTTTTGTCAGAAATTTCGTACTTTCGGTGAATAGTGATTTACCGAAAACCGCGACTTTTCGAATACCGTTGGTATAGTATTTCTGGCAAAAGAAATACCAACTCTCTGGTAGTTCCTGGTGGATAACCGATAGAGGCACTATATTTTTTGTGCTTGCTTAACCGGGTCAGACAGCCGGGTCAGACTGCATTCCAATTTGAATTTGGAAGCAAGGTAAAGAAATGTTATATTAATCTATTTAATTGTTAAATAGATTTAATCTTTTAGAAATCAATCAAAGGAGTAAATCAATAAACTGATTAAAATACAAATAAATACGGTTTTACTACTTTGGGTCTATACATGATTAACTGGTATGTAACTCTCGGTTATTATCCGACATACTACTTAATCTATGATCTGAATAAGTAAAGTTTTACTTACGGTTTTTAATCTAAGAAAAGGATTGAACAGGTATGTAACTCTCGGTAGATTATCCGACATACCACTTCAATCCTTTTGGCTTAAGTTAGAAGTAAAAAATTTTGTTTTACGGTCTTTCCGCAGCTTAAGCCTAATGGCTTTGGGTAGCCTCAAAACCCTACATTAGGTGGGGTCCATTTTTGCTCTCCTTGCAAATAGTCAGTGGGACCCACATAACATAACCTTGCTAATACTTAGTTGGGTGCCAAAAATCAGTGTATTAGCAAGCATGCTATTTGCAAGCACTCCGCTTGCAGATATCCTAGAGAATAATATTAACAAGCGTAAGCCCTTGCAACAAGTCTAAAACTGAGTATTAGCAATGGGGTTTTAACCAACGGTAGTTATTGCAAGCGCAGCGCTTGCTAATGGCGTATTTTGGGCTTGTAGCAAGGGCACGCCGTTGCTACAATCGAAATCATGCCGTTGCTATTACTGAGAATTCTAGTAGTGGTTGTTTTCATTGTCAGTTGTTTGTTCTAAGACTATATTTACATTTACTATGGGTGGTTAGGGTGCAGAGGTGATGTGCCTAGTATTTACTGGGCAAGAGGCCAATTCTGGATGTGCTTGTAACACCGTTTTATATTTAATGTAAGCTTGGTAGCTCCTACCAAGAATTTTCAAAAAAAAAGAGAGAGAGAGAGAGAGTTCAAACCTGGTAGCCACTACCAAGTATTTTCAAAAGATAGATAGATAGATAGATAGATAAGCTTGGTAGCCACTATCAAGGATTAAAAAAAAAAAACAAAGATAGATAGATAGATAGGTTAGTCCCACAAGGAAAAGCGTACATAAAGTACTGGGTATATATAATATCAACTTTCTTTTATGATTAACTGAAATTCTTATTGGGCTTCAGTGTAAAGTAGTTATTTTGGGACGTATAATATATTAGAGAGTCGGCCGACATTTTTGAGGAAACGGTTCAACCCGTGAAAACTACCATGTTCACCCCCTAAATTTAATATTGTTAGTTGTAAATAACAAAATCCGAAATTTTTATTTTTACCATCTTTGAAAAAAAAAACTAAATAATTCTATTTTTCTGAAAATTAAATTTTTACTCTGACTAAATTTTTTTATTTTTTTTTGGAAAAAAGACAAAGATTGCCCGTTTCATATATTGAAACGCAGAGCATCAGCTAAAACAGAGAAACAAAATAAGGAGCACCAAGGCCCAGACCAAACACAAATAACAAACCAAGACAGAGGGTCATTATCTAAACATGCTAAACATAACAAAGTGCACGAAGGCACTATCACAACAGCATCCAATAGGAGTTTAAGCTGCATCTTCATCACCAAGCACCCACTCCAGCATCATCACATCTACAGGATCACTAACTTGAAGAGGGATTGCATCCAAGTCATTAGGCAGCCAGAGTTGCGTAGCAGCCTGCACTGCTTGAGTCATTGTACCTGACCAATAAGAGACCAAAGATACAATTTGTAAGATAATATTTCGCGTAGAGTAGATAAGAGCATTATTAAAACACAAGTAATTTCGATCATTCCATATACTCCAAACCACAGCACATACGACAATTAAGAAAGCAGTTTTTAGAGTTTTGGTCAAAGTTAAAGCATATTGAACTACATTCTCAATAGAGTGCCATTGTTGGTATAAAGGGAAAGCAGCACCCATCCAACACCAAATATTTTTAGCATAATGACATTTAAAAAATAAGTTGTTAGAATCTTCAATATTATTGCAGAATTGACAGTGAAGGTCCCCACTCTAGCCTTTTTTCTGCAATAGTTTTTTAGTCAATATTCGGTGTTTGTGAACGAGCCACATGAAAGCTCGTATTTTCGACGGGATTGGTAATTTCCACCAAAGTAACTCCTTGTAATTAAGAAACTTATACAAAGATTGCACATCCACACCCCTGATATTAAGAAACTTATACAAAGATTGAACAGTGAAGATGACATTGGATTCCCATCTCCATGCAAGGTGATCATAATTGTGAGTAAAGGAAAAAGAACTAATCACATTTAATATATCGCCCCATTCCCGAGCCAAAACTCCTTGTAACCTCCTGCGAAACTGCATAGCAGCTCCTTGAGATTCGATCACTCTTTGAACAGTAATGAGTGGTGTAGCGCAAATTTCATACAAATGGGGGTATTGGTGCATAAGGGTACAATTCTCAAACCAAATTTCCTGCCAAAACAAGACCTGCCCTTGACTACCAGGTGAGACAGTAGTGCAGATTTTACCGAGTTGTTCTTTTTGAATGACAGCTTTCCAAAAGGGAGAGAAGGGCACAACAGAGTTTTGTGAATAATATTTAAGCTGTATCACTTGTTTCCAAAGACTATGATATTCGGGATCCCTAAATTTCCACCACCACTTTAATAATAAAGAAATATTCATTTGACGCAAATCAAGGATACCCATTCTCCCAAATTGTTTAGCCATACATAAGGTTGGCCAATTACACAATGCAAACTTCTTCTTAGTACTAGTACCCTGCCATAAGAAATTTCTCCTTATTTTATCAATTTGCGCACTTATCATTTTAGGCATGGAATACAATGACATGGCATAGAGAGGTACTGCAGATAACACTGCATTTACCTATGTAATTCGTCCCCCCAATGAGACCAGCTGACCCTTCCAATTTTGCAATTTATTTGTAATTTTATCAACTATGAAACCCCAATCTTTCACATTCAGTTTTTGATAGTGTAAAGGGACCCCGAGATAATTGAAAGGAAAAGAAACAAGAGAGCATCTAAAAATCCCAGCTAGTTCCTGAGAAAACTCATTCTCGATATTAATAGGATATAATTCAGTTTTGTCCAAATTCATTTTCACCCCTGACAATCCCTCAAATATAATCATAGTCCACCATGCGTGTGACACACATTGAGGAGTTGCTTGAAGAAACAGAACAGTGTCATCCGCATAGTGGGCATTTGTGAGAGCCCTGTCCATATCACAAGGTGGTCCAAGACCACTCAATTTTCCGGATTCTCTTCCCAATTTAAACAATTTGCTGAGTGTATCAGCAGCAAATATGAATAAGTATAGAGAAAGAGGATCACCTTGTCTCACTCCCCGTTTACAAAAAAAATAAGGAGTGAGACATCCATTAATGTTTATACACGATTGGGAGTTGTGCAGCCACAGTTTCATCCAAGCAACCCATTTAGGATGAAAACCCCTACTTTGCATAAGGGTAAGAAGATAATTCCAATTAATCTTGTCGTAAGCCTTTTCAAAGTCAATTTTCACCACCACCCCTTGTTTTTTGGCAGTGGTGGATGATCTCATGACTTAATACAACATTATCTAGAATAAATCTATTTTTCAGGAATGCAGATTGATTATGATCTATTATCCTATGAAGAATTGGCTCTAATCGATAGGTCAGTATTTTTGAAATGATCTTAAAGCTGCAGTTAACAAGACTAATGGGTCTGAATTTTTTGATATGTTGAGCTTCTTGTTCTTTTGGGAGCAAACAAATAATCGACTTATTAATCTGAGCTAACTCTAATTGTTCTTGATAGAATTTCTGACATAATAGCATAAGATCATTCTTAGTAAGCTCCCAAAAGAATTGGTAGAAAGCAAATGAAAGCCCATCTGGACCAGGTGCCCCACTAGGGGCAGATTCAAAAACAGCTCTATGTATCTCATTTTCAGTAAAAGGAGCTACCAATGCAAAGTTTTCAGCTTTTAAGATCATTTCATTATCATTCCAAAACCCAGGATCCAAGTTAGCAAAAGTGGGACCAGGAGAACCTAGTAATGATTTGTAGAAATCTAAGATATACCTATGAATGTCACAAACATTGGTATTAATCTGTTGATTAATATCCAACGTTTGAATCTTGTTCTTCCTAGATTTAGTACAAGCTATCCTATGAAAAAATTTAGTATTATGGCCCCCCTCAGCTAACCAAGTTTGTTTGGCACATAATTTCCAATACAATTCTTCTTCTAGATAATAATCATCCATTTATTGTTTCAACTCTTGCCATTGAAGTGATTCCTCATGACTCAACTCTCGAGTTTCTCTAAGAATCTCAAGGTGTGTCAACTGTTCCCCTACTAATTTTTTCATCCTCTTTTTGGCTCCATAAAAGTTCTTAGTCCAACCCTTGATTTTCTTTTTCAAATTTTTCATTTTATGATGCCAAGAATGCCCAGTATGTATAGGAGAGAGTATATGCTCTTCCCACCATTTAGTAACTAACCTAACAAATTCAGCATTTTTCAGCCATTTAGGGTCAAAACGAAAAATATCGTTAGTTACTCTATGTGTGTCTCCCAACTGTAAAAGAAGGGGAACATGATCAGAACCATAAGGGTTGAGACCGAGAACACTATGATTCGGATAAGCATCTAACCATTCTAAAGAAACTAGGAATCTATCTAATAAAGCTTTATGTGTACCATTCGTCCAAGTAAATTTTCGATTTGGCAACTTTAAATCTATAAGATGGAAATCATTCACAAAATCATTAGGCCCTGTTCGGTGACAACAGTTTCCATAGGTTTTGTTTGGTATTTTAACTTTTTTGGTATCTTTACCTATGAACTGTTCGGTAACTTCGTTATTATAAAACCCATTCTCAAAACCTCAAAGGTTTTTTTCCTATCTGCTTCTTTGTTGTTTGTGGGAAAAATAAAATCTACTCCAAGCTCCCTTTTTTTCCCAAAAGCTGGAGCTCACGACTTTTCATTTTTTTTTTTTTTCTTATCTCAAACTTATGTTTAATTGCAATAGCACAACAAATAGTTTATATGATTTTTTTAAACTTTATATATAAAATTTATTTGGACTATTAAACTTTACTAAACAAGTACAATTAAGCAAGCACAATTTAATAATATAATAAAACAAATACAATTTAAACAAGCCCAAAGATTAATACTTGTTTAAATTCACTCGGACCTAATTAATACTTGTTTAATTAGCCAAATTGAAATTAACTTGTTTATCACTTTGCAGTGTGTGGTCAGTTCACTCTGATATCACTTTGCATTGTATAGTCAATTCACTCTTCTTCTTTTTAGAATCTGATATATATAATTATATTAATCATAATCAATGATTAGTATTAATACACTTAATATAGTTTAATTGGAGTATTACATCTTCTGTAAAAAGAAAAATAAACTAACATTCTAACAAATTTCCCATGCATTTGCCGAACACCTATATTCTAAAATTATCCATGGGTTAAATAACTTTGGTTTTTCCAAATTGAAATTCCCATTCCCATATTAAAAATTCCAATTCCCACAAAATTCTCATGTTGCTGAACAGGCCCTAAAAGCACCACTTAACCTCAAATCAAAATTAGGGCCCGATTTTTCAGATCGTTTTCGAATAGAATTAAAATCACCACAAATAATCCACATGTCTAGCTGTCCTACTCTACTAGTTCTAAGTTCATCCCAAAATTCAGATTTGAGGTTCCTAGCTATAGGTGCGTAAACTACTGTAGTCATCCATTTGTGCAAGTTTTTTCTATTTTGTATCCAAATATCGACAGAAAATCTATTCAATCTAGAAGCAATTATTTGAAAGTGATCACTATCACAACCAAATAAAATCCCACCAGATCGTCCCCTAGATGGTAACCAAATCCATTTATGAATTCTAGAAGAAATAGATTTAAGAATGCGAGGACTAAAATCAGATTTTTTGGTTTCTTGTAGAGCAACAATACCCACACTCTGATCCATCAACAAATCTCTCAATATATGCCTTTTCCTAGGGGCATTGAGCCCTCGAACATTCCAATTTAGTATATTCATGGTCCACTAATCCTACCCAAATCATTGTGATCAAGGATGACCAACTGAGAGTCGTCAGCTCTAGTTTTCTGCTTCGCAAACACCTTCCTAATCATGTCATCAAAATCAGATCTAGTCATACTTTGAATAGCTGAAATCATCTCAGTTTTGCTCAAGCAGGAAGTATCAAAACTAATCACTCTGACTAAATTTGAGTGTCCGCAGTTTGAAACTGCGAAACTGCAGACCAATTCTTTTTTTTTTTGTTATCAGCCCACCACATTTCTGGTTTGTAAGAATCAAATGATGCCTTGCTTTAATCTAGGGCTGGTAAAAAAAGCTCATGGCTCGTGGCTCAATCATAACTCGCAGCTGACTAGTTCGCTAATAGCTCGTTATTAGACCGAGTTAGGGCTTAGCTCGCTTGCTAGCTTGGCTAGACATCAATTTGTAAATTTGCATGAATCTGTATGCATTTTATACTCGGTCCAGCTCGGTCCAAAAGGTTTATAAAATTTATTTTCTTCTTAAAATAAGGTCCAACCAGACCTAACGAACCAGTTCGGCAGCTAGCTCGGTCCAGCTTGTGACAATTTCAAACTGAGATTTCAACTCGTACCTCTAAAGTCAACTCGTTCGTGACTCAGACAAACTAGCTCGTGACGAGTTTGAGCTGAGCCCAGCCCCTACTTTAATCCATCTCCTCTGAAAAGAAATTGTTGACTCTGAAATAGATATATTGGCAAAATTATAATTAAGTCAGATCTGGAATCTTCACGCAATAAGTTAAAAGTATGGTAGTGTAGGGACCACCATATGCAGTGGCAGAGAAATGGCCAAAATTTTTATTAATAGGAAAAAAAATAAAAAAATAATGAGAATGAAGAAGAGTTTTATCAAAATTCGACAAATAACAAAAACGTGATAGTCTATGAAGTCCAAAGAACGTTATAGACCATCACGGCCAACTTAGTCAAAAAATTATCTCTAAACTAAACAACTAAAAAACGAAAAAACATAATTCCTGGACGTGTTTGTCCATCACGGCCAGAGAGACAGAAAAAAATAAATAATAAAACTCTGAACTTCATAGTCCATCACGGCCAGAGAATTGAGAAAAAAAAAGAAAAAACCCTTGATGATTTTGTCCATCACGGCCAGGAAAAAAAATAAAACCTCACAGTATAGAATAAAAGAAAAATTCTACTTTTGCTTCGCAATCCCTATATTTATTATCAAATTAGTAGCAATAGGGACATAGTCTGACAAAAGGAAGGTTCTGGGAGCATTCATTTATTCAGATCTCCCCCTCCAAGAAGTTTAGAGTTGACTGACATAGAAATGCAGACTATGCAGTAGAATTAATATTAAGTTATTAGCTACTCTTGATCGCACGATTGCCACTGGAAATAAGGCACAGAAGATCCACATTCACCCTTTCGCTGAGGACAAGAACCGCAAGGAGTATTCTTCTACCCGGGGGAAAGTACTACAGAGCCGAAAATTTTTTAGTTACCACAAAAAAAATGAAATTAATTGATTATCACCCCCACAGGGTTAATTCAAAACATACCACTCATGCGTATCCAGTACGCGTACCAAATTGGATGGTGCGCGGACTGCGCAGGTGTACTAGGCAGGCGCACTACTTGGTGCGCGTACTGGGCAGGCGTACCGACCCGATGACCCGGTGCGTGGACTAGGTAGGCATACCGTGGTAAAAGTGGTATTTAACCCCCCCCCCCCCCCGCGCACCAAATTGGGTTCTCAAACGGGCAGTGCGCACTTCTCCGCAGTAAAAAGGTATTTTTTTATTTTTTATTTTTATTTTTTAAAATTATTTTTATATTGGTTAGTTAAGTAATAGGGGTTTAAAATTGGCCAAAATTGAGTATAATTGTATTAAATAGTTTAAATGGTACCCAAAATTAGTAATATTGTAAATAAACAATATTTTGTTGTGTTGTAGATCAAATTATGTTAGAGTTGAATATAAATGCACCGAATTGACCCAAAATTGTACCAATATTTTACCGATGGTGTCCAAAAATTAGGAAATTAAAAATGTACTATAGTTGTGGTATTTTAGACCAAAATTTACTAGAAATGCACCAAATTGACCTTGTATTGTTTGAATTAACCGAAAATTGACCATTTTTTAAACCGACAATGTCCAACAATTAGTAAATTACAAATGAACCATATTTGTGATTTTTTTATACCAAAATTGACTAGAAATGCACCAATTTGTAGTATGGTGTCAACAAGCAGAACCAAACAAACTGGTCTGCCTTATGATGATATTGATTTGGATATTGAGTTGGCCCGAACCGTCTTTCCGCATTTGACGAAGGAGAGTCTCAGCCCCGTTTGCTGGTTCCCGTATGTTTGCTGGTTCCCGCAAGAATTGGCGGACTGTGCACGCCTAGTATGTGAGCCAGCTTGAGGCGATGGGTGACAGGATCCCTGATGAGCTCCAGTCGTATGCTTTCGAGGCATACGACTAGACTTATCGCACTTGGTATCAGGAGTACTGTGCATTTACGGTCTACTTGCATGGTCAGATCACCGAGATGAATGCCAAGCCGCTCCACGTACGACGCGACACAGTTTCTGATGAGTATGGCTTCATTCCCTGCGCTGGCCCGGCTGCACAGATTGTAAGATTTTCATTTCTGTTTAAAAATTATGATAACTGACTTGCATTTTGGACTAATTTTTAATGATTTATTCGCAGGTACTCATGAACATCAAGCAAGTCCTGATCAGCGCAAGATTGGCAATCACAAGAGGATGGAAAAAGATCAGGAAGAAATGGTTGTGTATGGCTGCACCGCCAGTCGTCGTCGCCGGGTACAAGGACCAGCTCGACAGGGTCCTCGGGTTTTCAGATCTACCCAGATACGAAGATTTGAAAGACTACGATGATGCAGATTCTACGGAGCCTATGAGTACCGAGGAGCCGGATTTCTCAGGGATTCACTCTGCGGCGACTGCTGATGCAGCATTCGAGGCAGCTGTCTTGCAGTGGTACGTATATTTTTATACTTATTTGTAATATCATATACATTGTGAAACCTAACTAATTTATCTATTTCAGGGAGATTTACCGCGGGAGATAAGCAGGGGGACACGATAGAGGCACCATTTGAGTTTCACTTGGGCTCTCAATACGGTGCATACTCTCAGGATTACCCATCTCCTACATTTACACTCAGCAGGAGCCAGTCCCACAGTACACTCAGGAGGAGCCAGTCCCGCAGCAGGATGCCTCGTATCGACCTGTCTACTCTTCAGAGGATACACATGACGTTATTTTCGGTCTTGGGACCGACCAGGGACCATGTGAGGAGTACAGATTTGGGGAGATACAGGAGGAGGCCCTACCACATCCATCACGAGAGTATGTGCCCTTGGCATAGAGAGAGGGGTGGCGGGGTAAGAGAGTTAGGAGAGATAGGGTGCCGTACACACCACCGAGTAGGTAAAGCACCATTTTTTATTTGTTAGGTATTCCGGACTGTTATTTAGTTATTATGTTGTGTCAGACTTTTATTTGGATATTAGTCTCCTACATTTTGATATTATGTTTTTGTTCTACTTTTACCGTATGTTCTATTATTATCTATTGTTATCTACCGTATCATTCCAATAAAATATTGACCGTAAATAACACAAATAAAGTCAAATACAAGCGAATTAATACATCCAATTGTTGATGAAATCAAACAACATAATTTAAAAAAAAAAAAAAAAAAACCAAAAATCGCCAGGGGCTTTGGTGCGCCTGCCCAGTACTGGGTACGCATGTGTGATATGTTTTGAATTAACCCCACAGGAGTGGTAATCAATTAATTTCATTTTTTTGTGGTAACTAAAAAAATTTTGGTCTACAGAGTACAGACGCATTCATTTGAGAAGCATATGTAATTTGATGGTTCATGGAGGGCACGAGTGCAAGATGGGAACCAAATTGTACGTCCAGGGTTTTTTTTGCCTGGCTGTGATAGACAAAAACGTCCAATTTTTTTTCAGCTCTCTGACCGTGATGGACTGTGAAGTCCAGAGTTTTATTATTTATTTTTTTCTGCTTCTTTGGCCGTGATGGACAAAGACGTCCAGAGATTATTTTTTTTCGTTTTTTTTATGTTTAGTTAAGGGATAATCTTTTGGCTAAGTTGACTGTGATGGTCTATAGACTATCACATTTTTGTTATTTGTCGAATTTCGGTCCATGTATGAATTTGTGTGAATTTTATATGCATGAATTTATTTTGTGAACTATGTCTGTTTGTATGAATTTGGAAATTTAGTATGTATAAATTAGTTGCAAACTTAATTTATAGTAGTTGACTTTATAATACATTTAGGCTTTAGCCCACAAGCTAACTCGGCTCGCTCATTGTCAAGACAAGAAAGCCACAAGCCACTTTTTCAGCTTAGCCCTAATGTTGACTCGCTCATGACTCGCTTGTTACCAAAACGAGCGAGCCATGAGCTTGGTCTATCTTTTTATCACACTAATTAAATAACCAAACAAATCATAATCAACAATGAAAATGAACAAAAAAAAATTAAGAAAATTTAGACGTAAATGTTTAACCCGTTCAGAGTCTGAACCTGTCTAGCTCGGATATAAAATGGAAACACCTAGTGTTTTGAAATGGACCGGCCGGTCCAGAACCGGACCGGACAACTCGGGGTTCCGACCCGGACTGAGCCCCAAACCAGGATCAGACCGGACCAAGGCTAGGGACGGTCCTGGCACGGGTCTGATCCGTTTTTTTCCCCCAGCCCGTGTAGGACCAGACCGCACCCAGACCGCACCCAAACCGGACTAGCAACAACCTAACAAAAAAAAAAACTACCGGACCCGAACCGGACCGTGGACCGGACCGGACCGGCCCGTGTCAATTTGGACCACAGTCCAAGCACGGGTTTCGGACCGTGAAACCCGCCGGACCCGTGTGGACCGTGGCCCGGCCGGGTTTGGACCGGACCGGACCGGACCGGCCAGTTTTCAATTCACTAGAAACACTTGGTTTTTGTCACTTGTTCTTATTATAAATGGAAGTACTTCGAGATCAACCTGTCTCGGATGAAATTAATGCATTGAATCATTAAATTTAACTTCAATTAAGAATAACACAAATAATCTAGACAGCTCAATCTCAAGGGACACAAATAATTCTGGCAAATTGAACTTCACATTCTGGACGGGATAGATATTCCGTCTAATTTTTCTAATTTTTTTATTTTATTTATTGTTAATTATATATAGTTTGTTTGATCATTTAATTAGTGTAATAATTAAGTAGATTGAGATGTCTATCCTGTCCGGCGGACGGAAATCAAATTCCTGTCATTCCTATAAATCGACATTTTATGAGAATGTATATTTTTTCGATTTTTTTTTTTTCACTTTTTTTATTAATAAAAAAATCAGCAATTTTTTGACACAATGTTTGTAAAGATTAACAAGAACAACATAACCTTAAAATAGAGGAAACATTTTTTTCACTTTAAAATAGAGGAAACATCTTTGTAAAGATCAACAAGAACAACATAACCTTCAATAAAATTAAGAGACTATATAACATATGAGGTCCAAAATTTTATAAAAATGTATGTCACATCACAACACAAAGTCTTTCTAACTTCCATTTTAAAGGAGCAAGAATCAAATAAATACCAAGAGGCCATTACTAATCTGATTTGGAGCAAAACCATGAAAAAAGAAATAAAAGTTCTAGAAAAAAAAACTTGGATAATTATATAGAAAATCATGCATAAATATAAAAATTTGAACGGAGCCCGAACATAATGATTTTATATACATATATATGTTTGTAACTTTTTCCAAAAGTTGACAAAAGAAGTATATTTGAAAAAAAAAAAAAAACTTTGTCCAGATAGATAAATGTCCAGTCCTGAACTAATGTGGCTTAATTCGCCGCTGATTGTCCCTTGTAAGTGGTATTGGTTTCAACAATTGATTTAATAACTTATCTTGTACTATTCTGGTTTCTTAATAAAATATATGGGTGAATTTCACAGTTGGTGCTTCATGTATTCTTTCGACAACAAGTTAATATTAAAAAAACAGAGATGGCAGAAGATGGCAGAAGTAGACTTCTCCCTTTCTCTCTTTCTCCCTTTCTCTCTCCAAAGAAACAGATTAGTAAACTTCTCCCTTTCTTTCTCCCTTTTCTCTCCAAAGAACAAAGTTATCAGTAAACTTCTCCCTTTCTTTCTCCCTTTTCTCTCCAAAGCACAAAGTTATCAGTAAACTTCTCCCTTTTCTCTCCAAAGAACAAAGTTATCAGTAAACTTCTCCCTTTCTTTCTCCCTTTTCTCTCCAAAGCACAAAGTTATCAGTAAACTTCTCCCTTTTCTCTCCAAAGAACAAAGTTATCAGTAAACTTCTCCCTTTCTTTCTCCCTTTTCTCTCCAAAGCACAAAGTTATCAGTAAACTTCTCCCTTTCTCTCTCTAATTTCTGAAATCAGAAAAAAATTGAATCCACACAGACCCACTTTCTTTCAGTAGATGGCAGAAGCAACAATAGCACTGGCCACGCTTGGGTGGGTCGTATCCCCTGTCGTGAAAGATCTCGTCAACAAGAGCATCTCCTACCTGGGAACCGACATTGCCAGAGGCCTCGAAGATTTGGAGACGGTTCTCCTGCCGCAGTTCAAGCTCACCATCGAAGCAGCGCAACACAGCCCCCATAACGCCAAGCTCACCAGGTGGCTGGCCCGTCTGAAGAATGCTTACTTTGACGCCGAGGCTATCCTCCACGAGCTCGAGTACAAGCATCTCGAACGCAAGGCCAAAGGAAAGGACAAGAAGCTATTGGTACTGTTGGCCTATTCATGGCTTTTTGTTATTTTAGTTTATATTTTATATTTAGTGGAAGAGAAAAATAGTAAGGAGAATAAAAGTAGAAATTTCCATACTATATTGATATTTTCCAACTCTTACATATTATAATAAGAGCTGGGCTTAGCTAAGTCATGGAGTAAAACGACTTGGTGCTCCACGTCTCATTATTTTCATTTTAAAAATCCAAACTACCGACCCGAACCGCTCAAGTTGTTCTCCATATTGAAATGTGTTTGGAGACCAAATTTTACATTTTTTGAAATTTTTTTACTATTTATTAAGCCACTTTGAAAATTGCTGATCCATTGGTTCAGAATTTTTTACTGTTTTGCTACTGTTCATCCGGATCAGCGATTTTCAAAGTGGCTTAATAAATAGTAAAAAAAATTCAAAAAATGTAAAATTTGGTCTCCAAGCACATTTCAATATGGAGAACAACTTGAGCGGTTCGGATCGGTAGTTTGAATTTTCAAAATGAAAATATGGCATGGAGTACAAAGCGTTTTACTTCATGGCTTAGCTTAAGTCCATCTCTTATAATAATTCATCTATTTATAGGCTACATGATGCCTTTTAGATATTCTAGAACATAAATTACATTAATCATGATACAAGTATCAAGTGCATGAATTGCACATTCCAACATAATCATAGAAATCATAAACATTTAATCTATCTAGAAAACTCAAAATACATTAACTCAAACATTTGACTAAATAATTAACCTTATTTCTTTTTAAACTAAAAAGTCTATAGCCTTTTGATTTTGTGATATAACCCACTAACACACATTTCTCACATTTATCTCTACAAGCTTGTGCCTCATCTCTTTCGCGACATGCGCATAGCAAATGAAACCAAAAATCTTCAAGTGATTCACCGATGGCTTTCTACCACCGGACCACACCTCAAATGGTGTTTTGTTCTCAACCGCCTTTGTTGGACACCGGTTTAACAAGTAAACCGCTGTGTATATCGCCTTGGCCCAAAATGTCATCGGTAAACCCTTCTCATTCATCATGGTCCTCGCCATTTCTACAATTGTTCTATTCTTCCTTTCGGCAACTCCATTTTGTTCCGGTGTAAAACCGACTGTCAACCGTCTTTCTAGGCCGATATCCTCACAAAAATTTTCAAACTCCTTGGAATTGTATTCACCACCTCTATCACTTCTTGACTTCTTAATCAATCGGCCACTTTGCCTTTCAACCATATTTTGAAATTTCTTAAAAACTGAAAATGCCTCAGATTTTTGTCTCAAAAAATAAACCCAACACATTCTTGAAAAATCATCAATGAAAGTAATAAAATGCCTATTTTTACCATGTGAGGTTGTTTTCATAGGACCGCGTATATCAATATGAACAAGCTCCAACGGTTCCTTTGCTCTCCATGCCTTCTCTTTTGGAAATGATTCCCGGTGAATTTTACTGAGAACGCAAGCTTCACATACATCACCCTTCTCTTCTATTTGTGGCAACCCATACACCATATTCTTTTTGTGCAACAATTTTAAACTCTCAAAATTTAAATGACCAAACCTCTTATACCACAACCAAGACAAGCCTTCTACATCAACTTTCAAAGCAACACTTTTTCGGATTTGACTTTAAGTGGAAATTTTCTATTTTTCTCCATTTTCACTACCACCATCAATTCTTTTTTTTTTCCTCAAGTTTGTCATAAATTTTGCACAATTCAACTTCAAAGTGAACCACATGCCCATGCTTATCAATTGCCCAACACTTAGTAAATTTTATGCCATGTCCGGGACAAGCAATACATCATGTATTAAAATTTTACCTTTCTTTGATGCAACGACAATTGTGCCTTTACCCTTCAACTTCACAACCGCACCATTACCCATTGTAATTTGAGTAGTGGCAGTTGTATCAAGTTTGCAAAATAGCGACTCGTCTCTGGTCATGTGATTGCTACACCCGCTATCAACATACCACACATCTTTCTTTCTCTTTTCAACCGCCGATTTGGATGCATAAAATGTGTTTTCAACACATTCTTTATCACCATTTCCTCTTTCGTATAATTTGCATTATCTTTATTTTTCAACCTACAATTCTTCTCAACATGGCCAAACTTCTTGCAATGGTAACATTGAGGTTTTTCCTTATTTCAACAATTATTTTCTATATGATCCGGTTTCTTACAATAATTGCAAGTTCGAGTTTCTCCACTTCTACCACTATGGAACATATCCCTTTTGGTCACATTTTGGTTAGATGACTCTTTTAAATTAACATTTGATTGAAATGCACTTTCAAGTGAAGAGTTACTAGATCTATTTAATCTTTGTTCATGCATCTCAAGAGAACCCATTAAGTCTTTGATACTAAGGGTAGAGAGGTCTTTGGTTTCTTCAATAATGGCAACAATATTGTTGTACTTGGGAGAGAGACTAATTAAAATTCTCACATACTGATTTATCGGTTAAGTTTTCACCCAACTTTTTAATTTGATTCACCAACTCAATCACCTTAGAAAAATACTCTTTTAAGGTTTATTTCTCCTTCATTTGTAAATTCTAAAAATCTCTCTTAAGTGTTAAAAAGTTTTACGGCTCTAACCTTTTCAATACCTTGAAACTCATTTTGCAAAATCTGTCATGCTTCTTTCGAACTTATCGCGCTGGTTATTCTTGGAATAATCTTGTCGGTGATGGCTTGTTGAATCGAATAGAGAGCCATCGCATCTTTCTTCTTATTCTCCTTATTCTCACCCGACGTCTCAACCTTTTCTTTTCCCTTCTCATCTTTTTCTCTTTATAACCTTCTTCCACTATCTCCCATAAATCTTGTGAGATCAAGAGAGTCTCCATCTTTATACTCCAATAGTCATAATGCTCGCCATCGAAGACGAGTTGCGCACCTTGCGGCCCCCATGCACCACCTTGCATAGCCATCGCGCTCTCAACTTTTTTTATCACACTTCTATTAGAGAAACCTCACTTGAACTCTCACACAACCTATGCTCTGATACCACTTATGTTGGCCTATTCAACCCTCTTACATATTACAAATGATAACTCATCTATTTATAGGCTACATGATGCCATTTAGATATCCAAGAACATAAATAACATTAATCATGGCACAAGTATTAAGTGCATGAATTGCACATTCCAACATGATCTTAGAAACCATAAACATTTAATCTATCTAGAAAACCCAAAATATATTAACTCAAACATTTGACTAATTGACCAATTTAATTAATTTACTATTTCCCAAACTAAAACATTTTCAACAGGTACGTCTCTCCTCTAAACCCATTATCAAATCTCTTGCAAAATTCGCCGACCAGGCGGTAAAAAAGGCTTCTCTGTTGTCTTCTCAAAAGAGAGAGTTGTTGAAACGACTGAACAAGCTCAAGGAAATTGCAGCAGAAGCCAAGGATTTGCGTGATTTACTGGGCAAAGATTCTGTAATAGCCGGTAACAACCATTCTGTCACCTCCTCGCTCCTTGCTCACAAAGTTTTTGGTCGTGAAGGAGAACGTGACGATATAATTAAATTTCTGTTGGATGATGGAGATCATGATGGAGATCGTTACTCGGTTGTTGCGATAACCGGCATGGGTGGTGCTGGCAAGACTACACTTGCACAGTACATTTATAATGATCCAAGGGTAAAGAAACACTTTCCTATCAGAATGTGGCTCTGCATATCCCGAAACTTAGATATCATCGAGCGCACAAAGGAGATGATTGAGTGTGCCACGGAAAAACGCCCTGATATACATAATTTAAGTGTTTTACAAAACAAGCTCCTAGAAACATTATCTAAATCTGACAATATCATGGTCGTACTAGATGATGTTTGGTATGATAGAGAAAAAGGAGAAAATCAATGGGATGACCTCTTAAAACCATTTGCTTTTCGAGGAGCAAAATGTAAAATTGTGGTAACTAGCCGCTCATCATGGTCGTTTCCTAATGCATTACAACCTAGCAAACTTACTGAGTTGAGTGATCTTGCACTTGATGATTTCATATCACTTTTGAGATATCATTCAATTGATGATTTGCAAATCAATAATGCCCAATTAAAGAATGATTTGCAAATCAATAATGCCCAATTAAAGAATGATTTGCAAATCAATAATGCCCAATTAAAGAATGATTTGAGTGATATTGTGGATCAGATTGCCAAAAAAATGAGTAAATCGCCTTTGGCAGCAAAGGTAGTTGGTAACCAGCTGCGTAAACGGCCAGATATCTCGTTTTGGCGAGCTACTCTAGAAAATGTCGACTTGAGCGACACTAGAGAGATTTTGATGTGGAGCTTTCATAGCTTCGATGTGCAATTACAACGATGCTTCTTATTTTGTAGTGTTTTTCCCAAAGGTACAAGATTTGATGAGGTGTATCATTATTGGGTGGCACTTGATTTTATCCAGACCTCAGATGATAAGAGAAACGTTGAAGATATAGGTTTGGAATACTTTGAAATAATGGTAGCGAACTCTATTTTTCACCCGGTGGATAAAACTCATAAATGGTATACCATGCATGATCTCTTTCACGATCTTGCAGAAAAGCTCTCTGTAGGAGATTGTTTTAGGGTAACAAATGCTGAGAGAGAAATACCCTCAACTGTGCAGCATGTATATCTCCAAGTTAACAATGAAATTCTGAAAGAGAAACTATCTAGTATATGTAATTTGAGTAACTTGCGTACCCTTATCTTGGGTAATCCATTTGTTGACGATATTAGTGAAATATTTCCCAAGATATCTACAGAAAAATTTAGAAACTTGAGGGTATTAAAAGTATGGTCCAACGGCTATAAAACACTGCCAAGAGTTGTAGGAGATTTTAGGAACTTACACTTGCTAGATATATGGAGGAGTTCAATTGAGGAGTTGCCAGATTCAATATTGCAACTCTATCATCTTCAGTTGCTAATTTTACCCTCAAGTGTAAAGACTCTTCCAACAAAATTGTGTAACTTGATCAAGTTGCGACACATTGTGCTGTATGGCAGTGATGGTAGTAAGGTCAATACCTTACCTCCAGTACCTTACCTAGGCAAATTAACTTCACTCCAAAGTTTGAATGAATTCCATGTGAGAAAAGAGGAAGGATACGAGCTACAACAATTGGGATGTTTGAAGGAGATTGGTGGCTCTCTAAAAATAGTAAATCTAGAGAATGTCAGAGATAAAGAAGAAGCTATGCAGGCAAGGCTAATTGAAAAACCCAAACTTAAAAGGCTGGAGTTGGTGTGGGCTGAGTCAGCTGAAATTAATGACTTAGAAATAGAGGTTATTGAGGCCCTACAACCTCCAACAAACCTAGAGTGGCTTAGAATTGATGGGTATAGGGGATCAACATATCCAACCTGGTTGCAGGAAGGTTTCTTTATAGAGAATGCAAAAGATGTCAGATTTTACAATTGTAATGCTCTGACAATTCTTCCTCCAAATTTTCATCAATACCGTTATTGCTCTGAAATTGTTCTTGAAAATTTAGGGGCTTTAAGAGAATTATCTACTTTTCCAGAATGCCTTGCTACGTTATCGATCATTAAATGTCCGTGTTTGATTTTAGTATGTGAGAATGAGTTGCGAGTAAATGAAAACCAGAGCATAATGGAAAGTGGATTTCTGAAATTTTTTGTTGATCGTAATACACATATGCTTGATCATGAACTTAAAAGCTTTAAGAAAATGATCTCAGTAGAAAACTATGGAGAGGAGCTTCAAATTTTGGAAAGCACTGTACGGGATAATGCATGGGAGCACTCCCGAAATATAAATGTAAATAGAGCTTGGTGGACTTGTCATGTGGAACGGATGAACTTTATTTTCAGATGCAACACTCGAGCAAATAAATTGAAATTACCCTCCATGCTTCGCATCCTTCATCTTGGCTATTGTTGTATATCTGATGGAGCATTGTCGGATTGCCTGAGAGAAATGGTAACTCTTGAGGAACTATACCTATCGGGTATCATGACAATAACCACACTTCCACCAATACAAGTCTTAGAATCTCTACAGAGCCTCCAAGTAGTAGAGATAAAAGAATGTTGGTATCTAAGATCACTCGGTGGTCTGCATGCAATCCCTCAACTCCAGCGCTTTTGGGTAGAGGGTTGTTGGTGTGTCAACATGTTTAGAATGGCTTCTCCTCAGTTCTATCGTCAAAACATAATGTCATTGCAACAATTGGACAAGTTGAAGCAACCTGTTTCAGCAGTCAAGGCTAGCGTCGATAGAATACATAATGCAAGTAACAACCCTTTTGTCACCTCCTCGCTCCTTACAGAAAGAATACAGAATGCCGGTAACATTTCACCGCTGCCCCCCACTCTGCAGTCCCTTAAAATTATTTCTTGTGTAGTTCCTCAGGCTATTTTAAACAACAATTTTCCATTCCTCCAGGGTGTTGAAATTGGCAATTGCAACTTGCAAAGATTCTTATCAATTCGTCAGCTAACCTCACTTAAATCATTGGTGCTTGATGACTGTCAAGATCTGAGAGTCATTCAGGGCTTAAAATCTCGTCCTTCTATTAATATTCTTATGCTACTTCGACTGCCAGATCTTTCTGTAGAATCTGTTCTGGAGTCTTGGCAAGGTTGCCGACAACAACTATCTATCAGTAGCTTGGCGATGTTGAACAAACTTTTATCATCCCCAGATTTTTTTGCTCCGCAAGTTTTGTGTATAAAATATTGTGAAGAAGAAGAAATTTCATTTGAGAAATCTGATCACCTTCAATCTATCAAGGGTCTCATATTTTCCGAATGCAAAACACAGAACCTACCAATAACTTTGAGTGGCTTCTCTACGCTCAAGTATATAAGTTTCGAAGGCTGTCCCGAAATATCGAGGTTGCCAGAACTGCCAGGATCAGTCCAAATGATTAGAATAAGTGGTTGTCCAGTGTTAAGGGAAAGGTGTCAACCAAATGGTGTAGACTGGCACAAGATTCAATGCATACAAGATAGAGTGATTGAATGATTTCAGACGGCCGGGCTCCAACCTTTGTCCCCTTCTTGCAATAGGTAATAGCTCTTTTTCTCTCAGTTTTATTTCTTTCTTTCTTTCTTTTTGCTCCTTTTTTCGTTTTTTTTTTCTTTTTATTTGTTTTCATTTTTCTCTATTCTTTGCATGATATTTGACTAAACATCATTGCATTTACAAAACTTTTTCAGCAATAACATTAAATCTTTTGGAAAGTTTTCAAAGGATGACCTGTTCAGCAATAACATTAGAATTAGGTAGGTACTCGATTGGAGTTTTTTACTGCTAAATTTCTTATTCGAGCATGCTTTTGTTTACTTGTTATGAATAAATCAAAGTGCACGAGGTTTTAGTTTGAGTCCTAAATGCAAAAACACTAATTTAACTCAAAATTATTTAATATAATCTATTCGGCTCTCCTTTTTTCTTATGATTTCAGTACATTAATATTTTATGAATATGAAAAATTGAATTTATATAGTATATACAACGGCAAAAACCAAGAAAAAACAGAGGCAGTACCGATGCCGATGCAAATGCTGAAGAGGGGTCGCCTCAGAAAAAAGTGAAGCTACCCCATCAAATACAGCAAAATAGAAGGAAAGGTATATTTTCATTACTTATGGATTGGGTACCAGTATTACATTTTTTTTTAAATTATACCAGTATCACATTCAGTTCTGTGTACACCTGTATACATCTTGTTTGGTTTAATCCTTCTAAGCATGTATATGGCTCTGGCACTTTTGTTTTTTGCTAAAATTTGAACAGGTTATTAGCGTTGGTACCTGTTGAGATATAAGAGAATTGTGTGAAAAAATCATCATAGGCTTATTTAGGAAGGAATTTAGCTATCATAGAACTTAATTATATACCTAGCTTAATCGTTGTAATTAGACATACAAAATCTAGCATTTTACGAAATTAAGCAACAAATGGCTACAATAGAATTGGTCTATAAATATCCATGTAATGCTCATGTAATAGATCATAACAAATCAATAAAAGTTCATTCTTCATTTCTCAAATCTTAACAGTATTTTTCTTTCGATGCACTGGCAATGAGCGATTTGGTAGCCCTACTGAAATATAACCCCAAATGTTGCCAATAGTTTTAGTTGTTTATTTATCTGATTTTGTTTTTACCAAGAGTTTGATTTTATTTTCCTCTTTGATGTTGACCAGAAAAGGAATGCTTCTTCGAACGGCTCTTTCTAACGGCTCTTGAGACTTATATCCATTATAATAGAACTTTGGTATGTATTGTAAACTTATGAGAAATTAATCAATGCAATCTTAATTTCTTTCAATTTCATCACAATTTCGAATAGTTCTCTTTCTCATTTCTCCCTTCAGTTTTACTTAATTTATATCGGCTTTTGAGAAATTTGTGTGGGGTCTCAGTAATATTTTTGTTTTGTGTTTTAACTAGCACAGGAGAAAGAGGCGGCCTCAAGGAACTCCAATGGTGATTCAAGGTATTTGCAATCCATTTTCTCGATTTTCTTATTTATCTGATTAAATTTTTTAGTCGTAGTTTTCCTCGGTTGCTTACTCTTGCTGTCCCAGAAGAAGAGAGCAGGAGGAATTCGAGTTTTTTTTATTTGATGGGGATGAAGAAGAAAACAGAAGGCATGTTTCCACCCCACAGGAGACGTTGGAACCAACCGATAAATAATTTAAACTGCCACACCTATATGAACCGATCGTCCTGAAGCTGGTGGACCCGATCTGAAATTTAGTTGTCCTACAAGGTTATTTACTAAAATATCTCTGAGGAGTATCAAACAATAAAATAATTAGTCGAAGCATCTCAGAAGATATGCTTATCTCCCTTTTTATTGCCAGTTCTTTGTCTAGATTGACTGTTTCTATTTTTATTTTATTTTGTCATTTATGTTATAGGGGATACGAACAAGACGTACACCAGTTAAAATTAAAATTCAAGAGTGAGGATGAGAGACACCCAACACGTGTGCGTGATGCCATCATTCATCTCCTCATTGGTTAACTCTTATTCTCTTTTATAACATGGATTTCTCCAATTCTCAAGCTTGTTTGACTGTTCATCATAGGATGGTATTGAAGTGATCCAAGAATTTCATAAAATATAAATCAAAGTGCTGACTGTATTTTTGTCTTCTAAAGTTCTTCCCCAATTTTCTTTTCGATGTAGATAATTCACAATTTGAGAAGGTTATAGAGATTTTGGAGATCCAAGTAGATAAAGTTGCACCAGAAGAATCAGAGTCCTTGTCTCACTCTCAGGTGAATCTCTAACTCTCTAAAACTTGCTTTTCAATCATATAATATTTGTGGCACCATATGCACATGATCTCTGATTTGTGAGCATTGTTTCATATTAACATAAGGCTGCTCACTGGAGAATGAAGAAGAAAGAGACAAAACAGAGGAAAGTTTCAAAACCTCCCATAGTGATTTGGATAATTCTGGGAAGCATGACTCTGTGTCAATTGTCAAATGATGATTTGTATGAAGTTTTTAATTGGGACAACCAAGAGATGGAGCAAGAACAATTTGTGTTTTCAAACTCAGTTCTGAAGGCTAAATAAGAATCGGGTTGCATCAGTTCTTGTTGGAAATAATACCCTTAGCTATTTTCTTTGCCATCCTTTTCTTTTCTGATAAACAAACTGGGTTGTGTACCATTGCTCTTTTTCTTTTCCATTAAAGCAACTGGCAAACAGCTAGTTACTTAGGCTAATAGATCCATTATATTTTATTTTTATTTTATCATATCTATAGCTGTGATGTATATATGTATTGTAAATTTATGATCAATACATCAATAAAACAATCAATTTAATTATCTTGCTATCTGTTTTTAATAGTTTTTTTTCATTCACACCTAAACAAAGTTCTATTTGCTGATGCCTCCTCTTGTTCTATGTGTTTGGCCGATAACATGTTATCTCTGAGCATAATGTGCCGTGTTCTTTCTAATGTATATGAGAGCCTGATATGGAGGCTCATAGCAACCTCATGAATTATCAACGATTTGGATCTTATGTACCTTTTTTTTCTTCTCAATGTTGAGTGTATTTAAGTCTAGTTGCCTTGGATTGGCTTAGGAATGTCAATATATTCTAGTAATTCATATAGGGGGCGTTTGGTTCTCGCTATAGGCCATTCCAGAGAATAGAAGGATTTCAGAGAATGTAACCGTTCAAATTTTTCCATGTATGAATCTCAATGAACTTTTTTTTTCATGCATGAATCTCCATGAAGATCAATGGATCCTGTTATTCCTTTGGAATAACAGCAGATTTATTTCCCTTGCAGAGAGGCTGTGCTTTACATGCATTGATGAGCAAAAAGGAGGATAATTCCCCTGAAAGCATTGATGAACCAAGTCCACTCAAAACACCCAAAAGAAAAACACTGCTAAGAAAAATTGCCGATGATTCTCCCTCGACATCAAATGGAAAAATGGTACTTAGGAGGAGATCCAATAACCGCTCCACTAATTTTGAAATGTATGAGAGTAAAATGGTGCTTAGGAGACATCAAAGTGAAATGTACAGGCTCTGTTACCAGCTTTTACTCTCATACTCTTTTGGAACAACTCTCTAGAAATCCCATGAAAGTACAAAATTTTTACCCAGTCTAAAATATGTCACATAATCAGCTAGAATTTCGATCTATGCAGCCGCATACAATGTAACAATAGTACTTTATATCAGCAAATGTGATCAAAATTCCAAGCATAGCCTTACGAGAATTGTTATACCATATATATTTATGGAAGTTCTTTCTCAGAAAGCAGGGATATAGACATGGAAAAATATCTCAAACTTGCTAATTATAAGAAAATAATTCCACAGCTATACTGGTATGGTGATTTCCTGTGTGCATTTTCCAAGGTTATAGTACTGCGAGTATCCTCTGCAGTACCGGACTGCGTAGAATACTTCCAGCTGAGCCAAAATCATTTTGGAATCTATTTGGAATATAGGGGGTCTGCTTTGAGATCCGTGCCAGAATAAAACAGACAGCTCAGATCACATTCCACACTTTCTGGTACCGCGTTGGATCTGAATTCTAGTTCTACAAGCAACTAATCGAATGATTTAAAAAAAAAAATGATTGCCAGTGCTTGTTTTTAATCATCCAATAAGATATGACAAACGAAAAATGGCTTTACATTATCTATTGCTAAACAAACAGAAACCATCATTGTTTCAAGTTTTCAACTACAACTAGAACTATTTAATTGAAAAATCAAAGAAACATGTTTAAACAAAATGCTATGTGCAAAGAAAGAGAAAACTATAGAATTCCTTTACTAAATGTATTTTTTCTAGAGGTTAGTACATCCCTTTAAAAATGGGGCTAGTTCTACAAACGCTTGCTCCGTATTCCTCGTAATCTTCTTTTGTATGACAAGACTACAAAACAAAAATATTATATATATATATCAGAATATCAGAGTGAGGCTATGAAACCGGCATAGTGCATATTGGTCCGTACTATAGATCAATATCTTTGTTTTAACAGTCCAAACAGTCAATCTTAACCATTGAACATGAGCTCCATTTTGAAAAAAATTTAGAATTTTTTTTACTATTTTATTAGATAGGTAGAAAATCACTACTTGCGAATGGTGAATCTTTAGATCAAGTAATTTTCTACCTATCCAAAAAAATAGTAAAAGAATTCTTAAAAAAAAATGTAAAATTTGATCTACAAGTACATTTTCATATGGAGTAAATGTTGAACAGTTCAGATCGACTATTGGGACTTTGAAAATGAAAATATTGATCCAACGTACGAACCAAATATATATATATATATATATATATAGAGCTGGGCTATGGTGAGTTGCGAAGTAAGATGTCATTTTTACTTCACGCTCATATTTTTATTTTGAAAATCTAAACAACCGATCCGAACCATTCAACATGTTCTCTATATTGAAATGTGCTTGGAGACCAAATTTTATATCTTTTGGAATTTTTTTACTATTTATTATGCCACTTTGAAAATCACTGATCGAATGGTCCAGAATTTTGTACTGTTTTTTACTGTTCACCCGGATCTGAGATTTTCAGGCAGAGATGCGACAACAGAGAGAGTTGATTACATCATAGAATTCAGGCAGAGATGCGACAACAGAGCCTCCAAACCAAGCCGCATATCCTTGAATTGGATTTGAGGCCACATTCACTTCAACTGGTTTAGGCTACAAATAAAAATTCATTTCACATTATTATATAAAAAGCATCAGAGTAAATACCATTACTTGCTTATCAAGATGAATGTACAAAAAATAAACAAATAGGAAATATTTTAAATTAATGAAAGTTAAGAGGGTTAAACTGACTTTGACATCTAACCCAAGCCGGGCAGTGTTTGCTGCAATTCTATCGTCTACAATCTTTTTTACGCTGTTTTGCAATCTCTTATAGAAGTCCTTGAACATTGTACCTCCACCAGCTAGCACTATGTTCTGAGACCAGTACAAAAAAAGAGTGAATCAAAATGCAAATCTATTTAATATATATATATATATATATTCTTTTCAGGGTTCAGTTGCTAAATTTGGACTAAATCAAGTTAAATTAAGGAAAACTGAGGATGAGTTGAGGCATCTCAGATTTTAACTAGCGATTCTACTCATCGACCCCAGTAGGGCTAAATTGGAAAGAATCGTGACATGACGAATGTTTTGGCACTATAAGGGTAGTACCACCTTATATGAACCGTTTCTCTACGGAGGGACATAGGTTCAACTCTCGAGAATACTCGGCTGTACCAGGGCCCTTTAATCACACACACAAAAAAAAGGGTACTACCTTATATAAAGCTCTCCTGGTATCTATTGGTGATGATTGTACACATTTATCTATCAAATCAGGAAGAGCGGTGGTAAAATCTGTACAGTAAATCTCTGGATTGAAAAAGATCTGCAAAATGGAACATTAGTTTTACATTTAAGTAAATGTTGGGGACCAAATTGTAAACAATCCAGGATAACAGCATCATTCAGTAATTAGAGTGCAACAAAAGTTGTAACAAAACTGCAGTTTAGATTCCTATTCAGAGAAGAATGAATAACCTTCGTTTTGTTTTATATTAACTTTAGGTCTATGGACAAAAGCAAATAGAGCAAAAAGAATATGAACACGAGGCAAAAAAAAAAAAGGTTGCAAAATATGAAAATACACTACAAATTGAACATATACAAAAAATTTAGAGGTAAAAATGCATATAGTAAAGAATGAGGCTATGGTACTATGCATAGTGCATATTGGTATGTACTACGGATCAATATCTCCATTTTCATCAAAGTCTAAACAATCGATCTGAACCATTTAACATGATCTCCATATGAAAATGAACTCGTAGATCAAATTTTACATTTTTTTTAGAATTTCTTTTGCTTTTTTTTGATAGGTAGAAAATCATTTGATCTAAAGATTCTAGAACATTCAAAAGTAATATTTTTCTACCTATCTAAAAAACAGTAAAAATTTCTAAAATTTGTAAAAATTTAGTCTGCAAATACATTTTCACATATGACAATCATATTGATCCGTAGTACAGATTAATCTGCGCTATGCATAGTAACATAGCCTCACTCTATATTAAAAATTCAAAAGAGAAAAACCATGGTTATTACTGATTAAGAAATAGAACACACCTCTGGCCCAAGAAAGCGCTCATATCCGACATCAACAGAGTAAGGAACTCCAGTTCTAGGTTTTCTTCCCGACCATAATTTAATGTACTTGTCAGGTTTTTTATCGTGCCTCTCAAATTCCTGATATCACATAGGCAAAGTAGCTGTTATTAAAGGGGCAATCAAATAATTTGACATTATTTGCACCTGTTGAGGAAGATATAAAAAATAATGCCTTGACAATATCTGTACAAGAGTAACAGTATAATTCTTTTATTTTACGAGCTGTCTCCATGGAATCCTCTGGTGGTATAAGTTCGCCCCGTTCCTACAAATACAAAATAATGCCAAAATAAATCCTTATATACTAATCCATTTATTTCCTTTGCCAACAATTCTTATATACTAAAATCAGATAACACTTTATAATATACAACCCAAGAGAAGCGAAAAGAGAAAGGAAAAGTATCCTCCCAGGTACCGTAAAAAATTCCCCTCACTTTACGGTTTGAGATTAACTCCCAACTGCTTTGAGATTCGGGCTAGCGTAGGGGGCAGTATTATTGGGCTTTGAGATTCGTGTCAAGTCAAAAGAACAGTCCAGATTCACTAATTCTAAAAGATTCCCTATTACGGTACCGGGGAGGATCTGAATTCAAAGAGAAACATACCTGAAGAAGCTGCAAAACGAAGCGGGTCACGTCATTACCCGAAATAGGGAAGGATTTCATGCTACTTCCAATTACATATCCATTCACGACCGGCACTACTTGTGGTGCACCATCTCCAATGTCCACCACAACACCTGTCATGTCAGACTGATGAACCATATTATAAGAAATAAAACTATATTCAGTCTGCAAGTATGATAAAAATTCCCAGCAAGTATTGGCAACATAAGTACCAGTTTCTGTGTATTAGAAAAGAATAAAAAATTAGGAGTAACAGATTCTAGTATGTTAAGAATTAAGAGTGCCGATATCATTTGCAAATGAAAATCAGGATTTTCCAAATTAGACAACATCTTGATATTTTTTGGGATCATATATAAAAAAGAATCAAACAGTTAAGCTAATAAGATTACGCCATAAAAAAAGACCAAACCAACCAAATTAAGTGAATGATATCTCTTAAAATTTAAATCTAGAAGTTCGCATAAACTGGGAACCCAAAATCTGCATCTGCATCTGCTTTGCTAATTATAATTCAATTTGGGTTATTAAAAAAGGACAAACTAGGGTTAATTAACATTAATTTATATGTTTGTTTATTTATTTTACTATTATCTTTTTATTTGCACATAGACTACCCCCCCCCCAAAAAATAATAATAATAATAATATAATAATAATTAAAAATAAAATAAACCAGGGAGTGACATCAGTACTCTCAGTATAAAACCAACCTTAGGGGTAGAATAGCCGGCGGCAAGAGTGAGCATGGATTGAACTGTAATATACAAACCAGGTACGTTAAATGTCTCAAACATGATCTCACCCATGTACTCCCTGCTCTCTGGCGTGGTCACAGGGCTGTCAGTGAGTAGGAAATAGTGCTCCTCCGGGTCGCACCGTAGGTAGTTGTATATCGATTGCTGCCAAAACTTCTCCAATGTGTCCCAATTCTCAACCTGAATAAATAAAGTGCATCTTAAGACTAATTTTGCTGGAAAAAATATATATATATATCCTTTAGGTGTAGCATACCATTTTTTTTGTTGCCTGAGATACCTTCTGCCTAATGTTTTATGACATTTTTATGCAACTTTTCTGAGTTGTTGAGCAATTTGTTATATATAATACACCTTTCTATAACTATAACCGATATTTAAGAATTTTGTATGGGGGGGTGGTGTCCGGATCCCCTTAAGTAACCCAATTTTTGGGTTTTGGATCGGGACCGTCCGAATCGAATCCGTCAATCGAGATCATCTCGGGATTTGAACCTGTCTCTCGGGATGCGTGCGCTCCACTTTAGTTGGATGGTCATGATTCGAATCGGACGGTCCCGATCCAAAACCCAATTTTTGGGTTACTTCACTGGATCTTAATTTCGGGGTGGGGGGGGATGGGGGGGAGTGGGCATTTAATCGTTCTCAAACCCAAAAAGTTATTTGTTAGCAAGGATTAAAATTACCTTTTTCTGTGAAGTATACTGTTTTGAATTTACTATAGAAGATAATTTATCTATTTGTATGAAATATACCCTACTAGCAAGTACCAAGGCAATGTTATAGGCTCTGATATGCATTTCCGAATCAATCACAACAACTCCAAGTTCCACTTTGAATATTTTTGTCAGAAAAACCCATAAAACCCTAGCTGGGAATGACTGCAGAGTAGGTCCGATGCCCAGCATCCGATCCTCTTTAAGATCCGTGCACGATCATGTCAATTTTCATGCACACAGATCTTAAAGTGGATCGGATGGTCCTCAAGCCCATTGGACCTACTCCGTTCTCACTGGAAAAATTTGCTAGCATGACTCGCATAATCTTTTTATACCTGACAATTACGAATGGGTCGGTCGAGGCTGTATTTACCACCTGATTGGGTGAGAGCCTCATCACCTATCATAAAATCAAGGTCGGCCATAACACCGGCATTGTATTGCGCCAACCAATTACTATTATCATTTGCATCTGTCTGCCTTAGATTCTTTAGAAAAGAATCATTCACGCCTACTACTGTTGGGAGAATAAATGACGGCTCCGAGTTACCAGCAAATCCCAGCTTAGAGTATCTGCAGTTACCAGCAAATTCACACAGATTATTAAACCCTTGACCAAGTCGATCAATCAAATGAAAAGAAAAGATGAGAAAGAGGGATTGAGGCAAACCCAGTTCCGTTGTCGAAGATGACGGCGGGGCGACAGGTGGGGTCCATGGGAGAGAGAGGAGGGATGCGGTCATGGTAATGCCAGATCAGCAGCGGCGCGGCCAATAGAAAGCCGCCATCTCAGCTCCGATTGGTTTGTTTAGTTCCCCCTTCTCCCTTCTCGCTAGCGGTATCGTTTAATCGTTGTATTAATAACACCAAAAAGTATACGATGATGACTTTTAACCTCCGACCCGATTTCTCGTTGGATGTCGTTGTTCACTTGTTTGTGCTCCTGCACCTGCACGGAAGTATACTTTATTCTACTAATTACTTTCCCAGCTGTACCTTGCTCGATTTCAGTTCGGATTTCCTAAAGTAACCCAATTTCTTAGTTTACATCTGGACCGTCAGATTAAAGGGGTCCGTGCGCTCCACCTCGGGTCGGATTGGCCCGATTCGAATCGGACGGTTTAGATCTAAAAACAAAAATTGGGTTACTTTAGGGAGTACGGAACTGTTCGATTCGATACGATTTGATCCAACTTTTGACCCTTCTTTCTTCGCGCTCCTCCGTGTGGAAGAAGTACATGAGCGTCATTCTTCATTGAGCGAAGGGGGTGCAACGGGTATCGGACCAAATTCGATCTGACGCCCGTTCGATCCCGTAAGATTCGTGAACACTTCTTTGCACGACCCTAACGCTTATCTAACGGTTGAAAATGTGCTTCGGACTGAATTTGGTTCGATGGTTATTGTATACATCCCGCTACCTATTCTTCATTTGCCCTTTATCTTTTAATATTCATTTGATTGGGCTGTTACGGATTATTTTAAGACCCAGTTGGGAGCCCGATAAGCCCAATTCTATCGGATTAACATCTGGACCAAATCCGACCCAAATCAATCCGTAAAAGTGAAACGCAAGTTAAGAATTGCCTCGAACTGTCGAACGATAACGGGTCGGATCACAGGTGTCCGATTCCTCATTGGTAACTCAAATTTTGGGTTTAGATCCGAACCGTCCGATCAGAATCCGGGCCAATCCGGTTCGTGGTGGAATGTACGGGGCCTTTTAATATTCGTGCCAAAGCAGATCGGACGGTGCGGATGCAAACTCAAAATTTGAGTGAACTCAGGTGATATGTATTCAGATCAGAGAGCATCTTGGTGATTTCTGGAAACGGCGCTGTCAGAAGCCAAATTAGCACCGTTCCCGCACGCATGAGAGGGAAGAGGGTAAAGGAAAGGTAGAGATGGCGACGGTGACTCCAAGTGGATTGGCGAGATCATCTCCAAGTTTCTGTACATGCACAGGTGGCAGAAGGAGATGCGTCTCCTCCCGCAGTTCGGTGTTAGCTCCGTCTCTCTTCTCCGTACGGAGGTGTAATTCTTCTCCCTCTGAATCTCTATCTGCGTCTAACCATGTGCATATTGAGAATTGAACTGTTGTTTCTTGCAATTGAGATAGTTCTGCTTGTTTAACACTTTTGGTATGTAGTAAAAACTGTCGAGAAATTGATTCTTCACAGTGAGATCATATTTGCTACATTTGTAGATAGGGATGAGAAAATTGTGTCATATATTTGAAATGGGGGAAGTTAGTTTGTTAACATTGAAATTAGATTGATAAAATTGTTTAAACTTTAATTTTTAGTGACATCAAAAGTTCTTTGAAAGATGAGATGCTAGGAAACTTGGATTCTTGTAAAAAAGTTCCTTCAATCAATCATTTTCGTTCATGAAACATTCAAACTCTTCGATGAGATTTTGATGAACTTCACTAATGGAAGTTTTACAGGATGACTATGAGAAAATGGATGGTTTGTTCTTCCTCACCCATTGTTGCTACCAATGTAAACAGTGCTCAGAATAAATATGAGGTGTGTATTATAACCTATTTCTGTTTAAACTGCAAAATTCTATTTATTGTTTCTGATCTATTAAGTTAAAAAGTAATGTCGTGGAGAAAATTGCGCCCACTCGTTCCCTTCTCTCGTGAAATATTCAAATAAAATAATCTCTAAATTAATTATATTTGGGATAATATCTGTTCAATTGAGTTGGTCGGTAGTAGTAAAGTATGTAATTCTCATTTAATTTTAATAGCAAGCCTTTGGTTTGCGATGTCAGAATCCAAGTTTTTCAGAGAAATTAGATGATCACAGAGGAATAAGAAATGAATCTGACGTCCTTATAGAATGTCGTGATGTTCACAAATCTTTCGGTGACAAGCATATTTTGCAAGGTGTCAGCTTGAAGGTGCATTTATATGCTTATGTGCTTTTCCTTTGGATTAATTTTGAATCAAAGTATCTAACAATACTAATGTGTTCTTACTTGTCTCAGATAAGGCACGGTGAAGCTGTTGGAATTATTGGCCCATCTGGGACAGGAAAATCAACAATATTAAAAGTTATTGCTGGGCTCCTTGCGCCAGACAAGGTAAACAGACTGGCATGACAGTGCGGTACCTTCTACTGATTGAACCTTCTTTTAGTTGTTTTCATAAATCACCTTCAAAAGTTTTACCACAATTGCACCAGTACTTACTGACATTAACCAGTATATAACAGGTGGGGTTTTGTCCAAAGGAAGCCGGACCTAAACTGTCCGATCGGCGCCAAAATTCGTGCAGACGGTTTAGATTCACGGGGCCGTTTAAATTTATTAGTTCAAATCATTTGCACGAATCTCAAAGCTGAGCGGGCGATTTGGGTCCGGCTTTGGATAAATTTTGTATAAAATGTGGTATTGAGCTACAGGATCTCTGTTCTGATCCCAAAAGATACCTGCTGAAATATTATTGATAAGATGCATGTACTTATTTTATAATTAGCTGATTAGTCTTTATCACATTTTTTTTATTGAAAGGGCGATGTACTAATTTGCGGGAAGAAGAGACATGGTTTGGTTAGTGATGAAGAGATCTCGGGTCTTCGAATTGGTCTTGTATGCTGTCTATTTTTACATTTTATTTACTTGCAAGATTTGGATATGAACTAGCACATTGACATAATTGGTATTATACCAGGCCACTGGCAAATCCCTGACAGTTTTGGACATCTTCTAGTTTGGTTGTTAGACTTGTATATATTTATATATAAACCTATAATTATAATATATTTTGCTCATTAACCATACTAGGTTGGTTTGGTACGGTAATTATCGGGACAGATATTGGTTGATGTAGAGCTAACTTCCATATTTTTATTTACTGCTTTATTTTTGACATGTATATTTTTGGCATCAATCTGAGGTTTTATTGATCCGCTCAAGTACCAGAAAAAAAAAAAGCTCAAAACAGCACAGTTCTGTATAATATTTCTTTCATTTATCTTAGACTCAAAACTCTAAATTTGATTGAATTGTTCTTTTAATATCATTGTTTTCTGACACAGGTGTTTCAAAGTGCAGCACTATTTGATTCGCTGACAGTTCGTGAAAATGTTGGTTTTCTCTTGTAAGGGAGTGTTTTCCATTTTCAACCAACCTCAGCTGCTGTCGATTTGATTTTTCTCATTTGTTATTTCATCTTTGCCTCTTTGAAATTTAGGTATGAAAAGTCTAACATGCCTGAGAACTGCATAGAAAAGTTGGTAACAGAGACCCTGGCGGCGGTTGGGTTAAAAGTGTGTTTTCTCCTCATTTTGATTTTCATTTGTTTTCTTAGATTTACTGTATTACGATGGCATCGAAATGTGTGCATTAGAACTATACTAATGGAAATAGTTTCTAGCCTTTTCGTCAAAATATAGGCTTATCTGAATCAATAGATACATTCCTCGCATTTAAACAAGAGTGAGGCTATGGTACTATGTATAGCACAGATTGATCCGTACTATGGACCAATATCTCTGTTTACAAAGTCCAAAACAGTTGATCTGAACCGTTCAACATGATCAGTTGATCACCATATGAAAATGTACTTGTAGATCAGATTTGACATTTTGTAGAATTTTTTTACTATTTTTTTATATAGGTAGAAAATCACAGTTCTACCTATCTAAAAAGATTGTGAAAAAAATTCTTAAAAATGTAAAATTTAGTCCGCAAGTAAATTTTCACATGAAGATAATGTTAAACGGTTCAGATCAATTGTTTGAATTTTGAAAATGAAGATATTGATCTAAAGTACCGACCAATGTGCTCTATGCATAATACCATAGCCTCACCCTTTAAATAATGTTAAAATGAAGCAATGTTGTCTAGGATGCAATACTCATGTTTTGTTGTATATTGTCTATGCAGGGAGTGGAGGATAGAATGCCATCTGAGCTGTCAGGAGGCATGAAAAAACGAGTTGCTTTAGCCCGGTCTATTATATTTGACAATACAAAAGAGACCATTGAACCAGAGGTTGGCAGCTTTGTCACATCATATTTTCATAATTAATATTTTTTTGTCTTGGAGTGCTGGAGTGAAATGTAACCAATTTATTATTTGATAAGGTGACCATGAGCCTGGGCCCATCGGGGTCCAGATCCTTTAAAGTAACTCAAAATTTTAGTTTGGATCCAGACCGTTTGATCAGAATCCGGGCCAATCCGGTCCGTGGTAGAATTCACGAGGCCTCTTTAATATTCGTGCAGATTATAATCGGACGGTCCGGAATCAAACTCAAACTTTGAGTTACTTGAGGGGATATGAATTCAACCCATTCTTGGTGCATATTAAAAGTATTTAGAACATGACTGGCTAGTATGACCTAATATGATATCAGGTTTTATTCAATTAGTCCAAATTTTTATGAACATTCCTCTACTAGTTCTTTAATTTTACTGTATGTTTTTTTTGTTAGGTGATATTATATGATGAACCGACAGCAGGGCTTGACCCAATAGCTTCAACTGTTGTAGAGGATCTGATTCGATCGGTACATATTAATGGTCAAGATGCTATCAGCAAGCAAGGGAACATCACATCCTATGTGGTTGTTACACATCAGCATAGCACCATTAGACGAGCTGTTGATAGGTACATCTGATTGGAACAGCACCATTCTAATAAGATTTTCTTTTTATAATATTTTTTAAAGCCTTTTTTTTATGCTCGAGTCTCAGTTAAGTCTCTGTAGATCATAATTATACAATTGACTAACTTAGAAATGAATATTTAAAATTGTTCATCTTAATGTTGTGCTGACGTGCTGGTACTGTACAAGTACCTAGGGGCATTCAAACGATCGGTTGAGTTAAAACCAAATTAAAATAGTCACACAATTTTTTTTTCGGTTTTCAAAAATCTAATTGAACCAACCAAATTAAATTTGTCAACCAAATAATAACAGAACCAAAAAAACCGAAGTAAATTTCGGTTTGTTTGGTTGAACCGAAATAAGAGAGATTAAATTTCAAAAGGTCAAAACTCAATACATACACAAATACATTTAATAATCATAGAAATGAATATGAAGATATGTATCAGTCGAACCGGAATAAGAGAGATTAAACCGAAGTAATTCAAGTAAATATCAAGTAAATTACATTTTGTTTGGTTGAACCGAATCAAGGGAGATTAAACTGAACCAAAAATAAAAAACCAAAGTAATTCAACCATTCAACCGAACCGAACCAATTAATCCAAAATTTGTTGGTTTGGTTGAAAACCAAATAAATCGGATCCAATGAACAACCCTATAATTACCTTGTTATTTTCTCTTGCAAGGTTGTTGTTTCTTCATGAAGGAAAGATAGTCTGGGAAGGAATGACAAATGAATTCACGACATCCACAAATCCTATTGTTCAACAGGTACTGATGGTTGCATTGATTCTCGAGCGAGGCTATGGTACTATGCACAGCACGGATTGGTCCGTACTATGGATCAATATCTCCGTGATCTAAACCGTTCAACATGATCTCCATATGAAAATGTACTTGCAAACTAAATTTTACATTTCTTAGAATTACCATTCAAAAGTAGTGATTTCCTACCTATCTAAACAAAATAGTAAAAAAATTTGAAAAAATGTAAAATTTAGTCTACAAGTACATTTTCATATGGAGATCATGTTGAACAGTTCAGACCGACTATTTGAACTTTGAAAATGAAAATATTGATCCATAGTACGGACCAATCCACGCTATGCATAGTACCGTAGCCTCACTCTTGATTCTCTAATTTTTCTACCTATCTAAAAAAATTGTAAAAAAATTATAAAAAATGTAAAATTTAGTCCACGGGGACATTTTCATTTGGAGATCATGTTGAACGGTTCATATAGACTATTTGAACTTTGGAAACGTAGATATTGATCCATAGTACGGACCAATCCTCGCTATGCATTGTACCGTAGCCTCATTCTTGATTCTCTAATTTTTCTACCTATCTAAAAAAAATAGTAAAATTTTTTGAAAAAATGTAAAATTTAGTTAACAAGTATATTCTCATATGGAGATCATATCGAACAGTTCAGCCCGAGTATTTGAACTTTAAAAATGTAGATATTGATCCATAGTACGGACCAATCCACGCTATGCATTATACCATAGCCTCACTCTTGATTCTCTAATATTTTCTCTTTCTCTAATTTCCTTTCTAAATTTTGTATTTTTTGCAGTTTGCTTCAGGTAGCTTGGATGGCCCAATAAAGTATTGACTCAGCTTTTAGCAATCTAATTAATAAATCAATTTGATGTGTATTAATATAAATAGTTACGGGATTTATCAATTTTCTAAAAGATGTTAAATCACGTCCAGTGATATTCTTGAATTCATCACAGTTCTATCAGGCTCCCGTTTTTTTGTTAATCATATAACCAAATTAGAATGAAGTAAATATACATGGAAAAAGAATAATGTACAAAGTCTTCTTATATTGGGAAAAAAAAAGAACTTTCAAATTTATTATCATATTTTAAAGTTGAGATGTGATATACCACCTATTTTTGTACGATTCAACTAGTGCAGAATTTCCCTTGAAGAAAATAGGATAAATATATTAACAGATCAGTTTTTGCTTCATGCAGCATGGTAAAGGAAGCACAAAATAAAATAAATGCATGCTGTACTAGTGAACCAACAAAATAGTCCTTTTAGAGTGTAAACTGTAAATTGATAGCAAGGCTGATAATGACTGCATAAAAGCGCTCAGAGCAAAAATGAAGTTGAAATTTCATGAAAAATGCTACTATTAAATTATATAAATCAGTGAAACCAACTAAATCAGAGTGGAGATGCAGCTCCATTGATTATTTTCTAATAGATAAAAATAACTGAAAGGCATGATACCATGCTGGTTGATATTTCAGAGTAGAACTAGGGTGTTCCTATGTTCACAAAGTTTTTTTGTGAACTCAGCTCTAAAACCTACCGGATTGGCTTCAAATGACGAATCTGAATGTTTAAAACTCATTTACTTTACGAGTGATATGTTTACATGCGAAAATTTAAAATTTTCAAATTAATTTTGTATAGAATAAAAGATGTTAAAAAAAATTAATGCTAATTAATTTATAAAACTTCTAATTTAATTAGTTACACAGTCAATATATTTCCCTCTAGAAATCAGACACATAACTAAGGGGATTTGCTGTACTACATAAAATAATTTTACAAATGTAAACAGCATGTTATGTTTTCAATAGCCAAGTTATAGAATCATGCACCATTTCAAACAATTTAATTTTTTTTGGAATAAGAAAAAGAGTAAATAATTAAGTAATTATATGGTAACAAGTAACATATCAAAAAACAAAAGTGGAACCACATCTTACTACTACTGCATAAAAATCCAGCAATGGTACAAACAATAGGTCCCCTGAGCTTCTTTTTTCGCCAGATAGCTCGCTGTCCTATTCGGGAAAAAGATCCAAAAGTGGGGCCTAAAAGTTGTGGTTTTTTCAACTACATAACATATTACACCTCCAAAAGATAACCTAATAAATAACACATTACCCATATCCAATAGATAACCTTCCATGAACTCATAGTCAGAAACTTATCAGTACCGGTGAAATTCAGGTGCCAACTCCAGACCTGATACACATATAAAGGTCAATGCGAGCTACTATAAGTTGTATTCGAGAAGATCAGAATATATATATATAGAGTAGGGCTATTGTGCTTTGCAAAGTAAAGCCATCGTTTTACTTCGGCTTACTTTTTGGATTTTCAAAGTCCAAAACGTCGATCCGACCGTTCAAGTTGATCTACATATTGAAATGTGCTTGCAGACCAAATTTTACATTTTTTGGAATTTTTTTACTATTTATTAAGCCACTTTGAAAATTGCTGATCACATGGTCCAGAAAAAACAGTGCATCAAAATTCTGGACCATGTGATCAACAATTTTCAAAGTGGCTTAATAAATAGTAAAAAAATTCCAAAAAATGTAAAATTTGGTCTGCAAGCACATGTCAATATGTAGATCAACTTGAACGGTCGGATCGAAGTTTTGGACTTTAAAAATCCATAAAGTAAGCCGAAGTAAAACGATGGCTTTACTTTGCAAAGCACAATAGCATAATTCTATATATATATATATATATATATATGAGGAGGGATCCAATTACACCTTTTTTGGTGACACACTTTGACACCTACCATTTTTAAAGTCCAAATAGTCGATTTAAACCGTTCAGCATGATGGATATATTAAAATGTGCTTGGAGATCAAATTTTATATTTTTTTAAATTTTTTTGCTATTTATTAAGATGGTTACAAAAATCGTTGTTTTCAGACCATTGAAAAACAGCGATTTTGTAACCATCTTAATAAATAGTAAAAAAATTCAAAAAAATGTAAAATTTGATCTCCAAGCACATTTTAATATGGTGATCATGTTGAACGGTTCAGATCGGCTGTTTGGATTTTGAAATCGCAAAATTGACCTATATAAAAAACGGTGTCATGATGTGTCACCAAAAAAGGTGTAATTAGATCCCTCCTCGTATATATATATATATAGAGAGAGAGAGAGAGAGAGATGGACTAGGCTAAGCCATGGTGTAAAACAACTTGGTACTCCACGCCATATCTTCATTTTCAAAGTTCAAATAGTCGATTCGAACCTTCCAACATGTTCTTCATATTGAAATGTACTTGGAGACCAAATTTTACATTTTTTGGAATTTTTTTACTATTTATTAAGCCACTTTGAAAATCTGAAAATCCGGGTGAACAGTAAAAAACAGTAAAAAATTCTGGACCGCCGGATCAGTGATTTTCAAAGTGGCTTAATAAATAGTAAAAAAATTCCAAAAAATGTAAAATTTGGTCTCCAAGCACATTTCAATATGGAGAACAACTTGAGCGGTTCGGATCGGTAGTTTGGATTTTCAAAATGGAAATAATGAGGCGTGGAGCACCAAGTCGTTTTACACCATGGCTTAGCTAAGCCCAGCACTATATATATATATATATATTATTGAGTGAGGTATGCATAGCAGGGATTGGTCCGTACTATGGATCAATATATCCATTTTTAAAGTCCAAACAGTCGATCTGAATCGTTCAACATGATCTCCATATGAAAATGTACCTGTAGATCAAATTTTATATTTTTTTAGAATTTTTGTACTATTCTTTTAGATAGGTAGGAAATCACTTGATCTAAAGATTCTAGACCATTCAAAAGTAGTGATTTTCGACCTATCTAAAAAAATAAAAAAAAATTGTAAAAAGATGTAAAATTTCATCTGCAAGTACATTTTCATATGGAGATCATGTTTAACAGTTCAGATCGACTATTTAAACTTTGAAAATGAAGATATTGATCCATAGTACCAATCGGCGCTATGCATAGTACCATAGCCTTGCTCTATATTTATCAAGCAAATAATCAACCAGGTATCGGTATCATACCATCATGTACTGGGACCAACAATGCTTGGGTATCAATCAGGAATTAAATTATTTTTTATCTAAAAAAATTTGTTTCTTTTTTGGCTCATTTGACGCTATATTAATATTTTGAATTAAAGTTTGTATCAGGCAACAGTGAACAGAAGTACAGACTATATAGTATATACTGCACCAGTGAGGTTAGTTCACATTGTACCAGTTCTATATGGTGCAGTGGTCTCTGATTGATCGATCAAAGGAAATAACAGAATATTATTCAGAAAGAGTTGAGATTTAAAATTTATTAAAGATGAAAGTTTGACCTTCTCTTATCATTCCATATCAATATCATTCGATGGTTCACCTGAGAGAAATATAGGTTCATATATTAGTTAAGTTCTTACATCCAAACTATAAAAATGTCTTTACAATAAAACATTGAATGAGTCAATGAGACTATGCTAATATGCATCTTACTGATCTATCTGTGCTATGGATTTATATCTTTATTTTCAAAGTTTAAACAGTCGATCTGAAGTGTTAAAAATGACCCCCATATCAAAATATATTTGTAAACTAAATTTTACATTTTTTAGAATTTTTTTACTATTTTTTTTAGATACTTAGAAAATCATTACTTTTGAATGGTCCAGAATTTTCAGACCAAGTGATTTTCAACCTATCTAAAAAATAGTAAAAGAATTCTCAAAAATATAAAATTTGATCTCCAAGTACATTTTCATATGAAAATCATATTTAGCTGTTCGGATCGACTGTTTGAACTTTGAAAATAGAGATATGAATTCATAGCACAGGTCGATCCATAATATGCATATTACCATAGCCTCACCCTAAAACATTCTGTTATTCTAGGATAAAGATAAATGTATAGCCTCTAAAACCGAAAAAACTTTTAAGAAACAAAAATAGGGCCTGTGTATTTCACTTGCCTTATGAGAAAATATACAGTATTTTTATAAATTTTTAGGTGAAGTTGTATTTACATGTACCTTCTGCAGCAGTGAGCTCAGCTTTCCAAAGGGCAAGATTGTCCTGCAGTAGTCGCATTATAAGATTAGTATCCTTGTAAGATTCCTCACTTACAGAATTCAACTCTTGAATAGTCTCATCAAATGCTTGTTTTCCCAGTTGGTGTGCCCTGAAAATTTTCAAAAAACAAACGCCAATTTAACATATAAAGATTGCAAAACAAGAAATATCACACATAGCCTTAGATAAAATCAGTTAAAAAGAGAGACATCTCATGAAAGGTTACACCGAAATTATAAAAGAAAGTAATTGCCGAATAAAATCAATTTGCTATAACACAAACAATAAATTAAATATTTTGATCAGTACCTCTCTGGTAATTTTAGAATCTCATAATAGAAAACAGAGAAATTAAGTGCTAGGCCGAGTCTTATTGCATTAGTAGGTGGAAGTTCAGTCATGGCAGTACTTGTTGCCGCCTGAAAACAATGTATGTAAAGAAACCATGATTTACTTTTCAAAGAAAAAATTGAGAGAGAAAGAGATGCTTTTACTGATACTGTACCAGTAATGTTCTAAGCCACTTAATAGTCATATGATATGTAATCAACCCAGAGGCGGAGGCAGGAATTTAATCTATGGGGGTCAATATGCACATAAAAATTTCTAGTAAATAAATATAGCAATTTTAATCAATGGGGGTTAATATGCACATAAGGATTTTAATCTATAGAGGTCAAATTTAGCATACATATAGCAAATTTATCTTTAATATTATAATCTGTAGTACAAGTTTAAAGGGTTTTTAGATTAAATGGGGGTCAATTGACCCCTATTTAGCAAATGTAAATCCACCCCTGAATCAACCGCTCTTGCCCAATAATGGTATGTGCAAGAATACTGGTACAATACTTCATAATATTAGTTGTATAATTCAGGTTATCGGCAACCATTAAAAAAAATCATGCCAACAGATCCTAATTTTGTATCCCAAAGGGGAAGAAAGAAAGCAAAGGAGGCGTTTTCACACTGTTAATACAGCAACTGGTACCAGAGATGTAATTGGTATAGTCTACTTGCATTTAGAGATAATGTTTTAGACACAGGATTTGCATTGGAATATCACTTAGAGTTGCATGAAATTCAAATATAAACAGTAAAAACCTGGTACGCCTTCAGCGACTGATCAGCGGCCTCATTTTTCTCATTATCAGGTTTAAACTCGGCCAGGTATCTGTAGTAATCTCCTTTCCTGTTTTGGAATTAACTAAAATTGTTAATGGAACACTAAAATTGGCTATAAAATGTGTATATTCCTGAAAACATTTAAATATCACATGTACCATTGCAAAATTAGAAATAGCCGTAGACCTCTCTTACCTTTTTTGTTCTTCCAAAAATGAACACGATAGGGAAAAATGACATGCATTATCTTTTCTAGCTTCCCCTATCTATTCTTTTAAGAAAGTGAGAGAGGAAAAGAACGAGTGAGGCTATGGTACTATGCATAGCGCATATTCATCTATACTATGGATCAATAGCTTCATTTTTAAAGTCCAAACAATCAATCTGAACCGTTCAACATGTTCTCCATATGATAATGTACTTGTAGATCGAATTTTACATTTTTTAGAAACTTTTTTACTATTTTTTTAGATAGGTAGAAAAACACTTGATATAAAGATTCTAGACCATTCAAAAATAGTGACTTTCTTCCTATCTAAAAAAAATAGTAAGAAATTCTAAAAAAAAAAAAAATCTAGCCTGCAAGTACATTTTCATATAGAGATCATGTCGAACGGTTTAAATCGAATATTTAACTCAGAAAAGAACTATTTTATACACACTTGAGAACTGTTGTTTGCATTTTTGGATAGGTGTTTTACATCACATTTCCCAGAATAGAGCTATAAATGGTGCTTTTTAGTATATCTCTGTACCAGATAACAGCTTACATTTTGTAGAAGAAAACTACGGATTCGGCAGTAGTTGAATTGGGCAGGAGATGGATAGCAATAATTGACAAGATTTCATTGCTAATCCTTGCCATCTCATCCTCCACTTTCTTCTTATACTCTTGTATAGTTTTTAAATTTTTCTCGGTCTCTTCTTTCTCCTCAAGAGAAGAGAGAATTCGCCAAGAAGACCTTCTCGCTCCAATTATATTCTTGTAAGAAACAGAGAGGAGGTTTCGCTCCTCTCCAGTTGGTTCTATGTCCATTCGAGCTATCTTTTTCATGCACTCCATCATATCTATGAAACAGATTTGAGTAATTAATCAAGAAAAAATGAAATTTATATAACTAATAAGATGTCGGCTTAATTAACCTAACCTCAGAAGTTTCAGTTATTACATTTCTACCCTCATCTTTTAAATGCAAAATATACAATTCTAAGCCCTAGCCCGTAAATAACAGTTAACTAAAAATGTTACAAGATAAACACTAAAAATGTCAAAACAATCGAATTAAATAAAGAGTCAAGCAAAATCATCATAATAGCAGATCAATCATGTATTTATAGAACCTCACCAGTACAGTACAGTACAGTAACAAGGTCCGTTCGAGTTAGAAAAATAATCTAAAAATGAAAACCACATTATAGAAGATCAAATTGTTAGTTACTTCTTTATACAACCTATTTAATTAGTGAATTTTATAAATGAAAAATGTTTGGTGTTACAATTATTGAATGTAGCACTGTTGTTGAGCAGAGATTAATGGTAATATTTTTTTCTTCTTTCTTCTCAAAATAGGTTAACTGTACATAAATGCAAAAAAAAAAAAAAAAATGCAACTAGAGAGGTTTCTTTCTTTTATGCCTGATATTCTATCAGATACTGTCATACAAAATCCAAAAGAAATGCAACTAGAGAAGTTAACTGTACCTAAATGCTAAAAAAAAAAAAAAAAAAAAAGAAATGCAACTAACAAGTTCATATTTTTAATGGGGCCCCTAATAAGTTTTTACTTTGCCCCAAAAGTTCAAAACATCCACTTAGGAAACCTAATCAAATACTGTAACTGTACATAAATGTCAAAAAAATAAAAAAAAATAAAAAACCCAAAAGAAATGCAAGTTGTTTTCTTTGGCTTCTGGTACTTACAATGGGAAACCATATTTTATTAATGGGACCCCTAATAAGTTCAGATTTTGCCCCAAAAGTTCTAAACATCCACTTTGGAAACCAAATCAAACAATTTTGTTTTCTTTCAAGTTGCAAACTTTATTCTCCCAACAATACTGTCAACTTTGTACCGTACCAGTACCACACTCTCCAAGAAGCTAAAATGGCGAAATCATGAACTATCACATAATTTTGAACAAAATCAACGAGAAAATATTAGTAAGTCTAGTGAGAGAGAGAGAGAGAGACTTCATACCATCGTATCTCTCAGTTTGTTCAGCTAATTTCGCCTGGTAAACGAGCTTCTCTCTCTCCTCCCTTTTCTCCATCTCTAACCTCTCTCTCTCTCTATCTCTCTCTGTCTCTCTCTCTCTCTCTCACTCAGACAAAAAACACAAGCCAGTGTGAACCACTGGATCTCTCTCTCTTTGTCGCTGTCGCTGTCGAGGATTGGGAGAAAACTAGAGATCGGGAGGAAGGAACAATAGTTTGCCGCTTGAAGCCCAATGCGAATATTAGAGATGGGGCAGAGAAAGTTCTGACAGGTGGGACCAAGACTCAGGTTGCTGTTCATATAATAATAATAAAATAATAATAATAATATGAGTGAGGCTACGTTGTACAGTGCAGATTGGTTGTACGTATTACTATATTTATTTTTCAAATTTGGGGGAATTTCACGTATACCCCTCAAAAACTTCAAAATTACATATTTCCCCCTCTAAATTTTGAAATTACGTATTTCCCCCTCTAAACATCAAAAAATCACAAATTTACCCATTTTATTGTTTTTTATATTAAAACACATTCTAAATTCATAAAATACCCATTTTACCCTCTTTATTAAAAAGCATAAAACGTCCATCTGACTCTAATTTGAATCTGAAAAGTTCATCTATCGTCCGAATTGCTTTACGATATGTGTGTGCTACTTGAAGTGAACACGCACGGATATTGAAGCAACGTGCACAGATCTTAATGCAATGCACACGGATCAAAACTGCTTTAAGATTTGTGCGCGCTAGATCAACACAAATCTTGAAGCGAACACGCACATATCTTATTGTGATGCGCGCGGATCAGACGGTAGAGGAACCCTTTAGATTCAAATTTGAGTTCGATGGGGTTTTTATACTTTTAATAAATGGTAAAATGGGTATTTTATAAATTTAGAATGTGTTTTCATATAAAAGACAATAAAATGGGTAAATATGTGAGTTTTTGAAGTTTAGAGGGATACGTAATTTTGAAATATTTGAGGGGTTTACATGAAATTCCCCCTTCAAATTTTTGTATTTTAGCGTAAATTGTGCTGAAGTTACAAACATTGATTAATATTCACAAGAACAGGAGATTTCATATTTGTCCGAAATTATTTTAGTTACCACTCTCAAATTTTAAAATTATAATATTACTACTGTTTTTAAACAAATTCAAAAATTGTCACGTGCGCAGACTCAGTTTGCGTACCATTTTGACACGCATACTGAGTCTAATTCTCATTTTTTTTTAGTTCGAATCTTTAGTCTTATTCTAAAAAAACAGAGATTTGGTGCGCATACTGGGTCTGCTCATGCACGAAAATGGTGCGCAGACCAAGTCTGTGTTCGTGGCAAGATTTGAAGTTTTTTTAATCAGTGGTAATGTTGGAATTTTGAAATTTAAGGGTGGTAACTAAAAAAATTTCAGTACATTTGTATATTCAACTTATGATCTCTCACACAGAAGACATTATCTTTGTCGCTAGATCAAAAGCTGATTCTCTCGTTTTCATAGTTTAAATAATCAATATGAAGATTTGAACTGTTTAATGTAATCTCCATATGAAAAATGTACTTGCAAACTATATTTATTTTTTTCATAACATTTTTACTATTTTTTTACATAGGTATTAAATCGCTACTTTTAAATGGTTTAGATTCTTTAGATCAAGTTATTTTTCTATCTATCTAAAAAAAAGTAGTAAAAAATTCTAAAAAATGTAAATTTGGTCTGCAGGTATATTTTTATACGAAGATCATGTTGAACGGCTCAAAAAAATGTTGTTATTCTAGATGAGCAATTTGGAGGCTAATTGTCATGAATTTGAAAATTCAAAATGGTATTTGTCACAAATAAAAATATATGAATCTATCTGTCACAAACTAAAAGTTTGCGAGACTTTTACAGTATTATACCAAAAAAATGATAAAATTTTATTTGAGTGTATTTTATTGACGACCAATGAAAAATCACTAATTATAATTTTTTTTTTACCTGAGGCGCTGTACAAAATAATGTGACTCCTATTCTAAAAAGTGTGAATATTTTAAGTATTTCGTACATAGTTCACGCCTTTTGAGTACTTTGTATAAAGTTGACATGATATGTGGCAGCATTTTGTTGGTGGCCAACTCTTATCCAAAAAATTTATATCATAAAAAAAAATGAAATTTCAAACATTTAACTTTGAATTTTTCAAAATTTTGAACTCTCATTCAAAAAATTTACATCCTAAAAAAATGAAATTTCAAACATAAATTTGGATTTTCAAAATTTTGAAGTGTTACCTTACTGTTTTTTTTTTTTAAACTTAGAGCATCTACATCCCAGCAACTCAAATGAGTTTCTAAATAACTATTAACCACTTTTTAGAAATTGAGGTCTCTAAAGTTTCTAACTCTCACATCTCTAAAATTAATTTTAGAGTTTCTATTAAGCCACGTCAGCAATAAATTAAAAAGGAGAAATAATTTGAGCCAATTATTTAACTTAGCATGGAGTTTATAAACAGTTTTGAAACTTTTCTGCATAGTTTCTAAATAAGAAACTCTCCCACATTTCTGAAACTGGATTAGAAATTGTCACATCAGATTAGAAACTCTCATAGTACCAGAGATGTAGATGTTCTTACTAAACAAAATTATAAATATGATTGGAACATGCACGGTTAATTTTATTGTTGACTTTGTATTTTTTAGTAGATAATCAATTTTAGAATGTTGATTATTATGAAATAAACTTTTTGATCAATAATTAATATATCATAGAATCAAAAACTTCAACTGATATTTTCAGACTGTAAACGACGTTTTTTTTTTTTGCAATTTGATTGTGTCGACTTCTTGAGTGCTCAGATCTTTTTGCGAACTTTCCGAACTGTGGTCAAACGCTCAAATCGGAGTCCTGAAAGTAATGGTCGTTTATAGTTTGGAAACAATGTATTGATGTTTCATGCCAATGTTTTATACTATAGTTAATTCCTACACAAGTGCATCGATGTTTCATTAAATTAAAAAGGTCGATGTAAAACATTACATATTCCTATCTCAAAATTTACATAATAAAATTCGAGTAGAACTAAGGTGCTCTTAAGCTCACCAAGCCCGTGAGCTTAACTCAAAAATCTATTGGATTGACTTCAAACGACATTTCCAAACCGTTAGATGTTCAATCTATATTAAAATGTGCTTGGAGACCAAATTTTTCATTTTTTGGAATTTTTTTACTATTTATTAAGCTGGTTTGAAAACCGTTCTTTTTCAATGCTCCAGAAATTTAATAAAAACAGTGGTTTTCAAACCAACTTAATAAATAGTAAAAAAATTTCAAAAAATGAAAATTTTGGTCTCCAAGCACATTTTAATATAGATTGAACATCTAACGGTTTGAAAATATCGTTTGAAGTCAATCTGATAAATTTTTGAGTTAAGCTCACAAAGGACTTGTGAGCTAAAGAGCACCTTAGTTCTACTCATAAAATTCAAAACTTATTAAAAAAGGATTACAACACATTATCAACAAATACCTTGGATCAATGAAAGACAGACACGCTTGATAGTTTACAACAGCTGTTCACATTAATTAATTCTTTTTAATATATCTAAAAAGAGTAGACAGGTAGGTTAGCCAACATATTTTATAATATTTTAATTTTTTTTTATGAACACGTTGCAAGTCACGTTTAACGACTTTGCAATAATTTTATGTAATCAATGATCATGAAACAGTAAAGAAAAAGGTAGGAGATGAGGTGTCCTCCCTTTTGATGGTTTCCTTTTTTGGTTTATAAAATATAATTCACTAGAAGTGAGCCTCGCTTTGCTTCGACAGCTATTATCGAGAGGTGTGTAAAAAGATTGTATCAGGATATTACCGAAAAAAAAAGATAATTAACTATTAAGATAAACATCTAACTATATATAAAGTTATACCGGTTATAAACAAAATGTCATATTAATGAATTCAAAATCACAAAATCAAGTTGTTACTGTATAAAGTTATACCGGTATACCATATTCATTAATTTGTGATTTTCTAACTATATATAAAGTTATACCGGTTATATACCATATTAAATTTTTTAAGGTTTTTACTGTAAATTATATTGTAACAATTACTGTAGAATATATACCGGTTATAAACAAAATGCCATATTAATGAATTCAAAATCACAAAATCAAATTGTTACTGTATAGAGTTATACCGGTATACCATATTCATTAATTTGTGATTTTCTAACTATATATAAAGTTATGCCGATTATATACCATATTAAAGTTTTTAAAGTTTTACTGCAGATTATACTATAGCAATTACTGTAGAATATACTGCAGTACTGTAGATTATACTGTAGCAATTACTGTAGAATATACTGTAGCCACAAAATACAAAAATATTCTGTGTAGATCTAAAAATTAATGTAATGTTCTCCGTTGAAGCCCGATAAAGATGTACATCAATTTCAGCTTTAGAGTTTTGGGTTAAGGGTTTATGTGTGCATGAATTTCATATCACTTAAGGTACCTCAAATTTTGAGTTTGCATCCTGACTGTTTGATTTGCTTTGAGTTACATCAGGGGATCCGAACTTTGAGTTACATTGGGGTCAGGTACAGTACTGCTGGCAGTAGAGACCTTTTACTACTGCTGCGGTATCGGACAGAGTTATCCAGCGGTAAGGTCATTTTTTGAATTTCTAAAAAATCGTAGGCAGATTTGGAATATTTTTTACTGTAGCATATACTGTAGAATATACTGTAGCAGATCCTATGAGGAATATATATATATAATAGATATGATCATATCTGCTCCTTTTTTTAGAAGAAAAAAATATATAATTATATTGTTTTAAATCAGACCGTTTGATTTAAAATGAAGGAACGTGATGGATAGGGGTGGCAAAAAAGCTTATCTCGTGGCTCGATTGTGACTCATACCTGATTCGCTCGCTAATAGTTCGCTCGTTACTGGACTGAGTTGTTAACGAGCCAGCTCGCCAGTAGCTCGGTCCAGAATTAACGAGTTCAAGCTGAAGCCTAGCTAGGCATCAATTTGTGAATTTGTATAAATTTGTGTGCATTTTATACTGTCTAACTCGGTCTAGCTCAGTTCAGCTCGATCCAAAAAGTTTGTAGAATTTATTTTATTCTTAAAACAAGATCCAATCAGACTCAGTGAGCCAGCTCGTCAGCTCGCGAGCTAGCTCGGGCTGGCTTGTCACGATTTCAAGCTGAGGTTTTAACTCGGATGCCCTAGGTCCAGCTCACTCGGCTGTAGCTCGGTCCAAAATTAACAAGCTGAGCTAGAGTCTAGCTCAAACCGAGCCAGCTCGTTGCCACCCCCTAAACATGATTGATCTGAATTATAATTTAGGAGTATTTTTATATGCATTTGAGCATTTAAATTGTCCGATATGATTTAAAATAATAGAGTTGTAATTTTTCTTTTTATTTTAAAAAAGTAGATGATAATATTTCCACCAAAATTATCAAATTTTTCTTATTTGATAATATAAATACGAGCAAGAAAACGAAAATTAAAAATTGCAAAATTATACAAATAATTTTATGTGATCAATAATCATGAAAAAATAAATTATGCTTAAATGCATGCTGGATTGAAAATTGGAAAGAAAAGAAAAAGAGATGTGATGAGGTGTCCTTCCTTTTGACTGTTTCCTCTTTAGGGTTTATTAGTTTATATCTGCTATTTTTTCAAAAGGAAAAAAAAAACAGAATTATATTATTTTAATTCAGACCGTTTGATTTAAAACGAAGGAATGTGATTAATCTGATTTAGAATCTCGGAGTATTTTTTATATGGAATTGATCATTTTTAAAAAAGTAGATGATACCATTTCTCCGAAATTATAGAACTTTTCTTAATTATTTGAATAATAAAAATAAGAAAACAATAATTTTAAAATTTTAAAATTTTCAATTTAAAATTTGTATTTGCTACCTGCAAATTCATCATACAATTTTAAAATATGTATGTGCAAATAAATTATGTCTAAATGCATGCTGGAGGGAAAGAAAAGAAAAAGAAAGGAGATGAGGTGTCCTTTCTTTTTATTGTTTTTTCTTAGGGCTTAAATTAAAGTTTATATCAGTTATTTTTTTAAAAAGAAAAAAAATAGAATTATATTATTTTAATTCAGACCGTTTGATTTAAAACTAATAAATTGTATTATTTCATCATATTTTAAAATGAACGCCCGATTTGTATTAAATTCATGCAAATATATTTAAAACTTAATAAATTTAATTGACTTCTTGAATCTAAATGTCCGTGCGGATATTGACGCAGATCAGACGGTTTAGATCCGACTTTGAATGAGACTTTGTTCAAAGCTGTTTGGACAAAACCTCCACCTTTTTGAAAAACCTGTTCATTGTGTTTATTTATTTTTAGAAGACGGTAACAAAATAATAATAATTTTGGGAATATTCCATTGACAAAAAAGTCCAATTTTTTAAAATCACAAATAAAATAAAGTGCAATTGAAATTGAGGTGGCCAGGGCATGATGGAACTAGTCATAGTGCATCTTGTCTTATCTAATGCCACGTGTACATTTGAAATAGGTGTTTATTGCAAAAAGATTAAAAGAAATAAGGTGTGCATGATGGAACAAGACAAGACACATTTTTCTCTCCACCAAGTACCAACCAGGTATGCAAACACCATATAAGTGTGGGCCCCATCTTCATCAGATATTTTTTTTTTCTATTTTAATCAAAATATATTTTTTAATTAAATATTTCTATAGAAATTTTGATTATGAATTTTCAAAAAATATTTTTTATATTTTGAAACATTTTGTCCTTGTGGGAAACTTTTCAGTTGAAGATTCTGTAATTTTATTACTAATAAATAGGGTTATAAGAGAATTCAGTCAATAGTAAGAAGTAAAAAATTTTAAAATTGCAGAATATTATTTTGTGATTAATTTTTATTTGTCTACTGAGATATGTAACCAAATGAATCATTTGGTTGGGCCGTGGGCCCGGTCCAATATTTGGTTTTGCCAACCCAAAATTTTTAGAAGAATGAGCTGCTTTTATGAACTAATTTACTATCATTTTTTTTATTGAAAAGTTTCTGGTGTGTGTATATATATAGAGGTTGGTTAATATCAAAATTTTTGTTCTAGAGCTATGTTGCAACTAATTGGTTTTTTTATTTTTAAAGTTCAAACGGTCGATTCAAACAGTCAGATGTGATCTCTATATTAAAATGTGCTTGGAGACTAAATTTTACATTTTTTGAATTTTTTTTACTATTTATTAAGCTAGTTTTAAAATCACTGATTTTAATAAACAGTGAAATATTTATTGATCATTAAAAACATTGATTTTAAAACTGACTTAATAAATAGTAAACAAATTCCAAAAAATATAAAATTTGGTCTCCAAGCACATTTCAATATAGATTGAATGTTGAACGGTTTGGATTGACTATTTTGGACTTTGAACATATAAAAACCGAAACGTTTGTTTCTAGGCCTACGAACAAATGTTTTGATATTAGCCAACCTCTCTCTCTGTATATATATATTTGATAAGGACTAATGATGAAATTTTTAGTTATATATTGATATTCATATGAAATTTTTCATTCAGAATCCAAACTTGTGACCTCTCCCATGAAAAACATTGCTTTAACTATTAGATCAAAGGCTATTTTCTAGATATGAAATTATTGTGAACATTTCTTCTATCATTGCAATAGATTAGAAAAAAAAATATTTTTTTTTCAAAGGAAAGAAAATAAACTTTTTTTCTTTATGTTTGAGAATTTTGAGGCTCAGTTGATTAACATACAGAGAAAAAATAGACTAAGCCCAAGGGCCTTCAACTCAAAAAAAGAAAAAGAAAAAAGAAAAAATAGACTTGTTTTTATCCACTTTAGGGGTGTTCAACCGGTCGGTTCAGGTCAAACTGAACTTTTTTTGCCGAACTGCGGTTCGAACCAAATTTTGAAAACCGAACCGAACCGACTGAATTAAAATTCCAAACCGATCTAAAATCGAACTGATTAAACTGATTTAAACTTTGGTTTGTTCGGTTGAACCGAATACAAATACTTCAAGTTACAAATAAACATTTTAAAACCGGTTGGTTCGGTTCCAACCGATTTGGTTTTTGATAAACCGATCCATTATAAACCACACAAAATAAACCGATCCATTTTTTATTAAACCGGTTGGTTCGGTTCAAACCGATTTGGAGATCCCAAAACCGAACCGAACCATTTAAACCGAACAACCGATCCAATTAAACCGAAATTTGCCAGTTCGGTTTAAAACCGAATAAACCGATCCATTTGAACACCCCTGATCCAATTGATGTTCTGATATGCTGGTACCGTACAAGTATCTGATTTGCACCTGCTGTAAGAAATAATGTTTTTCTCTTGCAAGGTTGTTGTTTCTTCAGAAAGGAAAGATAATATGAGAAGCAATGGCAAGATGAATTTATGACATCCACAAAATTTATTGTGTGACAGGTACATATGCTTGGCAGTTTGCTTCAAATAATTTTGTTTTTAGCAATCTTATAGTTATATATATATATCAATTTGTGGGGGATTAGAAGTTGTGAATTAAATATATATTTGGTTATTTATACAACCAAATTAGAATGAAGGAAATTTACATGGAATGAGAATAACTTATGTATAAAGTCTTATTATATTGGGAAAAATAACTTTCAAATTTAATCATATTTGAAGGTTGAGATGTGAAAGAAGCTAAAGTCACTCCTATAAAATTAAAAAAATAGTATTATTTTTTTTATATTTTTTTATATGAGATCTATTTATCTAGCCTTCTCTATTTTAATTTTTTTAGTTCTGTCCCTGTTTTTGTGTGCAATTTTTTAACAATTGTAAATTTTGTGGGCCCGGCATGGTAATGGAAACAACCCAAATTAATTAAATGCATACTAATTAGGTAAACCAATATAATAGTTAGACAAATCTTGCACTTCAAAGCAACAAAGAAAAAGGAGCTCAGAGTGTGAACTGAATCAAGGGGTTGTGTTAAAGATGTTTCTTTAAGTAAAAAACTAAAAATGCATGGTTGTTGTGAATTCAAATTTTAATATTTGAAATTAAAATTAATTATTTTACATTTTTTATTGAAGTAAAAATGCATGGTTGTTGTGAATTCAAATTTTAATATTTGAAATTAAATTTAATTAATTTACATTTTTTATTGAAGTAAACATGCATGGTTGTTGTGAATTCAAATTTTAATATTTGAAATTAAAATTAATTATTTTACATTTTTTATTGAAGTAAAAATGCATGGTTGTTGTGAATTCAAATTTTAATATTTGAAATTAAATTTAATAATTTTACATTTTTTTATTGAAGTAAAAATGGATGGTTGTGGTTGAAATCAAGTTTTTATTGTTTTACATTTTTTTACTATTTTTCTATAAGAAAAAAATTAATTATTCGAAACCGTCGTGTAGTAATATTTTTTTTTTCTTATCTAAAAGAAAATAAAAGAATTTAAATGTAAAATTTGATTTATAAACAAAATTTTAATATGTAAATCAAGGACAGCTTTTTTGAATTTGAAATCTGAAACAAATACAACGACATCATTAATTTGGTATAATATTACATTTTATATATAAATTAATGTGCATAATATAATTACTACATAAAAAAAAATCATGTAAAGGATGACAACACCATCTGACCGTCTTTATTTTTATCAAGATTCGTGCACTCGTAAAGATTCACATTCAAAACATTCTCTAATATATTTCAAGTGTAAAGGAATGTGAACTAATTCTCCTTTTTTTTAATTTTTTTTTGAAATGGAATCTTGGAGACAGCGACCAACAAAATGTGTAGGTGACAAATTCCTTTAGCTTGTCATCTAATTTTGGAAAAAAAGGGGATAAAATCCTAAATTCCTTTATTCAATTCCTCCTGATTTGACTCAGAGATATTTTTTTTCTTTCAATTCTTTTCTTTTTATTTTATATACAAGAATTATTATACCATATCATGTGTACAGAAAAACAGAGAAAGATTCATAAATCAAATGTCTTATGTCTTTTCTGCTTCATCGTGTCTCACATTGTATATCTCAGTTTTCAAAATTTAAAAAGCTGATTCGAAACCCTTAATGTAATCATCATGTTTTAATTTTGTTTACTATTTTTTTAGATAGGTATTTTTAATTTTGTTTACTATTTTGTTTTAATTTCAAAATTTTGTTTTCAAAATTACTGTTTCTGAACTATCCAAAGACAATGATTTTGTGCCTCTCTGAAAAATAGTATTTTTTTTTCAAATAATATACAATTTGGTTTTCAAGCATATTTTAATATGGATATAAGATGTAAGATATAATGAGACATGAAAGACATGGGACATTTGAACCCTCCTCTTCTATTATTCATAGCATTAAAAAATAAAAAATAAATCGATAGTATTAATTTTCTAAATTTTAAATCCTATTATTTTTGAAAATTTTAGAAAAATGATGTTTTTTGTTTAATTTATCATTTTTTTAATGATATGAATGAAAAATGAGGCAAAGCTCATTTTACACCTAACTAACTAATTGATGTCTTTGTCAAATAAAGGAGTTTGATGTAACTAAGAAAGAAAAAAAAGGTAGCAATCAATCAATCAATCAATGCCACATCTCTTTATTGCTTGCTGCCTTGTTGGCACGGGTCCAACTCTACTGTTTTTTTGAGAGAAAAGCAGCAACTAGCCTTTTCAGATCTAACTATTCAAATTCGTTGAAATTTGTGCATGAAAAAGTTTATTTATCAAGATGCGCAAAATGAAAAATTTTGAATGGTTGGATCTAGAAAAGCAGCAGAGTCCATTCCTGTTGGCACAAGAACAAAAGTTGCCCATGTTATCTCTTTCTCTCTCTCTATCTCTTTCTCTCTCTTGAATAGAGTGATGAGCTGTCAATGCATCTTAGACTATTTTGAGATTGCTTGTCTTCTCTCTCTCAAAAAAAAATCATGTAAAGGATGACAACACCATCTTTAATACAACGACATCTTTAATTTACAAATTACCTTAACCCAACTCTCGGTATAATATTACATTATATATATAAATTAATGTGCATAATATAATTACTACATAAAAAAAATCATGTAAAGGATGACAACACCATCTGACCGTCTTTATTTTTATCAAGATTCGTGCACTCGTAAAGATTCACATTCAAAACATTCTCTAATATATTTCAAGTGTAAAGGAATGTGAACTAATTCTCTTCGTTTTTAATTTTTTTTTAAATGGAATCTTGGAGACAGCGACCAACAAAATGTGTAGGTGACAAATTCCTTTAGCTTGTCATCTAATTTTGGAAAAAAAGGGGATAAAATCCTAAATTCCTTTATTCAATTCCTCCTGATTTGACTCAGAGATATTTTTTTTCTTTCAATTCTTTTCTTTTTATTTTATATACAAGAATTATTATACCATATCACATGTACAGAAAAACAAAGAAAGATTCATAAATCAAATGTCTTATGTCTTTCATGCTTCATCGTGTCTCACATCGTATATCTCAGTTTTCAAAATTTAAAATGCCGATTCGAAACCCTTAATGTAATCATCATGTTTTAATTTTGTTTACTATTTTTTTAGATAGGTATTTTTAATTTTGTTTACTATTTTGTTTTAATTTCAAAATTTTGTTTTCAAAATTACTGTTTCTGGACTATCCAAAGACAATGATTTTGTGCCTCTCTAAAAAATAGTATTTTTTTTTTTCAAATAATATACAATTTGGTTTTCAAGCATATTTTAATATAGATATCATGTTGAGCAGTTCGGATCAACTATTTGAACTTTGAAAATGAAAATATAAGATGTAAAACATAATGAGACATGAAATACATGAATCATTTGAATAAAAAAATAAAAAATAAATTGATAGTATTAATTTTCTAAATTTTAAATCCTATTATTTTTGAAAATTTTAGAAAAATGATATTTTTGTTTGATTTATCATTTTTTTAATGATATGAATAAAAAATGGGGCAAAACTTATTTTACACCTAACTAATTGATGTCTCTGTCAAATAAAGGAGTTTGATGTAACTAAGAAAGAAAAAAAAGGTGGCAATCAATCAATCAATCAATCAATGCCATATCTCTTTATTGCTTGCTGCCTTGTTGGCACAACAACAAAAGTTAAGTTATCGGATCCGATCCTCTGCGTTAACTCAAAAAGGAATCTTTTAAGTTAATGAATTTCAACCGTCTGATTTTAAACGGAGTCAATTCAGTTCGTGTCTATAATATATGAAGTCCTTCAATATTAGTGCAGATCTAGTTCACACGAATTTTGAAACATATTTGACAGTCAAGATTCATTAACTCAAAAGATTCCCTTTTGAGTTAATACAGAGGATATGAATTCCAAGTTATCCCTTCCTCTCTCTCTATCTCTTTCTCTCTCTTAAATAGAGTGATGACCTGTCAATGCATCTTTGACTATTTTGAGATTGCTTCTTTCTCTCTCAAAAGTATATGTTTGGATAAGATCTAATTATGCTGATCATCAACAATAATTCTGAAATTTTTAAAATTTTAAATTCAGTCATTGAATTGTTTCGAAATACGTACACAGAAAACTAATTGTTTTGAGATACGTGCACAAAAAAAGTTGGACGATTGGATCTCGGATTTTAGAAATTTCATGAATACTGTTCATGGATCTCATATTTCAGCTGATCTGAATCCATTTGGATAAATTAATTATGTAATCATAATATTAGTCAATATTGTCTTCACACATTCAAATTTATAATTTTTTTAGAAAGAATAAGGACCAGTCCTTATTTATGTATTGATATTTTAAAAAAAATTATCCGGATTTTAAACATGCAAATAAAATATTATCTTAACTACCAAATTAAAGTCTGATTTTTTTTAAATTTATAAAATTTGAAACTATGGCTATTAAAGTTACTGAATCAATCGAAATTTTTTAGTTACCTCGATATCTTAAAATTCTAAAATTCTAACTTTGTCACCGATTTGCTAAAAATTCATATCTTGCCATGTACACAGACTTAGTCTGCGCACTAAAATTTCATATTTTTTGCCTAGCTGAACAGTTTTAGTAGCTCGGCTTCTGATAGGGGTGTAAATGGAGCGGATTCGGAGCGGATAATGTTGATACTAAATCCGTATCCGTTTTTCAATGAGCGGATACGGATACGGATAGTAAACGGATATCAAAATTCAAAACCAAATCTATCTTAAACGGATACGAATACAGAGCGGATAATCCACGGATACGGATTCAAATACGGTTACGAAACGAATAATTGTCGGATAATTGAGTCATATGAACTTTAAGTACAAATACTAAATTAAAAAAAAAACAATTAAGAAAAACAAAAGTAAATTAAAAAAAGTAAAGAAATGGAGAAATATAGGAATGGAGAGGAGCTAGGAAATATTAACCGCTGAAAGTCAAGTTACAGCGAAGCGGAGAAGTTGAAATTTCGGATCCGAATAGTGCGGATATCCGCTCTGTTTATACTTTCAAAGAATTATCCGTATCCGTATCAAATTTTCCTATGCAAAAAATATCTGTATCTGTATCCAGGATATCCGTATCCGTTTAAATACGGATTCGGAGCGGATATCCATATCCGTTTACAGCCCTAGCTTCTGAACATCAGACTTCTTTTGAAGGTTAATTAGTGACTTTAAATGTCTACTAACAATTTCATTGATAAAAAATATATTTACAACGAGTCAAATAATTCTAAATCCTGTATCTAATCTATTATTCTCATGAAAATCCTCTAAACTAAACCAAGCTAATATTCTGATCTTATTTATATACATTCTTAATAACTCTATTACTTTAACCCTAATCTCTCTTCAAGACCAGATCCTCTCTTTCGATCACCGCCGTGTTCCAATAACCGGATCCGCTCACCGCCACACTCCGATCTAGATGGGATAGACTCTACGCTCCGAGCTCTGATAATACCACACTCTCAACTCCGCTCAGCTCCGAACTCTGAACATCGGACTTAAAAGTTATTTTTTTTTTGCATAAAAACTACCCTTAGAGAAATTAATTTTACTTGCCTGACCTTGACATTTTACTGATTATAATTTTCTTGGTAGAAAGCATTTACTTGCAGATTTTGATATTTCACAGTGAAGTTATATTTATTTTAAGAGAAAGTTCACATAAGCCCTTAACATTTGAAAATTGTAAATATTCGACATCACAGGATTAAGTCTCCTTAAATTTCCTTTTACTTTCTTTAGTTTTCTTAGTCGCTTAATGCTCTCAAACACTAGCTCTTTAGTGAGGATTAATATTCCCTCTTTTATTCTTCTTTTGTCCTAATCTTAAACTTCTGCCCGAGCCTTAAGACACCTCTACACCACGATTAATCCTCCTTAGCTCTTGTCTCCTGATTAAGACAAACGAATATAAGCTCCTTAACGCTGATTAAGATTTAATCCTACTTGTGTTGCCGAATAGTCCCATAAATTCTCTAAAGTTGCAAGAGCGACCCAAATTAGCGGAGAAATTTTATACCACCTACATAGGACCGGATTGGTTCTAAAGTTGCAAAAGTGACCCATATTTTCTTAAATTTCTAAAGTTGCACCTCAATTGAGACCGAATTGGTTTGAATTCTGATCAGACGGATCAGATCTAAACTCAAATATTATGTTACCTCAGAGGATATGGACTCTGCCTAGTTAGCCTTTAACACATTTCATGCTTAAATAACAACAACAATCTTTATAGACAATTAATTTTGATGGGGCTTATAAGTTGGTAAATGATATTAATTGGTTACTTATCCTTTACTCAAAAAGAATTTAATCCCCTTTATTACTGCTAACGCTAACAAAATTTAATCATTTTTTTCTTCTATATATTAATGTGCTATACTTTACAAAAAGTATATTACAAACAAACTATTTTGATCCTCATATTTTCTTATTTAAAATTGAATAATATTTTTTTTATCTAGCTGTGATAACATTCTAACATATTTTTTTTATCTAACAAATAAAGGAGTTTGATGTAACTAAGAAAGAAAAAAAAGGTGGCAATCAATCAATCAATCAATGCCATATCTCTTTATTGCTTGCTGCCTTGTTGGCACAACAACAAAAGTTGCCCAAGTTATCCCTTTCTCTCTCTCTCTATCTCTTTTCTCTCTCTTGAATAGAGTGATGACCTGTCAATGCATCTTTGACTATTTTGAGATTGCTTCTCTTCTCTCTCAGAAGTATATGTTTTGATAAGATGTAACTATGCTGAAATTTATTCGATATCATTAATAATAATTTTGAAATTTTTAAAATTTCAAATTCAGTCATTAAATTGTTTCGAAATACGTACATAGAAAAATTAACTGTTTTGAAATACGTGCATAGAAAAAGTTGAACGACTGGATCTTGGATTTCAGGAATTTCAGGATCTCAGATTTCAGCTGATCTGAATCCATTTGGATAAATTAATTATGTAATCATAATATTAGTCAATATTGTCTTCACACATTCAAATTTATAATTTTTTTAGAAAGAATAAGGATCAGTCCTTATTTATGTATTGATATTTTAAAAAAAAATTATCCGGATTTTAAAAATGCAAATAAAATATTATCTTAACTACCAAATTAAAGTCTGATTTTTTTTAAATTTATAAAATTTGAAACTATGGCTGTAGTATTAAAGTTACTGAATCAATTGAAATTTTTTATTTACCACCTCAATATCTCAATGTTAGATTGTCACCGATTTGTTAAAACTTAAAAGTTCATATCTTGCCACGTACACAAACTTAGTCTGCGCACTAAAAATTCATATTTTTTGCCGAGCTGAACAGTTTTAGTAGCTCAGCTTCTGAAGATTAATTAGTGACTTTAAATGTCAACTAACAATTTCATTAATAAAAAATATATTTACAACAAGTCAAATAATTCTAAATCCTATATCTAATCTATTATTCTCATGAAAATCCTCTAAACTAAACTAAGCTAATATTCTGATCTTATTTATATACATTCTTAATAACTCTATTACTTTAACTCTAATCTCTCTCCAAAACCAGATCCTCTCTTTCAACCACCGCCGTGCTCCAATGACCGAATCCGCTCACCGCCACACTCCGATCGAGATGAGATAGACTCTACGCTCCGAGCTCTGATGATACCACACTCTCAACTCCGTTCAGCTCTGAACTCTGAACATTGGACTAAAAGTTATTTTTTTTTGCATAAAAACTACGCTTAGAGAAATTAATTTTACTTGCCTGAGCTTGACATTTTACTGATTATAATTTTCTTGGTAGAAAGCATTTACTTGCAGATTTTAAGTCTTCGACATCACAGGATTAAGTCTTCGACATTTTCTTTTTACTTCCTTTAGCTTTCTTAGTCGCTTAATGCTCTTTAGTGAGGATTAATATTCCCTCCTTTATTCTTCTTTTGTCCGAATCTTAATCTTCTGCCTGAGCCTTAAGACACCTCTACACCATGATTAATCCTCCTTAGCTCTTACCTCCTGATAAAGACAAATAAATTATAAGTTCCTTAATGCGGATTAAGATTTAATCCTATTTATGTTGCCGAACAGTCCCATAAATTCTCTAAAGTTGCAAGAGCGACCCAAATTTTCTAAAATTTCTAAAGTTGCAACTCAATTGAGACCGAATTGGTTTGAATTCTGATCAGACGGATCATATCTAAACTCAAATATTATGTTACCTCAGAGGATATGGACTCTGCCTAGTTAGCCTTAACACATTTCATGCTTAAATAACAACAACAATCTTTATAGACAATTAATTTTGATGGGGCTTATAAGTTGGTAAATTATATTAATTGGTTACTTATCCTTTACTCAAAAAGAATTTAATCCCCTTTATTACTGCTAACTCTAACAAAATTTAATCATCTTTTCCTTCATTAATTATATATATTAATGTGCTATACTTTACAAAGAGTATATTACAAACAAACTAATTTGATCCTCATATTTTCTTATTTAAAATTGATTAATATTTTTTTTTATCTAGCTGTGATAACATTCTAACATATTTTGTTGTTGTAATAGGCCCATTATTATTTCCGATTTGAACGCAAAATTGGTTAAATCTAGCAGAATATTTGTTACTAATTAGAAATTTGAAATGCACATGTCACATGCAATATATATATATAGAGAGAGAGAAAGACTAAGGTCAAAGTGGTAGTTCTTAGCCCCCGGTGCTACCAAGTCGTTTTCGGATTTTCAAAGTCCAAACGGTTGATCTGAACCGTTCAAGTTGATCTCCATATTGAAATGTGCTTGGAGACCAAATTTTCCATTTTTTGGAATTTTTTTACTATTTATTAAGCCACTTTGAAAATTTCTGATCACATGGTCCAGAATTTGGTTGCACTGTTTTTACTGTTCACCCGGATCAACAATTTTCAAAGTGGCTTAATAAATAGTAAAAAAATCCAAAAAATGTAAAATTTGGTCTCCAAGTACATTTCAATATGGAGATCAACTTGAACGGTTCGGATCAACCGTTTGGACTTTGAAAATCCGAAAACGACTTGGTAGCACCGGAGGCTAGGAACTACCACTTTGACCTTAGTCACACACACTCTCTCTCTCTCTATATATAATTTTTTATTTTTGTATAAAGAGGAGAGACCTAATTCATGTAACAAATGGATAAATGGAGAATACAGGCACCGAAAAGTTTATCCAGTTGGAAATCATTTATCCTTTTTTGGTTCTATGATTGAAACAAATATCCAACATTATTCTTTGATGATGCAATATATAATTAAATTTACTTTTCATTATATGCATAGCCACTAAGCCACATGACTAGCTTTCTATGATCACGTGATAATGTTGGATCTACCTTTATTTCATTTCATTTTTTGTTGATTATTATTTCTTCTTTTAATCATTAAAGTAATTAACGTTGAACGAGGCATAATGACAAATGAATGATTCGAAAAAGGTTCGGCGTATCAAAAATTCGTGATTTGAAAATAATTCGGGTATAATTCAGAGTTATACGTACATTGAGCCTGGATCAGATATCTTAGTCTCACAGGAGAGCAAAATTTTTTTTTTGTTAAAAAATTTGGGAATAATTCGTAAATAATTCGGAAAATTCAGAAAACCAAATAATACGTGGATTGCTTCGGGGAGAGTTCAAATCCGAATTATTCGTGAATCTTGTCACTATGGACTAGAGTCTGTGTTATGAATTCAAATTAATGGATTTTATTGTCATATTTAATGCAATTTAATCTTGTGATTTTACAGGTTTCATAATAACTGATTGACTGAATCAAAATCAATTATATTTACCAGTTTAGAGATACTTAAACGATTGATATGATCAAAGATGAGATGAAAAAAATAATATATCAGACTTTTTTGCTTTCCTGTATCATTTGACAACTCTGATTTCTTTTGTACTTTTAGCTTTATTCATTTGTATTTTTTTTCTTTTACTTGTAAATATGACACTATTGGTGTCACAATTTAATGAAATATGTTTCCTTCTAAAAACAAAAAATAACTAGAGGGTCAATCTCTTAGACTTTTTACTGCCTATATAATATTAATTTATTAAATTAAGAGTATTTAAAAGGCGCACTTAATTTAGTTAGTACCATATTATATGTACATCAGTCAACATAATTAACTAGATATAAATATCATTAAAATATTTTAATAAAAGAATTTTTTTAAAAAACTTTATAATTATATAATGCTAACGGATATGATTATGGTTGTGTGTTAAAAGATGACAACCCATTATTTCAATTAATGTTGTTTCTATTTATGTTGCTATTTGTTCCCCACAAGCAACATCAAACTTCATATATACATCCAAATTTCTCTATATACATGCTTCCAATTATACACACACACACACACACACACACACACACACATAAATCCCTCCACTATAAATTAAACCCCACAACCATACATTCTACCCCATCAGTAAATTAATTAATTAAATCACCTTTCTAAATGGCCAAGGTTCTCTTCCTCTTTGCTACTCTCCTTGCACTAACACTAGCAATAAAACAAACCCAATGCATTCCTTTCGACGACAAAGACGTCGAATCCGACGAAACCCTGTGGCAATTGTACGAGAAATGGCGTCGACACCACACTGTCTCGAGAGACATGAATGATAAACATAAACGGTTCAATGTGTTTAAAGAGAATGTCAAGTACATCCATGAGGCGAACAAAAAGGATAAACCATATAAACTCGCATTGAACAAGTTTGCCGACATGACGAGGGAGGAGTTTAGGCAGACGTATGCCGGGTCCAAGATCCACCATCATGTGAGTTTGCGAGGGGCCCCGCGTGGCAGTGAGAGCTTCATGTATGAGAATGTGGAGAGCGTGCCGGCATCTGTCGATTGGCGACAGAAGGGTGCTGTCACTGCAGTCAAGAACCAAGGCCAATGTGGTGAGTTAATTAATTTCTCTATAAATTAACAATAATGACAATATATATATATATTTTATAATTGATAATTAAATATAGATATATTATGTACCTTGCGTACAAAGTTGGCAAAAAATGTTCAAAACCACAAATGAAGTGGGATTGAGGTTTTCAATTCCAAATTCAATTTAATTAACCATAATTCACAAGGTTAATTAATTAGGTGATATACCGGTATTGTAAATTCTGGATTAAAACTTACAAATATTTTTATTAAATTCAGGAAGCTGCTGGGCCTTCTCAACAGTGGTAGCAGTTGAGGGGATAAATCAAATAAAAACCAAGGAATTGATTTCTCTCTCAGAGCAACAATTAGTCAATTGTGATACCAGTGAAAACTATGGATGCAATGGAGGTCTCATGGATTATGCATTTCAATATATCAAGAAAAATGGTGGCATTACCACAGAGAAGAGCTATCCTTATGTCGCCAAGCAACGATCATGTGACAATTCCCTGGTATGTAACTTTGTACCAAATTCTCTATTTTTTCAAATAATATTTCCACTCAGATTAAACCAGTAAGTTCTACTGGTACGGGGTATCTTAGTATGCAGTTGTAATTTCAGTAGTGTTCTTAGTACTGGTACGATGTATCTTAGAACTGGTTATGCACAATTCATACATGATTATATATAAGCAACTCTTGATTAAACTGAAATGTCATAATTAATCAAAGGTAATCATTTATTTGTCAAATAATATTTCTCAGATTAAACCAGTAAGTGGTACCGGTGCAGGTACCAGTTTTTGGTTGCTCAAGCTATTTAAGGATTAATTTTTAGGAGGAATGACAAATATACCCTCTTGTTACTGGTTATGCACAATTTATACATGATTATATATAAACAACTCTTGATTAGAATGGTAATTAACTTTTGGCATTGAACTGAAATGTCATAATTAATTAAAGGTAATATTTTATTTTATTTTTCTCAGGAGAAATCTCATGTGGTGACGATTGACGGGTACCAGGATGTTCCGAGAAACAATGAAAATGCTTTACTAAATGCCGTGGCGAACCAGCCCATCTCTGTTGCCATTGAAGCAAGTGGCTACGATTTCCAGTTTTACTCTGAGGTTTGTACCATAAAAATTACAATCTGAGGTTGTACCATAAAAACTGGTACCGTACCGACCAAAATTACAATCTTTTCATTGAACCAATCACTAAGCATTTCATGTTACATAACACAGGGTGTGTTCACCGGAGAGTGCGGGACCGACCTAGACCACGGCGTGGCGATCGTAGGATATGGCACCACACAAGATGGAACCAACTATTGGATTGTGAAGAACTCGTGGGGCCCGGAGTGGGGCGAAGGCGGTTACATCAGGATGAAACGAGGTGTCAAGGCCAAGACAGGCTTATGTGGCATTGCCATGGAGGCGTCTTATCCGATCAAGACCTCACCGAATCCATCGCATTCGTCTCTCAAAGATGAACTCTAGATGCATATATAATTGTACAAAAGATTATATTATTAAGTTGGATGAATTAATTACACATGAGTTCCTGCTTGTGATGTTTTATTTAAAAGAAATAGATAAAAATAATTGGATTTTATTATTGTTATTTTGGATGATTATCTTTGTTACAAAAGTGTATTAGCTGAGTTGCATGAAGTGTCAATGTTTCAATAAAATCTAATAAATTTCAAATTCAAAATCAAATTATTGTCCTGCTTATTGCTGAGGGTTGAGATCTGTTCCTCTGTAAATCCAACGGCTGGGATGGTAAATGTGTGTTTACTGTTTAAAGTTTAAACAACGGTGAAGTCAACAAGCCAGCGTCTTAGATCCAAAATCAATACATATCGGAGGGCTGAGATCTGCTGTGGTACTGTTCATTCTAATGTAGAAAAAATGACTCTGGAAGGATTGATTGTTTCCATTACTGTACAGACCAGTGCAAAGTGGGTCAAAAGTAAAGTCATATCCATAGTAACAAATGAATAATTCGGGTTCGGTTCGGCAGAGTCAAAAATTCGTGATTTGGGAATAATTCGGGTATAATTCGGGAATGATTCGGAATTATAATACGAGATCTCAGTATATATTTAATTCATTACTGATGATTTACTATACGAGATACTGTTTATATTTGTCACAGAACATCAATTGTGGTAATATAAATAAAAAAGTAACATGGGAATTGTGCTACTGGACTTGGATCCGTATCCTCTGCATTAACTCAAAAGGGAATCTTTTGAGTTAATGAATTTGAACCGTCTGATTTTAAACGGAGTAAATCCGGTTCAACTCCATAACATAGGAGTTCTTTAATATTAGTGCAGATCTAGTTTGCACGAATTTTAAAACATATTGGACAGTCAAGATTTATTAACTCAAAAGATTCTCTTTTGAGTTAATGCAGAGGATACGGATTCACTGGACTTAGGGTTGGCTACTCTCTGCGCTCACGGCTTCTATGGTCATGACTCGCTGTGATCCTCCTGGAAAGTGAGAGCAATAAAACAAAAGTCAGCCTTCACGTGGGTGTAGGGGTGTAAACGGAGCCGGATTATCCGAAGGATATCCGCTCCGAATCCGTTTATTATCCGAATCCGAATTAAACGGATACGGATCCGGATAATTATAAAATATTCACAGAATATCCGGATTCGGATACGGATACGGATAGTAATATTTAAACGGAGCGGATATCCGAACCATCCGGAACGTGATCGGACCCGCTAAGAACTCCATTTGCTGAGGCGAACCCGGACCCGCTAGGCGGACCCATTTGCTGAGGCGGACCCGTTAGGCAGAAATTCAAAGCTAAAATAAATTGCTACTGCTGGGATTCGAACCCTTGCCCTCTATTGTCAAGACTTAGCATCAAACCACTACACCACTTTGTCTTTTGTTACCATTCCATTATTTTGTATATATAATATATCAATAGATCATCTCCTATCTCTCCAACATTATAATTAATATTTATATTTAATTCTTTTTATTAATATTTGTATCTTAAAAGTTCATATACCTCAATTATTCGTCTTGTATTCATATTCGAATTCGTATCCGTAAATTATCCGCTTCGTATCCGTATCCGTTTTAGGCGGATTTGGTTTTGAATTTTGATATCCGTTTACTATCCGTATCCGTATTCGTATCCGCTCATTATCCGACGGATGTGGATATGGTATCAGCATTATCCGCTCCGTATCCGCTCCGTTTTCACCCCTACGTGGGTGCCTTTCTGTGGAGTGAAGGAAAATCACGTGGGAGCCTGGGAGCATAGTGACAAGGTTCGCGTATAATATCCGAATTATATCCGAATAATTCATTTTTTTTTGTGATGTCGAACCGAACGTCAAATTATTCGGTTGACCGAATTATACCCGAATAATTCGCGAATTTTACGAACTTTTTCCGAATTTTACGAACTTTTTCCGAATTTTACGAATTATTTGCGAATTTTTCCCGCATTTTTCCCAGAACATTTTTTTTTTTTGCTTCCTTGTAAGACTGAGATCTCTGATCCGGATTATTCCGAATCATTCCCGAATTATACCCGAATTATTCCCGAATCACGAATTTTTGACCTCTCCGAACCTTTCCCGAACAATTAAGTTGTCACTATGCCTGGGAGAGAACGGAACAAAACGCGAGAGCCGACTCGGCCGAGAAATGCAATTTTTTTTTCCGAACAAAACGTGAAAAAAAACGCGAATAATTCGTAAAAAACGTTTTATTCGCGAATAAATCGGTAAAAATTCGATCAGCCGTTTTATTCGCTGTTCGGTTCGGAAACCTCCAAAAAACGTTTTATTCGCGAATAAAACGCGAACCATGTTACTATGGTCATATCAACCCAATCCAACAACAGAGAAAATCAAGCACAAATTTTTCTAAAAAAAAATAAAAAAATGAAGAAAGTACTATTAAGATTTTTATATTTTTTTCGAGTGAGGTTGTGGTGATTTGCAATGTACACGTGTTTAGTGTGCTTTAATATAACAGTCGTTAGATGTGCTTCGATTTTCATCCAATGCGTATTTAATATAAATTCAATCCCATATTAGGTAGTGTATTTTTTACACATTTCGAAATTATTTATTTTTTCTTCTAAAATTCATAATATCATATTTATTCTTCTAAATTTCAAAACTCACATACTAATTTTTAGTCTGTGTGTATAAAGTTCTTATTTTATCTTTTATTAATTTTAAAAAAAATTATGTAGCATGTGTCGGAGAAATATTCTATCTTCTAATTTGTCAATTCAAGAGAACAAATAATTAATTGCCTTGAGTTTTTGCACACATACAAACATATCTCTTCTGAATTTGGTCAATTGAGAATTTTGTGGGTCAAATTATCTCTAAATTTAGGATGTGATTCATTATCTCGGCCCAATTACTTGAGTTCCTTTTTGGGCCTAGAAACAATTCACTATAATAAAATTACCACAAGCTGGTAGTACCAGTAAAACAAGTCTGACTGATAATAAACTCTACTTAATTTAATTTCTGATTTTGTTTTTGTGACAACTCTTAACAAATTAACAAATCTAATAACATATCACAAGATGGCTCCGGTAACAATCAAAGCACAACGGTCAAATGATGGTCAAATGATGCTAGAAGTTAGTTAGACTCTAATTAGTTACAGGGTGAGGCTATGGTACTTCGGCTATCGTACTATGGCTAGTGTACTACGGCTCAATATGGTACTTTTTAAAATCCTAACGGTCGATCCTAACCGTTCAATGTGATATCCATATGAATATGTACTTGCAAACTAAATTTTATATTTTTTCGAATTTTTTTACTATTTTTTTAGATAGGTAGAATTTTGATGGTCCAGAATTTATATAAAACACTGAAAATTCTACCTATCTAAAAAAATAGTAAAAAAAAATTCGAAAAAATATAAAATTTAGTTTGCAAGTACATATTCATATGGATATCACATTTAACGGTTCGGATTGACCGTGTGGATTTTAAAAAGTACCATATTGAGCTGTAGTACACTAGCCATAGTATACTAGCCGAAGTACCATAGCCTCACTCTTAGTTACATATAATAAAGGCAGTTAGATTGTAAACTGTTACTGTTAACACACACAGAAATGTAAAGTAGTGTCTTTATTCTCTTATAAATAGACCATGTCTTTATTCATTTGAGATTACAAATCTTCTTCAAGCTTTCAGCTTTCAGCTTATTATACTCTTGCAGTCATTTATTCAACTTACAAAAGTAACAAATTAAATCCAACCAACCATAATATTTTCTTTACAAATATATAATTATTTAAAAAGTGCAAACTCACCTTCGAAAAGAAAAGAAAATAATATAATGCTTGAGTAAAATCAACAAGGAGGCTTGTCAGCAGGGGGAGGTAGTATTTTTGCCTCTGTACTATTTCCATTCTTTGTTATGAACACAACATCCATTCCCCAGATTGAATGTGGTTCAAAGTGACAGTGCATGAACCAAACTCCTAATTCAATTTCAAAACCAAAATATTTTGAGGATTAGTGTCTGAAAAACACTCAAAGCAACAATTTGCAACAGTAAATAATCAACTATTTGATTAATCAAATACTGCTAAACATGCTGTTCTTTGTGTAACACCTTTGATTGTCAAAATTAAACCAATAAAAAGATTCAATAAATTTGATATTTAAAAAAAGGAAAAAGAATAAACTCACCCGGATTATTTGCCCTAAAGCGGATAGTTGCCCAACCGTTCTGCGGCACACCCACAGTGTTCACAAATGGCGGATCGACCAAGTTGTAACTCAGAGGATTTGTTGTGTTGTCGAAGTTGCCGAATCCTCTTCCAACGACATAGAAGCTGTGGCCGTGCAAGTGTATTGGTTGGTTAGCCGCTCCGCTTAGTATGTTATTTTGCTGAAACACAATCTCCACGGTCATGTTATACTCGAGCACTTTCACTTTTGTTGATTTACTAACAAAATATAGCTGCTCAGGAATGTTGTCATCAGTAACATTGAATAAGAGCGGAGGTTGGTCAGCAAAGTCAGTGGTGTACACACCGGGAATAGAATTGTAGTATGCATCTAGCACATCAATTTTGGGTTTTTGAAAACTAGCGTTGTTCATACTAGAAGCGAACATAGTACCGTTTACACCAGCACATTGCTTGTTAGGGCACAATTGTTCATTCACAGATATCATGATATACATTTTGACATCGACAGTTTGGGGTACGACAGTTGGGTGATCTGAACTGGCTAGCGAGCGAAGACCGCTAGTGAACATAGCTGATGCATTAGTGTTGTTGGAGTTTGGTAAGGACGTGAAAACCGGTCTTGTTGATGGCATAGAATAATTAGTTTTGTATTCTAGAATAGCTACGGACACATTGGCATCTTTAGCGGCCAAAACATTTCCATCAAAGTATAATGTCGTGATGATGTAATAACGGAAGGGGAAAGATGAGTTTTGGAATTGATTGGCCTGTAAGAGAAGGTCCATAGTTTGGCCCGGGGTGATCATGATAAATTCATTCACATAAGGTTTCGTATAGCTGGCATCGGCTCCAACCACTGTTACATTGTGGCCAGAAACCGCAAAAAGGAAATCATTTTCCATGGCTGCATTTATTACACGAAGGAGGTACATTTTGCCTTGTTCGACTTGTACCTTAAAAGTGTCTGCAACAAAATAAAAATTAAAAATTATATGTAGTTAGACCACATTATATTTGAAAAAAATAATAAATTTGGTTGCTAATTTTGTTTAAATTGATCAAGTAATTAACAAACATTGTCAAAGAGAATCTTTATCTTATGAAAGCATTAACAACTTGCAAACTGTACCGAGAACAATAAATTACCATTTCTTGAGCATGGCATGAAGTCACCAGGCTGTCCATTGATGGTGTTAGCATCAGAGGGTTCGAATTGACCACCATTTTCAACTGCAGTTTGGTACACATCTGTTATGTTGTTCTTCCACCACTCGCCTAGAATCAGCGTGAATTCTTTATCAGGTTTGCTAAAGGGGAAGGTGGTTCCGAGCTTCGGATAAATAACAATAGCACCGTGAACAGTAGCACGATCATAGTCGCTATGTGCGTGCCACCAGAGCGTGCCTTCTTCTTCTGTAAATTGTAGTCGTTGTGTGTAGTTGGTTCTTGGCTGGATAGGGCACTGAGTAATGTATTCTGGTCCATCTGACCACGGGTCCCTCGGCTGGTTTAAACCATGCCTACAGAAATTAGATGGATTTCATGTTAGTCTTGCATGGCTTATATTAATTCCTTAATTAATAGTGCAACTAATAGATTCTTTCTATATGTACTGTTTTGTGTGTATAGTACCAGTGGATGCTGATGTTCTTGTTCCCTCTGTTGATGACCTTGACATAGACTATGTCACCTTTTCGAGCAGAGATAGTGGGTCCCGGATATAATCCATTGACAGTTAGAATGTTCTTTGTGTTATTGCAGAGCCGAGTGTAGGTAGCTTCTTGAATCTGTGCAAGGGAAAAACCGAAAAAGTAAAATATATATACATATTTACATACCACAAAACAGAAGGGACAAGACATCTTTGAATACGTCGTTTGAAGCTAATTTAATAGATTTTAGTATTAATTTCACAAAGGGACTTGATGAACTTAAGAACACCCAAATTCTACTCAAATAATAGAAAAAAAGATAAAGAAAAAGCAAGCAACAAGTAGGTATTTTTAAGAGCCAGCAAACAACACCAAAGAATGCAACATGCATGACATGAGTGAGGCTGGCTACTATACTTTACAAAGCGCGAAACGGTAGCGTGTTATAAATTAATTAAATATATGTTTAAGAAGTTCAATCAATTAATCCGAACAATTAATTCAAAATAATCTCCATATAAAAATGTACTTGGAGATCAACTGTTTACACTTTACAATCAGAAATATAGATAAATAGTATGAACCGATCCGTATTTTACAAAATACCATAACCTCACTAGAGATTGACATTATTAATGCCAAAAGGAGATCAAAATATAAAGCATGTCCGTCTAGATACCAGATATATAGTTCCCATGCATGTTTGTTTTGGAATTGAGTTTCTTTCAAAGGGTTTTGGATAAATTTTATCTAAAGTCAGATTTAAACCGTTCGTTTTGTGTTAAGATTTATGTGAACAAATTTATAACTTAATAAATTTTAATCTGATGCCCATTGAAAAAACCTAACTCCAAATTAAAGTAATAAGTTATATTTTCAATTCCTATATTTCTTTTGAAGGTTTTATTTTATTTCTTGAATATTCAAACTAGAAGTCCAGAACTCATGAATTAAAATTATAAAATAAAAATAAAATAACAAATATACCATGACATTGAGAAATTAATGTGAATTGTGATAGCAGAGAAATCACTTACAACAAAGGTGCGGTGATGAATCTTGGCCTCAGACAAACAACATAGCATTAAACCAACGGCTATTGGCCATAACGAGAAAAGCTTACTAAAAAACATGGTGCTTGAAAATGCTCAATATATATATATATATATTGTTGGGTTGTTTCCTTCCTCCGAGGAGACTGTTAGAGAACCATGCATTGATGTGGTTTTTATAGGAAGAAAAATAGCTACAACCCTTTTCTTTCCATTCTTCCGAAAACATTACTATCAAGTGTGGTAGTTCACTGGCCATGGCTGTTAATTTTATATACACCTACTTAGAAAATATAATAAATAAAATGCTTCAGGTGTACATATGATGTCAACTTGGATTTTTATATATATCCTTTTGTCTGTGCATGCATCATACAATTCCAAATTTAATTAAACAAATGCTCATAAGATCATTACTTGTAATGTTTTTCTTTGTTTGATTTGTGTTGATTCTGTTACTTTAATGTTTTTCTTTGTTTGATTTGTGTTGATTCTGTCACTTTGAGTTTACTGAGAATAATTAAGAGCGTGACATAGCACCAGCTAGCAATTAAAAACCAATAGCAACCGGCTGTCATAATCAATAATAGTGATAGCACATGTGAATTCTATCTAAGTAGCTTGCTTGATACTCACAAGCATAGAAGGAAAAATTGGAATTGGAATCGGGATCGGAAAAATCGGTCGGAATCGGCCGAATCGGATCGGAAAATCGGACTTTTTTGCCGGAAGCTTGTTTTATACTAAAAAAATTGAAAAAATTGATAAAAAAAATTTAGAAAAATTATTACAATCAAATAATCCACTAATACAATATAATACAAGCATTAACAACTAAAAACATATTCTTTCAATCAAATTTGCTACAAATTTGTGAATTAGAATTGATATATATATATATATTAGTTGTGGTATTTAACAATAAAATTTGAATGTTGTAGTGGTAACCATCCAAGACCCACAGGTAAAGGTCACGGGATCGATTCCTGCTTGATCCAAAAAATTTTATGCTTCTTTATTAATATGCGTTTTGGCTGAAATTTGACTGGAATGGACCGGAACAGGCCGAAATTTGACTGGAATGGGCCGAAATATGGCCGAAATGGCCGAAATGGCCGAAATGGGCCGAAATCTACACTACCCGCGTAAATTGGCCTGGAATCGGATCGGCACCGTCCGAGCCCGCTCCGGAACGGCCTATTTTGCCTTCTATGCTCACAAGTAATGATCTTATGAGCATTTGTTTAATTAAATTTTGAAGCATGATACATGCGCAGTCAAATTAATTAAAAGGTTGTTTATTTACACACTTACACTAATTATTATTATCCATATTTGCAAGGAAAAACGGTATATATATATATAAATCCAAGTCTACGTCATACGTATAACTGATTCATTTTATTTATTACAATATATTAAAAACTAGTGAGCTATTTTGAACTTTATTTTTTGAGACCAGGATAAGGTGAGGTAAGGAAATTGGATCCGACTTTGCAGGATCCTGCTTTTCCGATTCCAACCATTCAAAATTTTCCATTCACGTATCTCGATAAAGAAACTTTTTCATGCACAAATCTCAACGACTTTGAATAGTTGGGATCGGAAAAGCAGGATGCTGGTTTTCTCTAAGAAAAGCAACAGAGTCCGTTCCAAGGAAATTCAGTATAAATTAAATGGAATTGGCCAAGCTAGGATTATTGTTTGAGAATTTGATAGATACCAGTCAGTAGGTAGCTGTATCAAACAATACCTTTCTTTACATTTTTGAGGCATCAAAACAAGCAAACAACAATTTCTAGTGAAAGTCTCAATTACCAGTATAAAGCATGCATATCCAACCATGTCAATCCTTGTAATCTCTTCATATAATATTTATATATATAGAACTGGGACTGAAAGTCTAAAACGTCACTTTTTCTGATTTTAGGGACAAACAAGCTAAAGGGAACCATTCTTGCTTTAATAAAGCTAATAAATGTGAATTGATATGCTGTTTGTCTAGTTGCTCTTAAAGGTCAAATGTATCACTTTTATTTTTGCCTTTCATATCTTGAAAGCTAGGAAAAATGAATTTATGTGATGGGGATCTTAAAGTCATTGGAGAAAACCAACCAGCTTGTATCTTTGTAAGTCATTGGAGAAAACCAACCAGCTACAAAGATACAAGCTTGTAGCTTGAAGAAAACCAACCAGCTTGTATCCAGAGGTTTTCTTCATATCTTGCAGCTTGTATCTTTGTAAGTCATTGGAGAAAACCAACATAATAAAAATAGCACACATATATTCTTCAAGTCTTCTTTACCTTAAAAGTTTCTGAAGGGTGTTCTCTGATACCAAAACCACCGAGTTCTCTTTAACTATTTTACTTATTTGCCAATTTTCAGAATTTGAAGAATAAACAACATCATTTTTTATTTTTATTTTTGAGTAAGACTTAAGTGCTATGGATAGCATAAGGTCTTCTGTGCTATTGTCTCAAAAACATATCGTATAAATTTCAAATTTCGATTTAAGTAACTCAGTAGATTGGTCATATAATGAACTTGTAGAATATCAATTTTTACTATTTTTGATTTTTTTTTACTATTTTTTATGATTTATGAAAGATGACAAAAGATTGCCTTAAAATATTGGTAATTAATCATCCTATTTCAACTGTCCTCTTACAAAATCATTAGACATCCTCTATAGTCTTCGTGACAGCTAATGTGGTTATATATATTGAGTAGGGTTAAAAGTTCTTATTGGTAATGTGTTTCAAATATATCTCACTTTTTTTCTTCTCTATTTTTAAAGTTAAAACAGTCGATCTGAACTGCTCATCATGATCTCTATATTAAAATGTGTTTTGAGACTAAATTTTATATTTTTTTAGAAAAAAATTAGTATTTGTTTCGATAGGTATAAAAATATTGTTTTTTAAAAGATTATGGAGTACCATTCAAAAACAGTGATTTTGTACCTATCTAAAAATTATTAAAAATATTCTAAAAATATAATTTTGGTGTCCAAGTACATTTTAATATGGAGATCATGTTAAGCGGTTTAGATCAATTATTTGGCCTTCAACAACAAAAATAAAGTTGTGAGACACGATTGAAACATGAATGGCATCAACCATTTTAAGTTTTTAACCCTTCTCCACTAGTGGAAAATATGGAATCAGGATTGGTTATATATGCATATTAGTATCGGAATACAACTGATCCTGATGAAGGCGATACTGATACTTACAATAATCTGGATCGGTTAAATAACCGATCCTGATAGTTACTATCAGGATCGGTTGTTTCAAACAACTGATCCTGATGTTATACTATCAGGATCGGTTCTGTTGACAAAACCGATCCTGATATATATATATATATATATTTTTTTTAATGTTGGTTCTGAAAAAAAAAAAAAATATCAGGATCGGTTCTGTTGACAAAACCGATCCTGATACTTTTTTTTTTTTAATGTTGGTTCTGAAAAAAAGAAAAAAGAATCAGGATCAGTTTTTTTGAAACAACCGATCCTGATGTTATATTGGATCTAAATTTTATTTTATTTTATTTGGCCAGCTTCCATATATATTTGCTGGCCAGCATAAATTTTTTTTTTATTTACCATTGATTTATTGGAGCTCAAAACCAATTAAGAACACAAAATAAAATTCATGAAACACAAAAAGAAGTACAATAGTTGAAGAAATTTGGTGCAATAGCAAAATAAAATTGAAAATACAAATGAAAAAAGATAGTTGATTGGCCGGATGATTAAGATAAATAAAAAGATAGTTTCAAAAAGCCTTGCTCAAATGAAAAAAGATAAATAAATAAATTGAAAATACAAAAAAAAATGTGTTTTAAAAGTATAATAATGAGAAAATTAGATAAAGCTAATACCGTGATAGTTGATCGGCCGGATGATTAAGTAACTTGAGCGAGATGTCCTCAAAACTGAAAAACAATATACAAACACCATTAATTAATTTTTGAAACAATACAAAAAATTAAAAATTGACACAATTGAGCCGGAGGTTCGAGAGGCTCGACTTTGAGAGGGAGAGACGGAGACAGAGAGACACGGAGGAGAGGGAGAGACGAGACGGAGACAGAGAGACACGGAGGAGAGGGAGAGACGAGACGGAGACAGAGAGAGGAGAGACACGGAGGTCTGAGAATTTGAGAGGGAGAGACGGAGACACATAGAGAGAGAAAGACGCTAAGTTGAAAATGAGAGGCGCGAAATGAAAATAAGAACTAAGCAGGAGTTATCAGGATCGGTTATTTCGAAATAACCGATCCTGATTGTTTTTGTAAGTACAAAGGCGCGAAACAGTAGTATTAGGATCGGTTATTTCAAAACAACCGATCCTGATACCTACTTTTTTTTTTTTTTTTTAATGTTGGTTCTGAAAAAAAAAAGTATCAGGATCGGTTCAGTTGACAAAACCGATCCTGATACTTTTTTTTTTTTTTTAATTTTGGTTTTGAAAAAAAAAAAGTATCAGGATCGGTTCTGTTGACAAAACCGATCCTGATACTTTTTTTTTTAAATTTTGGTTCTGAAAAAAAAAAGTATCAGGATCGGTTCTGTTGACAAAACCGATCCTGATATATATATATATTTTTTTTTTAATGTTGGTTCTGAAAAAAAAAGTATCAGGATCGGTTCTGTTGACAAAACCGATCCTGATACTTTTTTTTTTAATGTTGGTTCTGAAATAACCGATCCTGATTGTTTTTGTAAGTACAAAGGCGCGAAACAGTAGTATTAGGATCGGTTATTTCAAAACAACCGATCCTGATACCTACTTTTTTTTTTTTTTAATGTTGGTTCTGAAAAAAAAAAGTATCAGGATCGGTTCTGTTGTAACAACCGATCCTGATTCTTTTTTTTTCAGAACCAACATTAAAAAAAAAGGAATTAGAATCGGTTGTTTGTTAGAACCGATCCTGATACTATCAGGATCGGTTTTTACAAACAACTGATCCTAATATGTGTTCCATTAGGATCGGTTCTAATAAAAAACCGATTCTAATTGTTCATAAATTAGGATCGGTTTACCATAAAACCCGATCTGAATAGTTTTTAGGATCAGTTTTCTTAAAAAAACCGATCCAGATAGATATTAGAATCGGTTGTTTCATATAACCGATACTATTAGGCCGATCCTGATTCCAGTTTTTCCACTAGTGCTCTTTTATCAAATATCAATGTCATATACTGTTGTTTTGTTTATTTCAAAATAGAAATCTGTGTTTGTTGTGATTTTGTGATAAGTGATTGCACAAAATTAACTATTTAATATAATTAATCATCCTATTTAATTTCAACTGTCCATTTACAAATTTAATTACAATACATCCGTGTATATATAGTCTTTATGACAGTTTGAAAACGGAATTCAAACCGTAAATAATATTTACGGTTTGGGATCGGAATTCAAACGGAATTCAAACCGTGTCTCTCTGCCGCAGAACCAAAAAAGACGCTCCGCCCTCTGCGCCTCCGCCCCTCCGCCCCTCCGCCCGAAGACCGGCGGTGACTCCCTCGCCGCCACCCTGTCCCGCCGCCACTCCCTCTCCCCTCCGCTGCCACCTCCTTCACCGGCTGCCGCCACCTCTTCCTCCTTCATCGGCTGCCACCTCTCCCCTCCGCTGCCACCGCTGCCACCTCTTCCGGTAAGTTTTCGTATTTCGATTAAAAATTAATTAGGGTTTAGGATTAGAGTTTAGGGTTAGGGTTATTAGCACGAATTGGTGTTGCGAAATACCTCGTTGAATCGTATCGGGTTGTTGATTTTCCCGAGCGATTGATCGATCGTTTTAAATATTTATTGTAGGTAAATATTTAAATATTATTTCTTTATGTAATTTTTTTCATGTAATGTATTCATTTTATTCAAAAGGTTTTCGATTAAAATTTGATTAGGGTTTAGGATTAGAGTTTAGGGTTAGGGTTATTGGCACGAATTGGTGTTGCAAAATATCTCGTTGAATCGTATCGGTTGTTGATTTTCCCGAGCGATTGATCGATTGTTTTAAATATTTATTGTAGGTAAAGATTTAAATATTATTTCTTTATGTAATTTTTTTCATGTAATGTATTCATTTTCTTCAAAAGGTATTTCGATTAAAATTTGATTAGGGTTTAGGATTACAGTTTAGGGTTAGGGTTATTGGTACGAATTGGTGTTGCGAAATACCTCGTTGAATCGTATCGGGTTGTTGATTTTCCCGAGCGATTGATCGATTGTTTTAAATATTTATTGTAGGTACAAATTTAAATATTATTTCTTTATGTAATTTTTTTCATGTAATGTATTTATTTTCTTCAAAAGAACACACACAATTTTGTATAAATAATTAAATTCACCCAAAAATAAGTTAAAAAAACAGATGATAATTAAAAGTTTTAATCACAGACTAAATTGAATTTACTCTAATTAGTTTTGCAATTTTTTTGCTAATTAAAAAGTTTGAATTAATTAAAATATACCGCTTAAATATAGTTTTCCAAAATAATTGACTGTGAATCGGAAAATTTCATTGTTTGTAAATTCACAAAGAATGTGTATATAGATGTTCTAGATTTTAACCAAATTTTCTATGCTTGATAAAATAGTTTAAATGTTTCAGATTTTAACCAAATTTTAATTTACTCATATAATGTATTGTACATATTGTTTGAGTAGTTCCATTGTTCCTCATTTAAAAAACTTTTAATTATTTTCTGAATAGTGAAACAAAATCTGGAGACCCAATTTTATATTTTCTCAAAATCTTGTACTCTTATAGAAAACAACAATATTAGTATCTATTTGGGACATAAAAAACTAAAAAATTGTAAAATTTGGTTTTCAACCATATTATAACATAGAAATCATGTTGAATTGTTTGGATAAACAGTTCGGCTTTGAAAACAAAGATGAGGATGTCAGACGTGATTAACACAAAAACAACATAGCATTTTAATCACGCTCATTAAAATTCATGGAAATAAATATGGAAGAGTTGCATTGTTTTAAATTTATTGCACATGTCATATATTAATTTTTAAGAATGACAAAAAAATTGTGAATATAATATTTTTTTGAATCAATAGGCGAGAATATAAATAAAAAAAAATACGTTAATTTCTAAAGAAGAAAGTTAATCTGATTATTTTATTAAAAAAAAAGAACGGATAATTAATTATCCAATTTAACATAACTATTAAAGGATTCTGTCTTTATCTTTCTTTTTTGTTAATGTCGGTTCCTTTTCAATTGCTTAGGACGGGAGATAAGTATTGATTTTGTCGGTTCTTTAAGATTGATATTTAAATGAAGCTATTTATTTCTACAGTTTTTTATGCTGTTAGAAATTAGTATATAACAGTATAACTTAAATGTGTTGAACTAAAAATTTTTTTACTGTCCAATTTTTTAGATTAATATTTTAAAAAAAAAAATTTAGCTCTTTGATAATAAAATTATAGTATGACATAAACAGTAAGAATCACGCAAAAAAAATATACTTGAGAAATGATTATATAAAGTATAGATGCTCATATGCATAAATTATTCTTAGAAAAATCATTCTAATAATTATACTATTAACTATTAACGTAGGATGACTAGGGGACGGCATAGGAGACCACCCGCAGCCGACCCGGTTGATGAGCCCATTCCCGCAGACAGCAAGGACCATTTCAGTCCTTTATTATGAATGCCTCACAATGAGCACCAAGTCTCAGAAGCATCTAGAGAGGTACTTGAATTCTTTTTCTTTAAGTTTAAATTTTGTTGAGTTTTCGTATTTTTAGATTTTCATGTTGTTTACTTTTTCCAACGCAGAGTGAGGCAATTATAACTGCCAGGAGCCGGCATTATGACTTCCAGTACTACTCGCAGATGGAGCCATATTTGCAAAATTTGGGGGTGCAACATTTGGTCGAAATTCTAGAGTCAGAGAGTAAGGCCATTAACGCGTCCCTCATTTCAGGACTAGTGGAGCGATGGCGCTCCGAGACGCACACGTTCCACTTACCTTTTGGAGAGATGACAGTGACTCTCCAGGACGTCAGTGCTCTATGGGGTCTGCCTATCCAGGGCGTGCCTGTTGGTGGCATATCTGACCCCACAGATTCAGGTGACATCAGAATTAATTACATGCTCGCGGAGTTGTTAGGAGCGGAGCCAGATATACGTGGCAATGGGGGGCCTCCAAGTACTTAGAGTGGGAAAAATGGCACGCCGGAGCCGGATCCGTCACGGAACGGCACGGAACGGCACGGAACGTGTGTCGGTCACGTGCCGTGACTCGCGTGTCGCGTGCCGTGACCATTCGCGTGCCGTGACCAATTGTTGGCAAAGAAGACACGGCACGGCACGGCACGGAAACACGGAACGGCACGGCACGGGACACGCGAGTCACGGAACGGAAGACACGCCAGTCACGGCAGTAGCGAAGCAATACACTAACATACCTTCCTATAAGGTATAATTTTATTTTAATTAAAATATTTACATTTAAATTTCAATTAAAACATTTGAATTTTAAAGAATCGTTTCATATTTTTTTTAAAACGTTAAATGCGATCAAATTTGACTAACGCGCGTTTGGTCACGGCACGTTTGGTCACGGCACGAATTAGTCACGGCACGCGAGTCACGGCGTGACTCGCGTGCCGTGACCATTCGCGTGCCGTGACCACCCCTCGTAATTTTTGTCACGGCACGGCACGGCACGTGAAAAATTTACTTGGTCAGGGCACGGCACGGCACGTGACCAAAGTCACGGCGTGTTAGTCACGGCACGGCACGGCACGGCACGTTTTTCCCTCTCTACAAGTACTGTCTGGACAAGAAGAAGCTGCGAGCTATGTTTGCGAGAGGTCTGGGTATGGATTCCACTCAGCTCGAGATTGAGAGGTACTCATACATACTATTCATATTACATTTATTTGGTACTCTGTTTCATGCGGAAAAATGAGTTGCTCTGTAATTTCGATATTACAGATACACACGGGGATTCGTGATGGACCTATTTGGTTCTGTCATGTTTGCTGATTCAACTGGTGATACCATCCCGATGATGTATCTAGAGCTGCTGCGAGACCTTCAGCCGTCGAGCTGCAGGTACAACTTGGGTGTGCTGTCCTAGCACATCTTTACTCCAACTTGTGTCACGGTTGCAAGGTGAGTATGTTATTTCCCGAGATTTTTGTATATAAGAAAATAAATAAATAAAATATTAAAAATAAGAAACTGTTCACCAGAATTTCAAAAATAAGAAGGCCGCCACGCGGGATGGCGTCCCTGAGGGACGCCATCCCAGACTAAGTCCCGCGAAAAAAGAAAAAAAAAATCAATTTTTTTTTTCTGCTGTGTTCAGTCAGAAATCCAATAATTTTGATTCAGATTCAAAATTCATTTTAGAGAAAATGGCTACATGGATTTTTGTGTTCTTTATATCAAAATAAAGGTATGAAAGTCTAGTTTCCAGATAATATAATTTCTCTATACAAAAATATTACAGATTGGTACAGTTTTAGCAATTAATTGACAGAGGTCAGAATTCAGAAAAGCTGAAATTCCAGTGAGCAGTCCTATAATTTTGATCAGATTCAAAATTCATTTTAGAGAAAAGGGCTACATGGAATTTTGTGTTCTTTATATAAAAATAAAGGTATGAAAGTCTAGTTTCCAGATAATATAATTTCTCTATACAAAAATATTACAGATTAGTACAGTTTTAGCGATTAATTGACAGAGGTCAGAATTATTGGACTGCTCACTGAAATTTCAGCTTTTCTGAATTCTGACCTCTGTCAATTAATCGCTAAAACTGTACTAATCTGTAATATTTTTGTATAGATAAATTATATTATCTGGAAACTAGACTTTCATACCTTTATTTTGATATAAAGAACACAAAATTCCATGTAGCCCTTTTCTCTAAAATGAATTTTGAATCTGATCAAAATTATAGGGAAATTATATTATCTGTCAATTTAACTAACCCCTGACGGCTAATATTCTTCAAAATATAGCGGAAAACTAAACAAATCTACGGGCCGGTGCTACTACTGCAGCATTGGTCATGGTCACGGCTGCCGGTGGGAGTACCCGAGCCGAACGAGGATCCATGGGGAGCGCCCGAAAGCGGGAATCGACCGGCATTTGGCATGAAATGGTACGGACATCATTTGTACAAGGACAACCCTCACGGAAAGACAATAGGTATCAGGGTGGTCCGATCTCAAATTCAGAGTCTGGGTGAGACGCAGGTGAACTGGACTCCGTACCATGAGCTATACACTGAGGGGAGGCTGCCACAGATTGTAGCGGATGATCATCAGATGTGGCTCTACAGGGGTCCGCTAGTGTGCTTCTGGATAGTGGAGCACCACTACCCAGACCGGGTGCTCCGTCAGTTTGATTTTCCTGCATTCATCCCCGCAGATCCAGACGTCCCGAGATCTGTGATCATGAGACTACACGGGTAAGTTATGTTCTTTTTAGCATTTTTGTACTTAGCGTTATGTTCTTGGCTTTAAATTGAAACTAACATCTGAATTACAGGATAAGGCACAGTAATCACTGGGATAGAGATTGGAGTGAGTATCACTTGGAGCACTACAACAAGGCAGCGAATATGAGTGCCAACTTATGGCAGATGTCGGAGGTTGATGCGATGCAGTTCCAGGGAGATCCCCTATTGAGATATCAGGCTTGGTACCTGCGTGTCGGCATGGCTTCGGTGTATATAGAGGGAGATTACGGCGATTTTCTTCGCTCAATGATCTTCGACGATGATGGTTATACCCCCACTGGCCGAAAAGGTGCTCGCCAGGTAATGCACCTACAAGAACACATTTTTTAACAGTATGAACCTTTTTCGTAGCTATTTTTTTAAACTAACTTTGTTTTATTTTTTTAGCTGCTGGTAGCGCTTAAAGGTGCCGCGCGTTCAATCATTTGTCTTGGAAAACGTGGCTACAGAGCGGTCGGGCATGCGATGTTGCACTTGGTTGCCCCGTGCATTGAGGACCACGGCCACGAGGCAAAGCTGGTCACCATGCTACGAGACGCCGGAGAGAATATTGATTGGCGCGCAGTACAACCGAACGAGCCTGACGCGCCACCTGTTCTGAACAGTGAGATGCCACCGGAGCCCTCAGAGCAGCCAGACTGGGATTATCATCGTTGGGTACTGCGCATGGCCGGTTGGCATGCCTACCGTGATGAGCACGGACGTCCATTTGTTCCCCCAGTATGTGATTCTTTATTTTATTTATTTCTTTATTTTAAGTAAAGATAGTTCAAATTTACTAAAATATTGGTATCTGTGCAGGGTCCTGCATACATGCCGCCACCGCCTGAGCAGCATGAGTCTCCAGAGATCCCGTCTGTGCAGGATGATAGCTTTTCTTTCAGCCTTGCCGATTTTGCTCCAGCTGATCCGTGGGATACAGCCGCCTCCCCGTCACCGCGTCAGCCGTATCCACCGAGAGCTCACGATTGGGAGGCCTCTGGTAGCGGGACGCAGCCGGACTATGCGTCCCAGCTTGCGGATTCCTTCTTCCGTACCCCCCTCCACCGCCAGCCACCCATGCGGCCGAGGATCCATGGAGTAGAGCAGTCGAGATGAGCCTAGAGGCCGAGCCATACGCTGAGTTTACACCAGCTCTCAGAGCGTAGGACGGAGAACAACAATGGAATGACTGGCAGGGCCGAAATTTCAGTAGGGAAAATAGGGGTATACCACCTCACCGATACACCCCTTCGCAGTACCGTTGATAGAGGGTTATTTTGGTAGTTCTAGTTCAGTTTAGCTATGTTATCCTTTATTATGTTTTAGTTTAGTTCTGCAGTTTATTTTTTAGTGTAGTGTACTTTCGTTATGTTTTATTATGATATGGTTGGAGGTATGTTATATATTTTTATCATTTCATGGTATTATTTATTATGTTACACAACAACAAAAATATAACATCGAAAAAAAAATATATATATATATATAAAACAAAAAAAAAACTCAAAACAGAATAAAATTAAGAACAACAATACGATAAGTATAAATACGGTTTTAACATATCAAGGCAACTTCAAAAATCATGAAAATTTGCCGACATGCATTCTTGACTTCGTAGAACAAGACTGTGAAGTTTCATGCAAAATCTCAAAACAGACCGTGAGATATCATCTCTTAAAAATTGCTCGAAATGCTGAAGGTGTGCGTCCGAGCTCTACTCAGCACCTCTGGTTAACATATCAAGGCAACTTCAAAAATCATGAAAATTTGCCGACATGCAGTCTTGACTTCGTAGAACAGGACTGTGAAGTTTCATGCAAAATCTCAAAACAGATCGTGAGATATCATCTCTCAAAAATTGCTCGAAATGCTGAAGTTGTGCGTCCGAGCCCTACTCAGCATTTCGAGCAATTTTTGAGAGATGATATCTCACTATCTGTTTTGAGATTTTGCGTGAAACTTGACAGTCCTGTTCTATGAAGTCAAGATTGCATGTCGGCAAATTTTCATGATTTTTGAAGTTGCTTTGTTATGTTAAACAGAGGTGCAAAGTAGAACTCGGATGCACTTTAACTTAACAATTCATACAAATAAAATTCATACAAACCTCTAGCTTATTCAAACATATTTTAAATTCCAAACCAACTGAACAACATAATCTCCAAACACAAACTAAACTAATATTTCGAACCGATAATATTCTTTTATCTCCACGCATCTCGGACAATCCTTTTCAAACCGTAATTTTTCTCTAAAAAAACAAAAAAAAAAAAATTTAGAATTCAAACCGTAATTTTTCTCTAAAAAAAAAAATCAGAATTCAAACCGTAAATATTATTTACGGTTTGGGTATAAATTTAATTTTTTTTAAAACTTGGTTATTTATATTAAAATATTTTTTTTTTGGGGTAAAAATAAAAATCTCGGTTCAGCCCCATGGTCTATCAAAAAATGGCTCTCTCGCCAATTTGTGTACGCATGGTTTACAGTACAAATGCTGCTATCACGTCAGCATACACTGTTATCAGGAACCAAAATGGTACCCAATTAGGGCTGGGCAAAATTGCTCGAACTCGTAACTCGCTCATTTACAGCTCGCTTTAACTCGCTCATTTACAACTCGAGTTGGCTGACTCGTTTAATAAATCAGCACCTGTTAAACTGGTTAAATGAGTTATAAACGAGTTGTGAGCCAACTCGAGTTGATAATGAGCTGAGTTCGAGTTGGCTTTACAGCTCGTTTAACCATCCCAACTCGAGTTGACTCGCTCGTTTATTTAATGAGCTGAGTTCGAGTTGGAGGTAACTCGCTCAAACTCGGCTCATTTACAGCCCTATACCCAATAATCCAAATCAACTTTTTATTTTTTTAATTTTTTTGTGGTTTCGTGTATAATTTCTCATTTTTCTAACAAGCAACTATTTTTTTTTTAAAGAAAGATAAAGGTATGGCCTTTAAATTTCATACTCTTGTTATTACAACAAAGAATTTCTCTCATTATAATTTCGAACCCATAACCTCTCACATGAAGACATGCACATGAAGACCATGTGTCTTAACAAACAACTATGTTAAAAAGAAGAAATACTTTTACCTCCTAATTAGTTTCAAAAATAAAAAGAGAAGGAAAAACTTACTATAATGTAAAGAAGCGAAGATATAATGACAGTTTGATATCGACCAAGAATAGAATCAGCAAGGAATGCACCTAAAAGATGTAGCATTGAGGAAGTACCTGTGCAAGCATTAATCGCAACAACAACAAAGGCGTTTGATTACCCAAGTGATTCGGTCATGAGGAGGGTTAAAATGCACCCTCCCTTTTGTGCTCCTAACGTGCACTCTCTTCTCATATTTTCATTTTCAAAGTTCAAATAGTCAATTCGAACCTTCCAACGTGTTCTCCATATTAAAATGTGCTTGGAGACCAAATTTTACATTTTTTTGAAATTTTTTACTATTTTCTCAGAATTTTTTATTAAACTAAACAATAATAAAAAATTCAGCAAAGTGATGATTTTCAAAAATTCTGAAAAAATAGTAAAAATTTTCAAAAAAATGTAAAATTTGGTCTCCAAGCACATTTTAATATGGAGAACACGTTGAAAGGTTCAAATCGACTATTTAAACTTTGAAAATGAAGATATGAGGGAATGATACACGTTAGGAGCACAAAAGGGAGGGTGCATTTTAACCCTCCTCTTCGGTCATATATGATATAAATTTGATGATATCCCATAAAATACAAATTTGTCTATAGTTTCCAAACCTATAATATTTGAAAACCAATATAAATTGAGTATTTTAAAGAAGAAAAAAAATAAGTTGTCTTTTTTGTGCTTATTTATTTCCCAAAAAATGACGAACAATTTTGCTTAATTGTTATCTATCCGACTTAAAAATAATATTTTAAACATAGAACCGAATCTCCTATCCACTTGTGGACAGGAAAATCTTGTTCATCATTAATTTTAGCTAATTTCTAATTGACACATGGCATCCACCTTTTATCTAATTAATTAGTTTTAACGGTGTTAATTTCTTCAATCGTAAATCACAACTTTCCCCTTTAATAAAAATCTTTGAGTGAGGCTATGGTACTATGCATAGCACGGTTGGGTCCGTGCTACGGCTTCAAATTTGAGTTTTCAAAATCCTAACGGTCCATCCGAACCGTTCAACATGACTATAAAATGAATATGTACTTGCAAATCAAATTTTACATTTTTTCGAATTTTTTTACTATTTTTTTAGATAGGTAGAAAATCACTTGATCTGAAAATTCTGGACCATCCAAAAATAGTGATTTTCTACCTATCTAAAAAAATAGTAAAAAAATTTGAAAAAATATAAAATTTGGTTTGCAAGTACATATTCATTTTATAATCATGTTGAACGATTTGGATAGACTGTTAGGATTTTGAAAACTCAAATTTGGAGCCGTAGCACGGACCCATCCATGCTATGCATAGTAGCATAGCCTCACTCAAAATCTTTTATTTAAGTAATTGATTGTGTCATCCGTCTCTTGACTGAAAGGGCAAGGAGGTATGTGTTTTGATTGGAAATTTCATTTGACGAAAAATGAAATAAGAGGTATGTATCAACTTCCAATGTAACAAGAGGAGTGATCAAATTACATCTTTTTTGGTGACACACTTTGACACCTATTATTTTCAAAGTTCAAATAATCGATCCAAACCGTTCAACATGATGAATATATTAAAATGTGCTTGGAGATCAAATTTTACATTTTTTGAATTTTTTTACTATTTATTAAGATGGTTACAAAATCGTTGTTTTCAGACCATTGAAAAACAATAATTTTGTAACCATCTTAATAAATAGTAAAAATATTCAAAAAAAATGTAAAATTTGATCTCCAAGCACATTTTAATATGGTGATCATGTTGAACGGTTCGGATCGACTGTTTGGATTTTAAAATCGCAAAATTGATCTATAAAAAAAACAGTGTCATAATGTGTCACTAAAAAAGATGTAATTGGATCTCTCATCATATAACAAAAAACACATATGTTCTTTCTCGTCCCTCTAAGGTAATAAATAACTCTTTCTTAGATAATAATACTTGTCCATAACAGGCCAACAAGCTAGCTTTTGGGAGAGGAGCCGAGAGAGATCTCTGTCTTGACGTGCTAATTCGATGAAAGCAAGGGTTTGTTCGGAGCCATCTCCCTTCCCTTTAACAACTACTACCTGGTTTAACAACCAACTACCTGTTTTAACAACCAACTACCTGAACAACTACTTCACTAACAACTAAAGCAAGAAGATACATTCCTTTTCAGAATTAATAAAACGAATGAAAAGTTTCACTTCTCAATACTTATGAACGATAAGAACAGATAATAGCAGTAAAAAAAATATAAAAGAAGCGCTCATACATAAAAAATATGATAAATTTGTATAATTAATCAAATTAAATCATGTAATATAATTTTTTTTTGTATATTTAATTTAATTAAATTATATTTAACGGAAATTTGTGATTTACAGTTGAGAAAATTAACACTGCTAAAACTCATTAATTAAATGAAAGATGGATGTCACGTGTCGATTAGGGAAGACTATGTTGTTGCAAGCAATATTCTTATTATATTATTTGACTAATTTGTAAAACATACAATAATTTAATTTAACAATTCTCTGGAGTTGAGATGTGATGCAGGTTCAAGACAATTGGAATTGTAATATGGATTAGTTGAACTGAAGAAATCATCAAGATATTTATCAAGAATTTAAATTGTAAAATTATAAACTCGATAAAGTAAATTTGATGTTGAATCAGGGAACAATCGTTACCAACGATTATAAAAGCTCATAGAAAATTGAATTCAAGAAAAAAAAACTCAAATCATCTAGAGAGCAATCGTTACCAACGATTATAAAGGTCTCACAGAAAATGAGATCTAGGCTGAAACCCTAATTCCACAGAAAGTACTAATTGTTGTAATGATTCTATAATCGTTGGTAACGATTAGTGGCAGATTACTCATTCTGAAGCTGCCACTATAAATAGAGCAATTAGATTTTCAGCCAAAGGACTTTTTAGTCGCCCCAACATTTCAAAAGCGAATTTTCTGTGTGCTTAAGTCCCTCCATTGTTGAGAGAGCTTTTAACTTCAAAATTTCTCAAATAACCTCAAATCTACTTCACTAATCTTGAGTTAGATTAGGTTAGAGTAAGTTGTTGAGTGTTTCTCTTGAGAATCTAAACTTAGAGACTTCGTTCTCTACTCGAGTTGGTTGTGTGACTTCCTGTTGGTTGTAAGAGCTCACCGGTTCACAAGTTGTAACCTCTCTTGTTGGGTAATAGAAAGGCGCACTGAGAAGCGGTTGCGACGCCCCGGAGACGTAGGTCATTTTGCCGAACTCCGTTAACATCTTGCGTGTCAATTTCTCTAAACTCATCTATTTATTTTAATTACAATTAATTTCAATTTTTTTAGTGGTGCCTTAAGTATAACAGACTAAACTCATTGGTGGACAAAATATTCATGTCCACTGGTGGTAGGAGATTCGGTTCCTTTAAACATTGCCACATCATACATTGAATATAAAGGTGCAGATACTATTATATTTGGACTCGTATCCAAAACGTGTCTGGATCTGAATTTTGATCCATATACTTATTATTTTTAAATTGAATCAGATCTGGATCCAGATACTGCATCTAGTGGTAGACATTTTGTGTTCAATATTTCAGTTTTGGGTAGATAGGTACCCACAAATTGTTTGTGAATTATCGGGTCTAATTCGGATCCGAGGTAGATACATGTCACAATCATTTGAGGAACAATTTATTAATTATTAAATATAATTATAATTTCTTAAACATCTCATATAATATATTATTATAATATAAATTATTAAAAAATGCTCCAAAATTAAAATTGTACTATTGTTCTTATTCGTAATGATACAATTTTTAGAATTAGAAATTGAAGTTTTTAGCTTTTTTGTTAATAGATTTTTGAATTCAGAAAGAGAGAGACGATTTTTCAAACGTAAAATATTGTAGATATGTACTAATTTATTTTCTAACATATAATATAGTATTATTATAAATATTTGTTTTCTAAAAAATGTTACAGGCGGTTATTTTTTATAGTTATTAAAAGCGATTTTCGTAGTAGCGGTGAGCGAAATAGGAGCAGCCTAAACTGTAAAAACGGGTTGTATGTTTTTATATTAATTAATCATAAAGTATTGTATCAAATATTTATACAGGTAATCAGATTTGGTTGTAAGTCGGAATAATTAAATCAAACTCATATCTTATCCATTACACTTTCTCATACTCTCCTTCTCTTTCTCTTTCAGTCTTTCTCTTTATCTCTATGAAGGGTCGCTGCTTAATCTTTTTCTTCTGAAATAGGCAAATAAGCAAAGGGGATGTTGACTTGTCATACCAAATCAACACACTGATTGCAGATCAATTAATAAAATGATGTATTTGATTTTCTTCTTCTATATAAAAACTAAATAAAAGATATTCAATATAAGCATTGGCCATTTCATTATATATACGGTAAAAGTTCAATTTTTATTCATTGAGTTGCGCTTGCATGTTGAGTTCACATTCTTTTAGAGGAACGTGATAACTGCCTTCCATATTTAATTTCTGATCAAGACCATTTTCTAGAAGATCGCTAGTGCATTTACAGCTGACGCTAGTTGGTGCATGCAAATCTTTAGAGCTACTCGTGCAAACTTTTAAACATAGCATATGAAGTTTTTAAACTTAACATATCAAGTTTTTATATATAACATATAAAAAAAATAACGACACAAATATAACTCAAAGATACTTTATCATGGATCTTATGTGAAAGAAAAAAACGAGTAGAAGATGCTCGTAGTTTTAGATTCGCTAAATTTTTCATCGGAAAAATGGACGAGATTGATTGGAGGAAAAAAAGAATGAATGCAAGTCTTTAAAAGATTCAAAGTGCAGTCTTTGTACGCAGTACATATATGAAGTCTTTAAACCTAGCATATAAAATCTTTAAATCTAACATATCAAGTTTTTATACATAGCATATCAAAAAGAAAAAAAAACAGCGATACAAATATAACTCAAAAGTACATCGTCATAAATCTCGTTTGAAAGAAAAAATTGTGTAGAAGACGTTCGTAAATTTACAAAATTATTCACAATTTGTCAGAAAAATAAATAAGATTAATCGGAGGAAAAAAAAATGAATGAAAGAAATTTTTTCTTTTTTGATTTGAGGGATGGAAGCGTGGTGCGCCAAACATGTTATATATCTTTTTTGAAATATCTTAAATTTTGAGTTGATACGTGGATAACTCGGATTGTCCGGATTCTTAGGGGGCGTTTGGTTTGTACTTTTAAACATCGATTCCTTGGCATTGTAATTCCCTGGAACGTGATTACCGCGTTTGGTAAAATTAAGAAGGGGATAAAGACGGTAATCTTTCATTCCTTGCTATCCCGATTACCACATTCGTGGGGTATAGCGATAGCCAAAAAAAACACGGAATTTTTTCATTCCCGCTTGACGGCAATCTCTCCCGTTCGCTATTTTCTTTCCGCGTACACCTCTCCGACTTCTCTCCTGTGCCTCTTTCCTCTCCAAGCGCATTCCTCTCCGACATGCTCTTCTGGGTTTGCCCTCTTCTATGACTTTCTTCTCGGTGTGCATCTCTCCTCTCCGACTTGCTCCTTGGTTTGCTCTCTCTTGTCCGATTCTCTATCTCTCCTGCTTAATTCTTCCTTGTTCGATAATACTATGTTGATTTTGTTTCGTCTTCAGATTAACTTGATGGGCTTGGCCTTTTTGAATTTTTCTTTCACGTAATAATAGCGTCTAGTGTATGAATTTTCCAAGATACTTGATACAGTACCAACTGATACTGTTGCTTTCTTCGATCTTGACATCTTGATATGCATCCTTGTAGATATTTCACAGGTTTTGTTTTTTTTTGCTCAGAAATGCCAATCTTTAAACTTTGTTCATCTGCTGAGCATTTAAATTTGTGTCCATTTTGTTCATTGGTTGAATCTTCAACATTTATGCTTGAACATTATAGAAGAATAAGGATACTGGTACAAATACCTCAAAAATGTTGATTACTGTGCTAAAAATGACACTTTGGAGCAATGCCAGTAAATTGTTTTTGGTACTGGTACAATCATAATTCCACCAAGCACCCCCACCAATACATCATGTGATCTGATTATTAGCACACCCAGAAAAAAAAAGGGTTTTCATTTTAGTAAATGGTCCGGGCCTAATTTATTTTGTTGGAAGTGCAGTATAAGCATTGATTAAAAAACAGATTTTTGAGTTACCCAAATACTATGCTGGTATGTTGATTTTTCAGATAATAGGGTTGCTATCTAAATTTTATCTTTATCTTTCATTGTTGTAGAAAAGAGTACCATCTTAAATATATATCTTAGCATAATTAGTGCTGGTTGAGCTAATTAACTTAGTTCAATTCAAGATGTATCAGTTTTAGGGTATGTGTTGTACTGGTAACCTCCAGGCTTGAACGGTGAACCTCCAGACAAATGAGATGACATTAGTTGATAGGGTATCTTATTTTGGTGCATTGATATATTCTAGTTATTTCTGACCCTTTGCTTTTATCTTTTTCCAGTTACGCAATGTTTATTTATCACAGATTAGAAGCTTTTATCTAATGATCTTCAACAACCGAACTAGTTTACTGGTATAGCTGACAGGCACATACGCCTTGGGCTTGATTAAAGGGCATATTTGGAATGCACTTGTCCAACTGTCTTCCCTACTGCTGTGTTTTAGGTTTTTGGGTTTCGATGTAATTTTTGGTTTTGTTTAATTTCTTTAGATTTTTGGGTTTATATGTAAATTTTAGTTTTCAAGTTTGTTTTCAGGGGTTTTTTATTTTTATGTAAACAGTAACAAGTTTACAATTATTTGTTAATTTTGTTTTGTTACTTTTGTACTGTTAACAACGTAATCACATTTTACATACTGACACAAAATCTATCTACTGGTTCAGAGTGTGCAGCTGGTTTTTTTTCTACTGGTAAAGGATGTGTTTCTGGGGTTTTTCTTTTCGTTTTTTCTTACTATATAAATTCCCTTACATTAGGTGTCAGTCTTTATTCTTGTATTTTAGTTGGTTTCATAGAAGGCAAAATCGGCCGTTCCGGAGCGGGATCGGACGGTGCCGATCCGATTCCAGACCGATTTACGCGGACAGTGCAAATTTCGGTCAATTTCGACCGTTTCGGCCATATTTCGGCCAGTTCCAGTCAAATTTCGGACCGTTCCGGCTCGTTCCAGTCGAATTCCTGCCGAAACGCAAATATAAACAAGTTGAAAATTTTTTGCGGCAGCTGGGATTCGATCTCTAGATCATTGGAATGGAGTCCAAGCAAGTTACCACCACACCATCCAAGTGTTTTTGATTTATACCATAACTCATTTGTATATATATAACACTTATATCACAGATTGATACAAATCAAAAGTCCGATTTTCCGATCCGATTCGGCCGATCCCGACCGATTTTTCCGATCCGGATCGGGATCGGTTGGGGCCGATCCCGATTCCGATTCCGATTTTTCCTTCTATGGTTGGTTTTTCTTTGTTTTTGGTTTAGGAATTTAATTTGATGTATTAGCAGATAGTTTACTTGGGCTTTTTTACAATCGTGGGGGTTGAGGGGGTCGATACAATATTTAATTGTCAAATTGATGCTCTTGTTGATGTATTACTGTTGAGAAAAGTAGTTAAAAGTTCAAATATCAATATTCTTCTTCTTCAAAAAAAAAAAAAAACCAAATATCATTAGTAGATCTACATCACTGAAATTCCAGTTTTACTGTGAAATAAAGTATTTTTTTTTTGGACAAAATTTAGTTAATAATTTAAAAATAGTGCAGTCATGTCTTAATAGCTATTGAAATAGCTATGCGTGAACCAAACATGGTAATAACACATTTCCTGGAATGCTGAAGAAATAGCCATGCGCGAACCAAACATGGTAATGATACATTCCTTGGAAAGACATTCCCTGGCATCACATTCCCTGGAATCCTTCTATTCCCTGGAATGATCTATAGCGCAAACCAAACGCCCCCTTAAAGTACGAATTTAAAACAACCAATGAACTTTTAATTGGTACAAATTGAATAAAATGATCCGATATATGTTGGATAAATTGAAAAGTTGAATTGATGATATTCGCTCTTGCCCTCTTGTCTTGTTCAATATTTTACTCCCATGTTCAGTTTTTTTGAGCCGTTCCTCCCCTAATTGTAATTAAGTAATGAGAAGTTAATTTGCATTACCATAGTGAGTTTGGCTAGCGATAGGAAGCGAAAGTCCTAACAGTCTTTAAAATCTTTGGAATCTGTTTCAAATGAAGAATTCAAACCGATATACTTCACGAGCAGCCATGTACGTGTTTACATATAAAATTTATAAATTTTTGAATTTATTCAAAGATTTAAATAGCGTTTATCGCGTTATAGCGGAACAGCTGAAAAAACAGCGCTATGCCCATATAGCGCTGCTATAGCGGCAATAGTGTCATCGCTTTTATGATCTGAAAACGCTATAGCGGCGTTATAGCGCGTTATTTAGAACCTTGAATTCATTTGATATTAAGTCAAGTAATAAAAAAATAATGAAAAATTTATGCATTAAAATTAACTTATTTTTTTATTATTTATTGACCGTTTGACTTGATAGTTGATATCAAATGAATTCGAAAATTTATAAATTTTGAACGCTTGACTTAATAGTTGATACCATGTCAATAATGGAGGTGTCCAGTTCCATGTTCTTGGTGATGTTTTTTTGAATAAACTGTGATGTTTTCCGCTCAATAAATAAGGGTACAAAAGTTTCATTGAACTACGGATTACATGAGCCTGTTAAAAGGTTTTAACAGTAGAAATTTAATCTAACTATTATCATACAAATACAAAAATAATTTCATTCCATTACAAACCAATCCAAGTGACTATATAAAAGTGTATACTAATCTATACAAAAGTAAAAAATAAATAACACATAAGAAATAAATAATCAAAGGCATTTCTTCTTGTACACATAACCCTTGGCAAACCCTTGGCAAAGTATAAAAAGAGCACCAACTCAACTATACTCAAGAAGGTAAGAAACCAATAGAAATAATCAAGGTGAGCTCTATTCAAATTATTTGAAAACCAACTATCTCCATTTCCACTTGTTATTTTATCTATAAGTGAAATGAGGATACTACTGATGAAGCTGCCTATGCCAATAACACTTAATTAGGTAGAGAGCTAACCCTAAGCTCCTAAAATGGATTGGCATTTGATCATAGAAGAATTCTTGTAAACCCACAATTGTGAACACATCACCAATTCCAATTAGTAGGTATTGTGGTACCATCCACCACCAACTCATAGGAATTGTGGCATTTGGTTGGTCAACTAAGTCGAAATCTTGTGCCGTCTTAAGCCGCTTTAATTGTTTCGATGAGGGCCGATACTACCACAGTCAAAGCCGAGATCACCATGCCGATACCAATCCTTTGTAGCATTGTGATGCCGGTTGGGTGTTTTGTGAATTTTCTCGCAACTGGTACAAGGATCCGATCATAGACAGGTACGAAAGCCATGATGGTCAAGCTACCAATGCTTTGAATTGCTGCAGGAGGTAGTTCGAGACTTGAGGTGATCAATCGATCTAGAGTTTTCGCCTGCTTGTTAAACAGTGTTGAAATTTGAGCAAATACCGTGCCGTAAATTAGACATGTCATCCAAATTGGGAGCAGTTGGAGCACCCCCTTCGCTTCCTCGATACGTTTCTCGGTGCTGTCCTCGCATCCACTTTCTTCCATGGCAAAGGATCTAGTGTTGTATAAGAAAAAAGTACATGTTAATTTTAAGTATAAGTTGCCATGGATCAAGGATTAATTAGACACCAGCATTGCACACATGTAATTAAGGCGTATAACTTTCCATAAAGGAATGCTTAGATATTAAAATACTAAATTTAGTCTATTTTTGTTGTTGTGTTTTTTTTTTCTTATTATTATCATTATTATGTCTTCTTTTGAAAAATAAAATTGAACTAAATTCATGAAAGAATTGTAATGTTCTTACTTGGTTTCAATAACTTCACGGTGTGCTTCGACTGGACCATAGCTCGCACGCCAACTCCTTAGAAGTAAAACAAAGCTACTCCCGATCCGCACAAACGGGGCTTGTCCCACTTGGGTTGTAGAGCCGATACCTCGTTGACCCGGCCAAGAAAACTACAAGACAGACAACCATGATGAGGCAAGGGATTCCGAACCCTAGCCCCCAACCGACATTGTCTTCCACGTAGCTCAACACCACAACTGCTACGCTAATCCTGATAGCCATGCAAAAGTACCACCAATTGAATTGAAGAAGGAGCTACGATATATGCACTCCTTCGGGTCATTCTGGCCAAATTGATCAGCACCAAAGGCCACACTGCACGGCTTATTGCCACCTTGTGCGATGCCACTGTATATAACGAGATGTAGAAGAAGGCTGTTTGGAAGGATGACGGTCGGCAGGTGGCTGAATCGGTCGTGGCACCGTCAATACATGTAGGTGGTCGCATGTATGGAAGCACGGCTGAGAGGCTTAGCATGCCATAGCCCTGAAATTAATTTAATTTTATTAATATGTACAATTATGTACGTAAGATATGATAAATGCATATATTCAACAGAAATAGAAGAAGGCACATATACTTTGGGCCGGTTAGTAGTCAATTTTTCCTTTAATATTAGGTTAGTCTATGGGCCGACTTATATTGGGTTAGTCAATTTTTATTGAAAGCCTATAGTTTCGTTTATATTTTGGGCTCCAAAGAGGTTTATATTGTATTTTAATTTCCAATTATAAGTAGAGGAGGGATCCGATTACACTTTTTTTGGTGACACACACCTACCATTTTCAAAGTCCAAATAGTCGATTCAAACCGTTCAACATGATGGATATATTAAAATGTGTTTGGAGATCAAATTTCACATTTTTTTGAATTTCTTTGCTATTTATTAAGATGGTTACAAAAATCATTGTTTTCAGACCATTGAAAAACAGCGATTTTGTAACCATCTTAATAAATAGTAAAAAAATTCAAAAAAATGTAAAATTTGATCTCCAAGTACATTTTAATATGGTGATCATGTTGAACGGTTCGGATCGACTGTGTGGATTTTGAAATCGCAAAATTGACCTATATAAAAAACAGTATCATGATGTGTCACCAAAAAAGGTGTAATTAGATCCCTCCTCTTATAAGTATTGTCTGCTAATTCTTTTACCAAATATATACTACGATAACCTTCAATTATGTTATCTTGTTTAGGCCGACTTATGGATTTTTAAAAACATTATTTTTCAGATTTCTTTTTATTTATTTTTTATTATTCAAAATATTGATTTTTAAAAATTCTTAAAAAATAGTAAAAAAATTTCAGAAAATGTAAAATTTGGTCTCCGAGCACATTTTAATATGGAGCACATGTTGAGCACTTCAGATCGACTATTTGAACTTTGAAAATCGCAAAACCGAATTGGTAGCACCAAAGCTCAAGAACTACCACTTTGATCTTAGCCAACCTCTATATATATAGTGATGGCTACTCTACTTACACCTTGTTTGGATGGAGAGTAGACGAGGGGAGGGAATGGAATAGATATAAAACTTTCCCTCGAATCGTGTTTGGTTGACAAAATTATGGTGGAGGTGAGGGGTACAGGAGGGAAAAGGGTTAACCTTGCTTACTATAATTAATATAATTGATTTCCCTCCCAATTTGGGGTGTAATGGATGGAAAGAAATTGTGTTACAAATATTTTCAGAGAAAAAATGACACAAATACCCTGTGCTATATATCTTATTTCTATATAATTATCATTCAACTTTTTTTCACCAGAGACCTAGCAGCCACCGTAGTTGATTGAGCAGGTTAGGTTTTTTTTTTTTTATATATCGAACTTGTTTATTTTTAATACATCAAGTTTATGCATCAAGTTACGTTTTTTTCATCATAGCCATTTATACATCAAATTTATCGTTTATCCATCAGAGCCATTTACACATCAAGTTACGTTTTTTTTTCTTTTGCAATTTGAAACCCATGTACTTATGCTGGTAAAATGAATTTCGTTTTTGTTTAAATTATCTAATTGTGTTTTAAGATTATAAAGGGTATAATAGTCAAATACACTAAAACCATTTGATTAACCTTCTATAATTTTAATTAACCAAACAAGAAACAAGATGGGAAGGAAAGTTAAATTTATTTTTCCTCATTAATCATCCAAACACGAAGAGGTTAGATATGTTAATCTTCCTTTCTATTCCATTCCATTCCATTCCATTCTTCACCTCCCCTCCCGTCCTCTACTCTCCATCCAAACAAGGTGTTACATAAGCATATGAGGAAATATGTTTATAAGTCATTTTTACGTTTTCAAAGTCCAAATAGTTAATTTGAAGCGCTCAATATGTTCTCCATATTAGAATGTGCTTGGAGACCAAATTTTACATTTTTTGAAATTTTTTACTATTTTTTTAGAATTTTTCAAAACAGTGTTTTTAGATTTTTTTTTTGTCATATTAAAACACTGTTTTGAAAAATTCTAAAAAAATAGTAAAAAAATTCCAAAAAATGTAAAATTTGGTCTCCAAGCACATTCTAATATGGAGAACATGTTGAGTGCTTCAGATCGACTATTTGGACTTCGAAAATACAAAAACGACTTATAAGCATATGCCCTCATATGCTTATGTAAGTAGAGTAGCCAACATATATATATATATAGGGCTGGGCTTAGCTAAGCTATGGAGTAAAACGACTTGGTACTCCACGCAATATTTTCATTTTGAAAATCCAAACTACCGATCCGAACCGTTCAAGTTGTTCTCCATATTGAAATGTGCTTGGAGACCAAATTTTATATTTTTTGGAATTTTTTTACTATTTATTAAGCCACTTTGAAAATCGCTGATCCGGGTGAACAGTAGCAAAACAGTAAAAAATTCTGGACCAATGGATCAGCGATTTTCAAAGTGGCTTAATAAATAGTAAAAAAATTCCAAAAAAATATAAAATTTGGTCTCCAAACACATTTCAATATGGAGAACAACTTGAACGGTTCGGATCGGTAGTTTGGATTTTCAAAATGAAAATAATGAGGCGTGGAGCATCAAGTCGTTTTACTCCATGGCTTAGCTAAGCCCAGCCATATATATATATGTATGTATATATATATATATAGAGGAGGGAACCAATTACACCCTTTTTTTTGACACATCTTGACACTGTTTTTTTTATAGGTGAATTTTGTGATTTCAAAATCCAAACAGTCGATCCGAACTGTTCAACATGATCACCATATTAAAATGTGCTTGAAGATCAAATTTTACATTTTTTGAATTTTTTTACTATTTATTAAGATGGTTACAAAATCGATGTTTTTCAATGGTCTGAAAACAACAATTTTGTAACCATCTTAATAAATAGTAAAAAAATTCAAACAAATATAAAATTTGATCTCCAAGCACATTTTAATATATCCATCATGTTGAACGGTTTGGATCGACTATTTGGACTTTGAAAATGGTAGGTGTCAAAATGTGTCAAAAAAATGATGTAATCCGATCCCTCCTCATATATATATATATATAAACTAGTATCATACCCGTGCGTTGCAACGGGACATATTATAAGATTTAACATAGAGAGACAAATAATAAATAATAATAAAATAAACAACAACAAATGACTGTTTTAATACAACAACATTCTTTGCATGTCAGTGCATACACAATTTTTGCGTTATAATTCAATTAAATTAAATGTGGAAAGCTGCTAGAGAATAAATCAATAATATGTCTTTTTTGTTATCTTCCAAAAATGAATAAGAGATAGGAAATTCGGAAATAAGATATGCTATCTGTCTAAATTGAAAATTAATCTTTTTATGCACCAATTAAAGCTGGAGAGAGATATGGTAATAAATATTTAATGCTAATTCCATTTGCTCAATTCTTGGTATTACTTGTAACGTATCGTGTGGCAGTACGTGTGGTGAGTATGTTTTTAACTAAATTTAGACTTCTACACATAAAACATATGTATTTAATCAAAAGAAGACAGATTATGTGATTGAAGGGCTGAGATTAAATCCGAAATTTCATCTTTCAATCGTAGCCGTTGGCGGATCGGACACCCAACGTGCTTAATAATGGAATGGAGATATATATAGAGTCCGGCTAGCGTCCAAACGTTTGGATAGATGCTCATATCCAAACGGTTCATTTTTTGCGATTTCAAAGTCCCAAAAGTCGATCTGAAGCGCTCAACATGTTTGGAATATTAAAATGTGCTTGGAAACTAAATTTTACATTTTTTGGAATTTTTTTGCTAACTTTTTAGAATTTTTGAAAATCATTGTTTTGATGAATTTTTTATTATTATTTTTCCATATCAAAACAACGATTTTCAAAAATTCTAAAAAAATAGCAAAAAAATCTAAAAAATGTAAAATTTAGTTTCCAAGCACATTTTAATATTCCAAACATGTTTAGCGCTTCAGATCGACTTTTGGGTATATATATATAGAGGAGGGATCCAATGACATCCTTTTTTTTGACACATCTTGACACTGTTTTTTTATAGGTCAATTTTCCTATTTCAAAATCCAAACAATAGATTCAAACAGTTCAACATGATCACCATATTAAAATGTGCTTGGAGATCAAAATTTACATTTTTTTGAATTCTTTTACTATTTATTAAGATGGTTACAAAATCGTTGTTTTTCAATGGTCTGAAAACAACGATTTTGTAACCATCCTAATAAATAGTAAAAAAATTCAAAAAAATGTAAAATTTGATCTCCAAGCACATTTTAATATATCCATCATGTTGAACGGTTTTGATCGACTATTTGGACTTTGAAAATAATAGGTGACAAAGTGTGTCACAAAAAAAGGTGTAATTTGATCCCTCCTCATATATATATATATATATATATATAGAGTGAGTGTCACACCCCGCAGTCACGGGTCGCAACAGTTCCCTGCCGTAAACATACAACGCCGTGTATGTTTACAAGGCAATTAACCGTTCAATCAGAATATGCACAATTAACTAATATCGAACACATCCCTATGTATATATATAAATCCATATATAAGAGTATACGGTCTGGTCAAAGTATAATACAACAAAAGTATCTCGTACAGAAACTAGCTGTTATAATCCGTAAGTTTAAATTTTATTAATTAAATTAACAATTAAAATTAACAACTAATTAAAATTTTAGTTATTTAAATAAATTAAATAAGGGTTATATAAACTTGATCATTAAGACAATTAATAATTTCACAAGTTTTAAGTTAAATTTAAATTTAACATATTTGGATTTGATTAAATAAATGAAATAATCAGATCATATAAGTATGATATTAATTACCACGAACAACGAAAAATTTGAATTAAATTTTATAAAGAGATGGAACCAGAACGTTCGAAATTTCGTATTACCATTAACAGCAAATCCCGTCAAATTAACTTGATCCAAATAAATTAATTTCTAATTAAATAACCGTAGAACTTCGATTAGTATTTCACCTGTTGGATTAAAACTTGCACGAATCTCAAAGCCACTCTATTGAATCCCATGTTAAATGGTTTGGATCTGCCCCCCCCCCCCCCGCCAGAGAGCCCCTCACCCCCTCCGCTTCTCTCTCTCTGATTTCGCATGCCCCACTCTCCATCGCTAACTCTAAAACCCGACCCGATAAAACCCCCTCTCTCGCTGACAGCGAACCCCACCCCCGCGCCTCTCTGATGCCTTGCTTACAGGAGAAGAAAAGAGGAGACTCGCCTCTCTCCCACGCGCTGCGAGCGCTATTTTCGCCGCTGTCACTTCCCTCGTCAGGGAGTCGTACGAACGAGAACAAATTAGCCGTTGGTCTTTATTGCGCGGACACCTACTCTCTGACACGCCTTGACCATTTCCTCTCTGGTGCGTTGCTTTACCGGGTTATTTATACCCCTCCTTCTCTCCCTGCTCTGGTTTGGGTTTTATCTATTTATTTCGCTCATGTGCTGAGAACAAATCTCTCTTCCTCTTTAGCTTCTGTTTTCCTCTGTGAGAAAGTTAAATCGAACTCTAGGGTTTCGATTTGTTCTTGATTATTGCGATTTCGCCCTTGTTGCTTTCTGGTGTGGTGCTGGTGCTGGACTCATCCCTTTTCTGGTGTGGTGATTGCTGAATTTACGTGACGGCTGAGACGCGAGGTGTTTCCTTGGTACCGGCCGATTTTACCTCTCTTGCCAGTTGCGCCAAACCGGGTAAATTGTGCCTTTCTGATTTTCTGGAGATGCCTTAAGGGCTGTAGAACTTGAAATGTTAAGTGCCGAAGTCGGGTTGTTGATTTTCCCGGTTCGGACGATAATTTGTGCGCTGTTGGGTTGCTTTGCTGGTGCCTTATTTGATTTACTGGCTGTACTGGTTTTGGCGCTGACTCGTTTGTTTCTGTGATCATGGGTGTGCTTTGCTCTTGTTCTTTTGTTGCTGGCACTAGCACTTTTCCTTGTTCTGGTTTACTGGTACCAACCTTGCCTTGACCCTTTCTATGAGCTGTGCTGTCTTACTTGCTCGGTTTTTGGTACATTTCCTGTACCGGCCTTACGTGGGATTAGGGACCCCTTTTGCCTTGTTCACTTGTGCTGCCTTGTTGCACGGCCTTTTTCCTTTTTTTGTTGTGCTGCGCTGATTTTGTTGTTGCTGATCTGACCTTACCAGTACCGATACTGGTACTGAATTTTCTTTGCCTCTTGGTGTTGTTGTCCTGATTTTTGTGGTGCCTTGACCCTCTATGGTTTGTGTGATGATATGGATTGATAATGAGCTGGTACAGTCGGTACCAGCCCAGTGACACTGTTGGTACCAGACTTGAACTGTTAGGGACCCGATTGTGATTAAATTAAATAAGAGGGTTTCTTTTGGTAAATATATATATATATATCCCTTAGGATTTAATTTGAAAGGTTATGAGGACCTATGTGTAAAAGCACGAAATTTGTAAATAGAATGTGCTCAATGTCTTTTCCCAGTGGGCTCGACCCGAAACTTTAAGCATAGTTTATTAAAAGTGACAAATTAATTAATTATAAAAGAGAAGTAATTTTATTAGTTAAAGTATGATAATGTGATAGTATGCTAATATATACATTCTAAGGGTAAATACAAACATTAGGCGATGATAAAACTACGTACGATTAAATTACGACATGTACTATTTAAGATGTTATTTTAACTACTTGTTAATCCTAAATATATTTATATAACATATTAAAAACCTCCGCCACCGTAGTTAGATAAATTAACACTTTCGAAATTAAAATTTAAAAGTCTCAACAATAGATAATTAGAATTAGTACATTTAAATTAGATTTAATTAGTTAAGTAATTTATTTATCTATTTTATTTAATAATAAAATTTGTCATAATATTGTAAGTATTTTAAAAATTACAAGAGATATAAAATATGTTGTATTAATGGTTTTCGTATCATTTCGATTATTTAAAAATTTGTTAGTGACATAATTCTTTTAAGTACGTACTTAGGAATAAATTTGATTGACCTATTAGGGAATTAAATAAAATATGTATTTTCGTTACGAACAATTAGACACAATTAATTATCGCAATATTTAACTTAGTAAATTATCTACGTGTTTTAATCTTGTAAGTAAATAGGATTTCTTTTAAATACTTAGAGAATTTAATTAAAATAGTTATCTTCAAATTAAAAATAATAAAATAAGGGTAGCAAGGGTTACGATAATTAGATTCGATCCTAATTAGGTTACATTACGAATTTCAGGACATCCGACCTATCTTGATCCCGATCCATGGACCGATCCTGCTGACGGCGGTACCGGAGCATACGCGGAGCACGCGGATTTCAGAGGCGATTAGCACACGCCTTCAGCTTGCCCTACAGGTGTGGGATATCTGAATTACTTTTTCGTGGCGTACTCTAACCAGTCGACCACTTGACCTGTCATATGCACTTTAAATTGTAGATGCATTAGAGCATGTTTATCCTTTCAGAACTGTAATTAGGAATTGCATAAACCCTTTCAAATTGAAAATTTACTGCTTTTAATTAAGAGTAGAGTAATTTAATTATACGTTTAGACTTTATAGATATTAGGCTATTATTTGTCCTCTTCTCGTAGAGGACAATAGTATTATCATTAAACGATCATATGCATTGGTGAGGGCTGAGCAGAGACCGAGTGACTGCGTTCCGTCTCGTAGTATGGGATACGAGATGGCCCGTTAGCCACTGAGCTGTTTGATCACTTGATCTCTCGGATGGTCTTGCATTAGGAAAATATTATATGTATTAAAGTTGGAATTATATATATTCGTTCATTTTACATTTACGTACACCAGAGGCTGCGGTCGCTGGGTACGAAACGATTCGAGCTTGGTCTCCCTTACATCAGGAGCTACTCGCCATATACGGATTTTGAGGCTGCGTGTCTCAGTGTGTGATATGAGGCTGCGTGTCTCAGTGTGTGTTATGAGACTGCGTGTCTCGAGACTGCGTGTCTCAGGTGTGTGATATGGGGCTGCGTGTCCCAGGTTTTTTATACGAGGCTGCGTGTCTCTTGGATTGTCCCATTGGTCTGGCCAGGCGGTGGAGTTTCGTCTCTGCTCATGAGGAGACGGATTAACTAGACTTACGACTTGCTTGTAGATTTCTTCTATTTGTATATGTAAGAGAAGGATCGTTTTAGAGTAAGAAAAAATACACGGATTGAGATATATTCATCGGCGAGTGGGCATATACTCTTGCGAGTTAATGCTCGATGTCCTTGATATCGTGTACCGTTTGCTCACACAATGTCTCTGGGCATCGTGTATCATTGGCTCCCTGCCCACCGTCCTTGGACTAATATCTTGTGGGACCTTGGGTCCGATTAGCACAGCACGGGGTGTACATATATTTTATCCGTACTATTATATTTTATTTGTACACACAATACTTCAGTATTGGACTCCGAATTGAATACTATATTATCTGCCTTGTATTTTGTTTTGGGAAATTTTGCATGCTGTCATGATAGGAAAATCGCACCATGTCATCTATTATACATATTTTTCTTTAGTAGATAAATATAATAGGTTGTTTATATTTAAGCATGTGCATTTAAAAGTACGAATTACCGAATTTTACGTAGATTATCATTAAATGTGTCCTGACCAAAGAGGATCCCTGAAAGGGTAATTCTGGGTCACATACTGGGCGATTAGTCGCTCATCCCACACGTTGTTTTCGTGGGTTTTAGGTACAGAGACTGGCGTACCGCAGCTAGGGATGCCTGAGGACCGTGCCGCTTGACGTTGGTTGATAGGACCCCTTTTGATTAGGATTAGGAGTCCGATGATTTTTGTCTATACATTGGTCGCTGTAGATTATGTATCCCTTTCATTAGCTTGTGTTTTATTTTATGATGTGGATTGTATGGACCCGTATATGTTTATGTTTATTTAGTGATGTATGACTGATGCTTGTTTATAGTATTTTTGCTTCCGCTGCTTTTATTTGATTGTATTATTTGATTAGCCTTGCGTGATTAAGGATAGTTAATCACGAGGCGGGGATTGATCACACCTTAATCCGAAAATTCCGGTTTGGGGTGTGACACTAGCCATCAGGTCTAACCCTAAACTATACAACAAAAAGGGTAGATTATGCCATACAGAGGCAACTACTAAGGGTCTACAGCTCGCGTGCCTCTCCGGAACCCGACGCCCCAGGTCCTGTAAAATAACCCAAGAGTGGGGGTGAGAATAAATTCTCAGTGCAAAATTTGCCACAGTTTAGATTATTGGACTTGCAATCAAAATCTATATTCAGAAATGAAACCATACAAAAGCAGTTCAGACAGCTGCATATTCATAAATAAAGCAAGTGCATATGATCGACAACAATTTACCAAATGAAACACAAGTTACGGAATTTCCAAGATGAATCTCAAACACGCACGTTTTTGGCTTAACTCAGTTTATTACAGCTGGTAGCACCTACGGATGTCCCACCGAGCTGGACCCTTTTTCAAACTCACATCTGTAGGGTCACTGACACCTACAGATGGCCCACCAAGCTGGACCTTTTATCTGACACCCATCCGCAGTGCTTTGGCTTAACCGTTAACTAAGGTCTGGTTCATAATCAGATAATAATTCGTATGCAATAAGCTCAGAATCGTCAATTCACAACACGTCAAACCAAACTGTCATTCCTGTCCCAGACTGGATATGACACCATTCCATCGTTTCTTCACAGTCACCCAAAGTCTCCGTCACGATCAGTCATTGCCCAGCATTGACTGATCTCAATCAATCACTGCCCAGCAGTGATTAATTATACTCATATGCGCATATGGTTTCGAGTCATCGCCCAGCGTTGACTTCGAAACATTACCGACCATCTCAGATAGTCATAAATTGTTGGGGACTTTCGACCGTAGTTCCAAAACAAAAGAACACAAACAAACGATATACCATTCAACATGCAATACAACTGTGATATTCATTTCAGTGCATATCAATTCTAATCTAATACGGTTATGCATATGATTCAAATATTTCGATTATGCAATCAATCAAGCAGTTCAACATGACAATTGGAAGCAGTTTAATTCATGAATATAAATTATCAAACAAGTCCAAGAATCCCGCACCTGTTGGCAATAGGCGTACCGCGTAACTATGGATCAGGCGCCTCGGAATGCCCCGCAAACCCTTGCTCAACTGAGCCTACACCTACATTCCACGTATACCATCTCAATTAGGTCTAATTCCTGTACTGGTTCGCTATTTTGGTTTACGCATCAATTCGATTTGCCGGTTGGTTTAACCCTAATTTGGTCGAAACCTCGATTTAACCATTACACGTTCTAACCTTTCCCGATCAAGAGGTAACCCTACCGAGGACAAGTCTATTCGGTCGGGCTAACCTAATCAATCAATGCCGCTTTCCAATTCGGGATTTGGTACCAAAACCCTAGAATGTGAAATCCAAAAATTGAGAGGAATTCGAGAAAAGAATCGACAAATAATCAGCAAGGAGGTCGAAGGAGATAGACTATCAGCAATTCAAGCCCAAATCTCGGGTTAAAAACGAAAATCCAAACCATCGAGAAATCTTAGATTTTGGAGAGAAAAGAGAAGAGAAGGAAATATCGAATAGGAGGGTTAGAAGAGATCCACGGCCACTTTCTCGGTTCCAACTTCGATTTCTCAGACTTTTGAGTGACTTGCAGGGATTGGAGCTCCTTTTTCTCTTTTCTTTTCTTTCTTTGGGCGGACTACACAAGAACAGGGAAGGGGGCGAAATGAGAGGGTGAGAGAGACAGACACAGAAATTTCATAAAATAAGCCCTCAACGCATCCAGTGCGGATCGTTCACCCGCACTGGATCTGAGTGCGGACGCACTCAGTACTTAGTCGAATTTTTGTCACTTCTCAACACATCCAGTGTGGGTCCTTCACCCGCACTGGATCTGAGTGCGGACGCACTCAGTACTTAGTCGAATTTTTCGTCAAAATCTCACTTGTCAAGAAAAGTCCGAGCCTAATGCGTCCGCATCCTCCTCCCAGTGCGGGTCCATCACCCGCACTCACTACTTAGTCATTTTCAAAAAGATCAAAACAGCACATGATATTCATGAGTGCGGACGCACTGATACCCAGTGTGGGTGGTTGACCCGCACTCACAGAAATTCAGAAAACAAGTTAAGGGAACAAGGTGCCAGTGCGGATGGACCACCCGCACTCACTACCAGTGCGGACGCACTGAACCTGCTGATTGTCAGAATTTCGTGTTTCCAACGCAGTTTCTATTCTTTTAGCCAACTAGGGGCGCGTTTTAATTGTCCAAACTAGGTATACTTGTCTGTGAACATTATTTTAGATTTTAGATTCCTAGTTTATCAATAAAGTTTTCGATTATGATTTTCAACATTCTCATTATTTTATTGTTGAAAATTCTTAACGTAACAGTGAGGCTACGGTACTATGCATAGCACGGATTGGTTTGTGCTACGGCTCAATATTTGAGTTTTCAAAATCCTAACGGTCGATCCGAACCGTTCAACATGATTATAAAATGAATATGTACTTGCAAACCAAATTTTACATTTTTTCGAATTTTTTTACTATTTTTTTAGATAGGTAGTTTTGGATGGTCTAGAATTTTCAAATCAAGTGAATTTCTACCTATCTAAAAATAATAGTAAAAAAATTCAAAAAAAATGTAAAATTTGGTTTGCAAGTACATATTAATTTTATAATCATGTTGAACGGTTCGGATCAACTGTTAGGATTTTGAAAACTCAAATATTGAGCCGTAGCACGGACCAATCCGTGCTATGCATAGTACCGTAGCCTCACTCATATATATATATATATATGAGTCCGACTAGGCTACTCCATGGAGTAAAACGACTTGGTACTCCACGCCATATCTTCATTTTCAAAGTTCAAATAGTCGATTCGAACCTTCCAACATGTTCTCCATATTGAAATGTGCTTGGAGACCAAATTTTACATTTTTTGGAATTTTTTTACTATTTATTAAGCCACTTTGAAAATCTGAAAATCCTTATGAACAGTAAAAAACAGTAAAAATTTCTGGACCGCCGGATCAGTGATTTTCAAAGTGGCTTAATAAATAGTAAAAAAATTCCAAAAAATGTAAAATTTGGTCTCCAAGCACATATCAATATGGAGAACAACTTGAGCGGTTCGGATAGGTCGTTTGGATTTTCAAAATGGAAATAATGAGGCGTGGAGCACCAAGTCGTTTTACACCATGGCTTAGCTAAGCCCAGCACTATATATATATATATATATATATATATATATATATGAGGAGGGATCCAATTACACCTTTTTTGGTGACACATCATGACACCGTTTTCTATATATGTCAATTTTGCAATTTCAATATCCAAACAGTCGATCCGAACCGTTCAACATGATCACCATATTAAAATGTACTTGGAGATCAAATTTTATATTTTTTTGAATTTTTTTACTATTTATTAAGATGGTTACAAAATCGCTGTTTTTCAATGGTCTGAAAACAACGATTTTTGTAACCATCTTAATAAATAGCAAAAAAATTCAAAAAAATGTAAAATTTGATCTCCAAGCACATTTTAATATATCCATCATGTTGAACGGTTTGAATTCGACTATTTAGACTTTGAAAATGGTAGGTGTCAAAGTGTGTCATCAAAAAAGGTGTAATCGGATCCCTCCTCTATATATATATATGAGGAGGGATTCAATTACACCTTTTTTTTGACACATTTTGACATTGTTTTTTTTATAGCCCAATTTTGCGATTTCAAAATCCAAACAGTCGATCCGAACTGTTTAACATAATCACTATATTAAAATGTGCTTGGAGATAAAATTTTACATTTTTTTTTTAATTTTTTTACTATTTATTAAGATGGTTACAAAATCGCTGTTTTTCAATGGTCTGAAAACAACGATTTGTAACCATCTTAATAAATAGTAAAAAAATTAAAAAAAAATATAAAATTTGATCTCCAAGCACATTTTAATATATCCATCATGTTGAATGGTTTGGATTGACTATTTGGACTTTGAAAATGGTAGGTGTCAAAGTGTGTCAAAAAAAAGGGTGTAATCCGATCCCTCCTCTCTCTCTATATATATATGTATGTATGTATGTATGTATGTATGTATGTATGTATGTATGTATCTATTGATATTATAAAATCTCATAATATAATTTTGGAATATAAAACTTATGTGAATTATGCAGCTATTATTGGTACATATAATATCTAAATAGTAAACCAATAAACCATATTAAAAAATGATTACAAGTCTGAAAATTTCTTATTCAATTTTAATAGGTTAGCCGGAAATGAGAACTCTGGTCTACATGTTTTTCTCGCAATTAATGCAAAAATTAGCAAATTCAATTGATTCTGATGTAATATATATATTTTTAAGAGATGCTAACTATTATTCATGAAATTACGTGTATCTCTGATTCAGAGTTCATTCTTCAAATATACATTATTTACTTTTTTTCGAGCAAAAAAAAAGAAAAAGAAAAAGAATAAATCTTGTATAGAGTGCAATCTAGATTTTTTTTTTTTTGAGCGAGCGAATTTCCACTTTTTGTGTCAGAATAAAGCATGTATTTATTATTGGTTCGGTTCAGTTAAACCGAAACGATATAGGTAGACCAAGGTTTTATTCGGTTTTCAAAGATACAACCAAACCGATCAAAGTAAATTTATCAATCAAATTAAAACCGAACCGAACAAACCGAACTAAATTTCAGTTTATTCGGTTGAACCGAAATAACAAGATTAATCATAAAAATAAACATGATTTGTTAATTTTTTTTAGTTTTTTAAGATGGATTTAAATTTTTGTTTGGTTTAGATTAAACCGAACCAAGCAATATACATTATGTCATAATTTTTTATTTTTTTAAATGTTTGATTCGACGAGGAACGGATTGAAAAATTTCGGTCAGTTCGGTCTAACCGATTTCAGAATTTCAAAAACCAAACCAAACTGATCCATTTAACCTGAAAAAACCGAACCGTTTAATCCGACGTCTCTTAGTTCAGTCTAATACTGGTTAAACCGGACCTGATGAACACCTCTAAATCCGACATTCTTGTTTCTTGTATTTTCTAAAGAAATTTCCTAAAAGTTTAATGTCAGAATTCACTTTTGATTAAATAAGAGAAATTAATAAATGCAACTTGCTGGAATTATATTTGTAGCCGACATTTTTAAAAATACCCCAAGTTAATTACAGATTAATAAATATGCCCACGGTTGCCTAAAAATTTTAAATATGCCTAAACCGGCCATTTAATGGCCGGTCCTGATTAAAATGCCCAACCGGCCATTATTTTTTTCTATAAATTGACAGCCACACCCATTTTTTTTTGTCTCACAATCCATTTTCTCAAATTTTACACTATCTCTCATCGGTTGAGCTATTTCTTCCAGATTTCTCATTCTCTTTCCAGATTTGCAAGTAAGTCCCTCTAATTTATTAGAATATTTTTTGTAGTGCAAAATGGTTGTGTAATGTTAGGATTTGTTACTAATTACCAAAATTAGAATATTTTGTTGTAATTAGGTAGTAATTATTGTAATTAGTCAAATTTTGGGTTTACGGTTTGATTTAGGGCAATTTATTGTAATTTATTGTAATTAGCATTGGTGATCATATTTCAGCGTATTTTAGGATGTTTTACCATAATTCATCTTTGCTTTTAAAAAATTGGTTTGCGGCCAGCTCACCTGTGTACTCGATTCGTTGTCCATAGGAACCAGTATCTGCTTCTCTAAACCGAGATACATCATTGAAGTCTGGGAACGGATGCGTATCACTCCACCCGGTAAGCGGTGCTAAGCCAGAGCTGCTTCGAATGGGCCCTTCGCCTGTTTCAACTAGATCATCAAAGTCCTAGTCATCTCCATCATATTCATCTCCACTTTGCAGACGTTCACCCGAAATATTATTAATATTCTCAAAATCTGACCCAATTTCATCACATACTGGTCTTGGGAATGGTAAAGGCGCCTCATGCACGGGTCTAGGTGGGGAACAAATTCGGAGTATTGGTTGAGCTCGTGATTGCGGGGCAATTGGATAGTAGGTTTTTGGGTTAGTAGGTGGATATTGGGTTTCTGGGTGAGTATGTGTATAGTAGGTTGCTGGATGAGTAGGTTGATAGTAGGCTTCTGATTGTGTTGGAGGAACGATAGGAGTTTCCATTGCAACTGAGCATTGGCTGGAACTTCCAACCCCTGTCTCTCTCGGAACTCTTCTAACATAGATATCTATTACAAAATCTCCGTTGCCCTTAAAATACCCACACAACCCTCTCCAGGTATTTTTATCTGCAATTTTTGCAAGTGAATATTTCCCGGTATTTCCATTACAAACTCGGGTCCCCAATTCAAGGTTGCACCTTTCTGGATTAAAACGGGTGTAATCGAAAATTATGACTTTCAAGTCCAAAAGAGATATATCATCGTTAACCATAACTGAAGCAATTGGTTCTTTGTCGTAATAAGGCCCGTCGGCATTATTTTTAAGCTTACCACCACAGTGTATTGAAATCAATGACATTGTAATCAAACTACATTTCGAAAGTGATAATCATTTGTCAGGTTACTAATTTACACAGTTACTGAATAATAAAAAAAATTAAAATTCATTAATTAATTAAAATTAAGTATAATAATTAATAAAATTAAGTATAATTTAATTAATTAATAAAAAAATTATAATTAATTAAAAATTAATTAATTAAAAAATTATAATTAATGAAAAATTAATTAATTAAAAAATAATATAAAATAATATAAATTAAATTAATTAAATTAAAAAAAAATATTATCTTTGCAGCTGCTGCTTCAATCTGTGGAGCGAAGGGTGGCTGTGGAGTATTAAATAGGGTGTAAAAAGGGAAAAACAGAATAAAGCACGGGACCGGCCATTTAATGGCCGGTTGGGCTTTTTAATCGGAACCGGCCATTAAATGGCCGGTTTGGGCATATTTAAAATTTTTAGGCAACCATGGGCATATTTATTAATCTGTAATTAACTTGGGGTAATTTTAAAAATGTCGGTATTTGTAGAGAGTGGCTAATATTAAAACGTTTGTTCCTAGTCACCCGGTGCTACCAAGTCGTTTTCCGATTTCCAAAGTTTACAAGTCGATCCAAACTGTTAGATATTCAATCTATATTAAAATGTGCTTGGAGACCAAATTTTACATTTTTTGGAATTTTTTTACTATTTATTAAGATGGTTTGAAAATCGTTGCTTTTAAGTCATTTTTGCCATATTTCATAAATCATAAAAAATAGTAAAAAAATTTCAAAAATGGTAAAAATTGGTATTCTACAAGTTAATTATATAATCAATTTACTGAGCTACTTAGATCGAAGTTTAAAGTTAATACGATAAGTTTTGAAACAATAGCACGAAGGCCTTATGCTATCTATAGCACCTACCTTACTCTTTATTTATTTTGATTAACAACCCGTAGGTATTTTCATTAATCAGGACAAACCAATTACACACATAGTTCATACCAGTACATGTACCATTACATAAGAGTATATAGAACAACCATACCAATACAAAAAACATTAACTGAATCCCCTTATACAAAGCTAGACAAGAAAAAATAGAATCGTGCTCTGGTTACAAGAGATGAGCCTTGAGGTCGTTGTTCTCAGATTGGTAGATAGTGAGTCTGCTTTGTTTTTTGTGCTTGTGCTCAAATTGGTATATATTGAGCCAGCATGGTTTCTTGTTATTAGCACAAATAGTGTTGTTTTTGGAATATGGGCGAGCTAGCACAGAAAATTAATTGGATCAATAACCCTTAATTTTAGGTAGCACGCCTAATAATTAAGCTAGGACGAATAAATGCCTCAATCTCAATGCATGTTAGAGATAAGAACATAAAATTATTTACAGGCCTATAAATTTTTTTTGAATAATTTAATAGTAACCAATTATTGGTCTTTATACCCAGGCTGGGTTGGCACCATAGTAACAATGGCCCACAACATGGAATGCTAATAGATTGGCCCAAGAAAAAAAAATCCTTTTTCTTTTGATAAATTTGGGCTTAAATGGAAAAGCAATTAATGAAATGATAAGAAATGATCCTATACTGATTATTAATAGAAAAAAAAAAAAACATGCTAGTCGTTCACATCCGCCCACTTTTCATCTATGGACATCTCTAATTATGATAATATAACTCATTTAATATGAGTCATAACTATTTAATGTTAAGGGAAATTAGTTAATTGTTGAATAAACCAACATGCTCTATTGATAAAAATTTATAAATTTACAATTGTACAAAGTAAAAAATAAGTTAACAACAACTAACTATATGTTTACCAGCTGTAATACATCTTTGTTAGTCTAAATGATGTATTTGTTAATAGAGTAGGGTTAAAATGCACCATTAATTTTGTGCTCAATCATGGTCCACAACTTTATCTCTGTTTTCAAAGTCCAAATAGTCGATCCCAACCGCTCAACATAGTCTCCATATTAAAATGTGTTTGGAGACCAAATTTTATATATTTTTTAGAATTTTTTACTAATTTTTTAGATAATTGTTTTTCAAAAATTCTAGACCATCCAAAAACAGTGATTTTGTATCTAGTTACAAAAAATATTAATTTTTTTAAAAAATATATAAAATTGGGTCTCTAAGCACATTTTAATATAAAGATGATATTGAGCAGTTCAAATCAACTGTTTGGACTTTAAAATTGAAGATAAAAATGTGAAGCATGACTGAGACGTGAAAGACACGATGTATTTGAACACTACCCAATTAACAATTAGCTACCCTATTTAACATTTTGCTTGATGTTTTAATATTTAACTAGGTGCAACGAAATTATAGAAATTCCAATGATGGATAATATATGGACAAATATTGAGATGGCCTCTCACGTGTAGCCATGTGTGCTAATCATTGCAAAATATATCACAGATGCAATGGAGGAAGGATGGATTTAGCTTTTGGTTGTGTTCAAAATCAAGAGATGCAAAATAATTAATGAAGGAAACGATGCAATCTAGAGATGCAAAATCAAGATGGCATCTCGTTCTTTATTTCTATCTTCTTTTTGGTTGTGTTAAAAAATGAGATCCCTTCAAATAAAGTCAGAGGCCAATAGTTCCAAATTCCAATTCTACAACAAGGTTTGTGCCAAATTTAGTAGTCAATTTATTTTGGTACTGAGAAAGCTAAGTAGTAGCTAATTAATTAGGTATCAAAATTAACATGCCTACTTTTCATTTTAGTCATCTTGTAATGAATTCCCATCACCAAAAATAATCTTATAATTAATTCTCTTTTTGTAGAAATAAACTTTTGTTATCTTCTTTGAAATAATTAAAACATAGAGGACCACTAAGCAAATCATACAAAATTCTTAGAACTAAATTACTAGTGTAGGTTCAACAAAACAAATCATAATTTTCCAATCAAACTTATTTGATAAATTCATGAACAAATGCATGCACCTTGATTGAATTAATGAACTTGATTCTGGTTTGCTCTTATAATTTTTTGTTTGATATATAATTTCCCTTTACAAAAGATTTCGCATCCTCAAATCATACAAAATGCTGCTTAATTAAATGAATCCTCCCAAGTGATTCTTTGTTGAATCTTATTACCTAATATAATTAATAGATTCCCTATAATAATTATTAATACTTGTGACATTGATCTTATCTACTAAATAAAAAAGAAATAGTATACCAATAAACCAATAAACTTATGTGAATTATGCAGCTATTATTGGTACATATAATATCTAAATAGTAAACCAATAAACCATATTAAAAAATGAAATAATAATTACAAGTCTGAATATTTCTTATTCAATCAAATAGGTAACTCGGAAATGAGAACTCTGATCTGGTGGGATTTTCTTAAGAAATTTCCTAAGAATTTAATTTCAGAATTCATTTTGGAATTATATTTGTAGAACCAATTGCTTTTGAGTCAATGGAGTGCCTTGTGCACCTTCTGTTTATTACATAAGGCACAACTTAACTAGTAATTAAATTGTTCATGTATATAAAGAAACCATAATTTGAATTATGTTTTGAAAGACCATTTGTATGATATTATTATAATTTGTTTTTTGAAACACCTGACAGAGGCTGTCAAGCAATATTATTATGATTTGTATTAAGAAAATTTGGTCTAATCTTACTATATATTCATTCGTGAATACCATCTAAGAACGTTGCTAGATCATTAATTTATTGTCTCCAATTGGCACAAAAAATAAATAAATAAAGTTGAATCTGTTCTTCCAAAAGAAGGTATTTAAAAAGTTGCTTTTAATTGTGTTAATTTCTATCTAAAATGTACTTGTTGTGTTCATCAAAGAATTTGGTGAGCATAAGTTTAAAATTTATAGGATTTATTTCAAACGAGACGAATCCAAACCGTTAAAATTGATCTATTTTATGGGTGATGCATGCCCATGCAAAATTTTGAAATTTTTGATTCATTTAGTACAAAGTTAAGTGGTAAAAAATTGATGAAAAATGAATGCAATAAAATAACTTATAAAACTTCATTTTTTTTTTGCATGTACAAAATAATATTTTGACAGCTTGACTTTATACAATAAATTCAAAATTTCAAAATTATGCATATACATGCATCACTCATAAAGTAGATCGGTTTCAACAGTTTAGATTCGTCTTGTTTGAAATCAATATGATAGATTGTGGAGTTATGCTCATCAAACTCATTGGTGCTCATAACACACCCTAGTTTTTCTCGTATTTTATAATGGTTTATATCTAAAATTGTAAAAGAGCGAGCTGAGTCAAGTCAGGCAATGTTTGGACTTGATTTGTGTAAGAATGAACTAAATCGAGTCATTTACAAGCCGAGTTGAGTCCGCTTGTTAACAACTTGTTCGTGCTTGTGTGCTATGCATATATAGACCATGAATGGCAAAAACAATTTCATATTATTTATTTGAAATCTCGAAGCAGCCATGAGCTATGAATTTTTTTACCAATCCTATTTCTATGTATTGTCATTGGTGCTTTGTAAAAACAAAATTAAGTAGAATCTGTTTTTTAAGAATTGAATCTTAAATTATGTTGGTGAGTTGTGAGCAAAGCACGTCTCTTGCACCAATCTTTGGATTAAGAGATCTAATTGTCCCTTTCCCCTCCCCTAAACAATGGAGATTCCATCAATCCATTTTCTTTTCACATCCTCAAATCATACAAAATGCTGCTTAATTAAATGAATCCTCCCAAGTGATTCTTTGTTGAATCTTATTACCTAATATAATTAATAGATTCCCTATAATAATTAGGAAGCTGATATGAGTACCCACGCTACAGTACCCGCACTGTACCCACACCTAAACTGTCATAACTGCTTGTGGGGACCGCAACTATTCCAAAATTGTAATTTTGTTTTACAAATTTTAATAGTAATACCGTGAAATATATAGCTCAAACAGGGCAAGTATTTATATCTATACAATGAACTATATATGATATATGAATTTCCCTAAAATAACTGTACCCGCACCTTTTTTTGAAAAATTCTCGTGTTGTACCCGCATTAGGGAACCACTCAAACGGCATGTGGGGACCGCAACTGTTCCAAAACTGTAATTTTGTTTTGTTTTTTTAAAATTTTAATAGTAATACTGTGAAGTATATAGCTCAAACAGGGCAAGTATTTATACCTATACAATGAACTACACATGATATATGAATTTTCCTAAAATAACTGTGCTCGTACCTTTTTTTTCAAAAATTCTCGTGTTGTACCCGCATTAGGAGACCACTCAAATGGCATGTGGGGACCATAACTGTTCCAAAACTGTAATTTTTTTTTTTTAATTTTAATAGTAACACTGTGAAGTATATAGCTCAAACAGGGCAAGTATTTATACATATACAATGAACTACATATGATATATGAATTTTCCTAAAATAGCTGTACCCGCACCTTTTCTTGAAAAATTCTCGTGTTGTACCCGCATTAGGGGACCACTCAAACGGCATGTGGGGACCGCAACTGTTCCAAAACTATAATTTTGTTTTACAAATTTTAATAGTAACACTGTGAAGTATATAGCTCAAACAGGGCAAATATTTATACTTATACAAGGAACTACATATAATATATGAATTTTCCTAAAATAACAGTGCGGGTACAGTGCGGGTACTATAGCGTGGGTACTGAAATAATTATTCTAATAATTAATGTACTTGTGACACTGATCTTATCTACTAAATAAAAAATAAGGGTAATTACTAATTATATCTTCTCCTTCGTTCCTTCTCCCATTTCTTTCTCCAACTAACTCACTTTCTTTTCTAACTATAATTACCAATTTCAACTACTTTGTGGTCTCTACAAATTAATTAGCAGATTTTGTCTCATTTTATTTCTTTCATCTCTCTCCCTCCCTCTCCCACCTCTTCCTCCCACCTCCGCCTCCGCCTTCCTTTCCCACCTTCGTCTCCCTCTCCCACCTCCACCTCAGCCTTCGTCACTCCATCCCAATCAATCACGCCTCCGCCGGGTCAGATCCATCACTGTCGACCATCGGGTCAGATCCATCATGTCTATGTTCCTCTTTCTCATGCAGTAGCGAGTTATTTGCAAAGAACAAAGCTTCATTAATGGTGAATTAGGCCAGTGCGTACTAAGTACTAAGAAATGACAGAAAAACAAATTTTGAAAAAAATTAGAGGTGTATGAATGAATACTTGATGTCTTAGGTATGAATACTTCAACGTGTATGAATGAATACTTGATATCTTAGGTATAAATACTTCAACGTATATGTATGAATACTTGATATCTTATGTATGAATATTTAACGTGTATGAATGAATACTTGATATCTTAGGTATAAATACTTCAACGTATATGAATACTTGTGCAACAGACAACTCGAAAGTATGTCATCATGGATCTCATTTGAAAGAGAAAATTATGTAGAAGACGTTCGTGGTTTTAGATTTGCAAAATTCCTTACAGATCGTCAGAAATATTGATTAGATTAAATGAAGAAAAAAAAATCACCTCTAAAAATGTGTAAAAAATGGATGAGTGATGTGTTCAGTTTTTTTTTTAAAATACTTGATATCTCAGGATGAATACTTGATGTATTATATATGAATACTTACGCGCGCCAGTTGTAAAATATTTCAAATATTAAGCGGTCCCCAAATAGTAAGTGGTCCCACCAAGTAGTTAGTAGTTACTCATGTAGTTAATGACTGGGAGAATAAATGGGGGGAGGTTACAGGAGGGTAGCTAGGACCCAAAAAATAAATAGTAAACCAATAAACCAATAAACTTATGTGAATTATGCAGCTATTATTGGTACATATAATATCTAAATAGTAAACCAATAAACCATATTAAAAAATGAAATAATAATTACAAGTCGATCTGTATATTTCTTATTCAATCAATAGGTAACTCGGAAATGAGAACTCTGATCTGGTGGGATTTTCTTAAGAAATTTCCTAAGAATTTAATTTCAGAATTCATTTTTGATTAAATAAGAGAAATTGGAAATGCAACTTGGTGGAATTATATTTGTAGAACCAATTGCTTTTGAGTCAATGGAGTGCCCTGTGCACCTTCTGTTTATTACATAAGGCACAACTTAACTAGTAATTAAATTATAAAGACCATTGTATGATATTATTATGATATTCATTCGTGAATACCATCTAAGAACGTTGTTAGATCATTAATTTATTGTCTCCAATTGGCACAAAAAATTAATAAATAAAGTTGAATCTGTTCTTCCAAAAGAAGGTATTTAAAAAGTTGCTTTTAATTGTGTTAATTTCTATCTAAAATGTACTTGTTGTGCTCATCAAAGAATTTGGTGAGCATAAATTTAAAAGTTATTGGATTTATTTCAAACGAGACGAATCCAAACTGTTAAAACCAATCTATTTCACGAGTGATGCATGTCCATGCAAAATTTTGAAAATTTTGATTCATTTAGTACAAAGTTAAGTGGTCAAAAATTAATGAAAAATGAATGCAATAAAATAACTTGTAAAACTTTATTTTTTTTGCATGTATGTACAAAATCATATTTTTGACCGCTTGACTTTATACAATAAATTCAAAATTTCAAAATTGTGCATATACACGCATCACTCGTAAAGTAGATCGGTTTCAACAGTTTAGATTCGTCTCGTTTGAAATCAATATGATAGATTTTGAAGTTATGCTCATCAAACTCATTGGTGAGCACATCACACCCTAGCTTTTCTCGTATTTTATAATGGTTTATATCTAAAATTGTAAAAGAGCGAGCTGAGTCAAGTGAGGCAATGTTTGGACTTGATTTGTGTAAGAACGAACTAAATCGAGTCATTTACAAGCCGAGTTGAGTTAGCTAGTTTGTTAACAACTTGTTCGTGCTTGTGTGCTATGCATATATAGACCATGAATAGCAAAAACAATTTCATATTATTTATTTGAAATCTCGAAGCAGCCATGAGCTATGAATTTTTTTTACCAATCCTATTTGTATGTATTGTCATTGGTGCTTTGTAAATAAAAAAAAAATTGAATCTAAAAATTGAATCTTAAATTATGTTGGTGAGTTGTGAGCAAAGCACGTCTCTTGCACCAATCTTTGGATTAATGAATCTAAAAATAGAATCTTAAATTATTTTGGTGAGTAGTGAGCAAAGCACGTCTCTTGCACCAATCTTTGGATTAATGAATCTAAATGTCCCCTTCCCCTCCCCTAAATAATGGAGATTCCATCAATCCATTTTCTTTTCACATCACCTTCTCTTTCATTTGGCCTACACCTTGCAATAATGATAGATTTGGTAACATAAGCATCATGAGTGATTTATTATATTGTGGTTATTGAAACTTAAATCTATGATCTTTAAAAAATTACTTATTTTAGTAATTTATTAGTTGAGCTATTAGTAGGATTTGTTTTTTAAACTTAAAAAAAAGTTAACTAGTAGCACAATGAAAGATTTTTGTTTCCTCCAAAGTTTTAAATAAAATATTTTTGTGGTTTCATGAACTTCATTTCACCCTCTTGTTCTCTTTTACTTTTTGGTCTTTCAAGTACTTCACAATTTTCATAATTTTGCAAGAGATTTCAATTTAATTTTTTTTCATAATTTCATAATCCAAAAACTTTTGAAGTCTCTTATTTTTGAAAAAAATTGTGTAGCTTATTGTTATGACAATACAAGTTAAGTTAAACTTGATGCCACTGTCAATATTTCAATGCAATATTAAAGTTCCATCCAAATATTTTAACATTGGTAATTGAGGAGTGCTCAAATGCCCTATTGTTTTTGTACTCCAATCATATCTCACATTTTTATTTTTGGTTTCAAGGTCCAAACAGATGATCTAAACCGCTCAACATGATATCATATTAAAATATGCTTGGAGACCAAATTTTATATTAAAATATGATCTAAACAGATGATCCAGAAAAAACAGTGCAACAAAATTCTGGACCATGTGATCAGCAATTTTCAAAGTGGCTTAATAAATAGTAAAAAAATTCCAAAAAATGTAAAATTTGGTCTGCAAGCACATTTCAATATGTACATCAACTTGAACGGTCGGATCGACGTTTTGGACTTTGAAAAATCCAAAAAGTAAGCCGAAGTAAAATGATGGCTTTACTTTGCAAAGCACAATAGCTCATATATATATATATATATATATATATATAGAGATAGGCTACCATGCTTTGCAAATTAAAGGGCCTCTTGTGCTTTGGGCTCCTTTTGGGATTTTTAAAATTCAAAATGTCGATCCGACCGTTCAAGTTGTTCTCCATATTGAAATGTGCTTGGAGACCAAATTTTACATTTTTTGGAATTTGTTTACTATTTATTAAGCCACTTTGAAAATCGCTGATCCATTGGTCCAGAATTTTTTACTGTTTTGCTACTGTGACCATTGGATCAGCGATTTTCAAAGTGGCTTAATAAATAGTAAAAAAATTTCAAAAAATGTAAAATTTGGTCTCCAAGCACATTTCAATATGGAGAACAACTTGAACGGTCGGATCGACATTTTAAATTTTGAAAATCCGAAAAGGAGCCCAAAGCACAAGAGGCCCTTTAATTTGCAAAGCATGGTAGCCTATCTCTATATATATGTGTGTGTGTGTGTGTGTGTGTATATGTTTGATGTTTCATTTTTTTTGTTTCTCATCTTATCATTTCAACAAGTATGTATCGGAAAATAAAATAAAATTGTTGCCTCTCCATATTGTGAAATAAAATATGTACTTATTTGATAAATAATATTGGTAAACCTGGTCAGATTCCAAAATATAATTATGACTTTTTCCTGCTAATTAACTTGTGGATATAAACAAAGGTAAATAAAATTTTGGAAGTCCAAACCTTAATCATCTGTGGAAAGATAAAGATGAAGCTTTCTTTGCTTCAAAAACATGATAAATCATAGAGTGGGGTTAAAATGTCTCATTGGTTTTGTGTCCCATCATGTTTCAACATTATTATCTCTATTTTTAAAGTCTAAATAATCAATCCAAACCGTTCAACATGATCTTCATACTAAAATGTGCTTGGATAACAAATTTTAGAATTTTTAGAATATTTTACTAATTGTTTAGAGAGGTACAAAATCACTAAATCTTCTAAAAACAGTAATTTTGTACATATCTTAATAAATAACAAAACAATTTCAAAAAATATGAAATTTTGTATCCAAGCACATTTTAATATGAAGATCGTATTGAGCGGTTCCGATCGACTGTTTAAACTTTGAAAATAGAGATAACGATGTTGGGGCATGATGAAGACGATATATTATGATTAATTATTATTTTTTTCAAGATTTTAATTTTCTCTTGCACTAAATTTAAGGTCTAGTAAGAATTAATATTTGATCTAGTAGCTAAAAACAATATCCTGACCTCAGTGTGCAAAGTTATAGATTCATAATCAGATTGGAGGGTCCTTTATGAATATTTAAAGGAGGATACTTGCTCTCCATCTCTATCTTAAAAAAAATAGGTGGCTATCCATGATTTTCTATATCAGAGATAAAAGGATTAACCTCCCAACTTTTTTAAAAAAAGAACTTGATGAATTATATACTAGTAAATTATTTCATCAAAATTTTAATTCTCCTTTGCACTAAATTTAAGGTCTAATGAAAAGAGGATAAGAGCCTCAAGTGACTTAAGAGAAAGTTAAAAGAATACGTATATGCTTCTATCTCTATATTTTTCTCAGATTCTTTTTTTCAAATATACTTACATTTTTTTTAAAATGATTAAAATATGCCTCATCCTAAATTTTTTTCTACAAACTATACTTCTATTTTTATGCTTTTCATAATTTTTTTATATTTGATATTTAAATTATTATAAATTATGCCTGTTTTAGGGCCTGTTAGGCGCCAAGAAAGGAATGGGCATGAGCACAGAAATTGAACTGAATTTTATTGTGCACTGTGCGCGTGAAAAAAAAAAATTCATTCTGCCACGGACATAGTAACGCACCGAACATGCCCTAAAACAGCGAACAGCGAACTGTTTGATTCTGATAGTAGATCTAACTTGCTGATGGCACACATCTGAAAAAATTAATCGGTGTTTGATTTGCTATGGTGAGTCTATGACATCATATAATTCATATCTTTAACATAAGCTAATTTGGGGTCCCAAATGATGTGGCCACATAAAATCCAAATTCCATTATATCTCTTCTTGCGCACTCCCCGGGTATATTAAAAATTTAAAATTTTAAGTGCTTGTTCTTTCTAACAAGCAATTGACCTCAAAACCCCTATTACATGGGTTTCTTTCTTCTATAAAAGAAAACCTCCTCCACACACAAAAACCATTCAAATTTCTTGTGCTATTTTCAATAACCACACGATGGCAAAACTTGTCTCCCTTGTAGCTCTCATTCTTGCTTTATCCATAATTCAATCGATCGCCATACCATTCACCAACAAGGACCTCGAGTCCGAAGAAAGCTTCAAAGATTTATTCGAGCGGTGGCTATCTCACCACGGCTTGGCAAGAGACCTCGATTTTGACAAAACCCAAAGATTCAATGTGTTCAAAGACAATGTCAAATTTATTCATGAGTTCAACAAGCAAGGCCACGCTTATGAGCTCGCGTTAAACAAGTTTGGTGCTATGACAAAGGAGGAGTTCCGGAACACATACGCCGGTTCAAAGATTGACCACCACAGGACTCTACGGGGTGAGCGTCATGGTGACGGTTTCTTGTACAAGACGGTTAAAGATGTTCCTGCTTCGGTCGATTGGAGGCAGAATGGGGCCGTTACCCCGGTCAAGAATCAAGGCCAGTGTGGTAAGTGTATTATATTTCTTATGATGAATTTTTTTATGGTTTAATTCATAAAAGAAGAACCTTAATAATCATCTTACATTTTGGATTCTGTGATCTCTAGGTTCATGCTGGTCTTTCTCGGCAATTGCTGCTGTCGAGGGAATAAATTACATTAAGACAAAGAAACTGGTTTCCTTGTCAGAGCAACAGTTGGTCGACTGCTCGAAGCAGAATAGCGGTTGCAACGGTGGATTGATGGATTACGCTTTCGATTACATAAAAAAAAATGGAGGTGTCACTACTGAGTCTAGTTATCCTTACACTGCAGAGGACGGGGCATGCCATCCTTCCAATGTAACTTCTTTTCTTATTTTTATTTTTTTTCAAAATATTGGCCTTAAGCACCAATTAATGTTTCTTTTCTAAATATACAGCCAGTTGTAACAATTGATGGTTTTCAAGATGTTCCCCACAACAATGAAAAGGCTTTGTTGAATTCTGTTGCGAATCAGCCTGTTTCGGTTGCTATTGAAGCAAGCGGACGACCTTTCCAGTTCTACTCCAAGGTATATCTCAAAATTAAACCAGTAATAATATCAATACTTATGATAAATATGAATTAGCTTAATTTTATTACCTACTGCACCGTATATCCATAAAAAATAATGTTATAACTGTCATACTATAAGCTGCATGCATTTTGTTTTTTCAATGTTGTAGTTGTTATTTGTTAAAATGCTTTTATGCTGGAATTTCATATATACCCAGTATTCTGATACTCAAATTACATAATTAGAACTTTAAAAGTCAAAATGTCTATAATGTCTCCTCTGATCAATCCATAAGAAATTACTGTGTTCTGAACTTCTGATGTAATTAATCAATGAATCAATCCTTGGCAGGGTGTCTTCAGTGGCCCCTGCGGCACTGAGTTAGACCATGGAGTTGCGGCAGTCGGATACGGTGCCACGCCAGATGGCACCAAGTACTGGATTGTAAGGAACTCATGGGGCTCGAGCTGGGGTGAAGGCGGTTACATCAGGATGAAGCGTGACATCAAGGCCAAGACGGGGCTGTGCGGCATCGCCATGCAGGCCTCATATCCAATCAAGACCTCGCCAAATCCTATCTCTAGTGAGGACTCAGACAAGGATGAGCTCTAAGCGAGTTCATGTATTTATCGGACTATTATCAAGTCCTGGATATATACTGAATCGATGAATGTTTTTCAATTTAGTTTGATAGTGTTTACTAGATTGATTTGATGGGGTTCTCTTTTCATTAGTTTCTGGTTTCTCTGCAAATGTTGCATTTATGTTTTTTATTTCTTGAATTCTTGCATGTGCAAGCTCAACTTTTTATTTCTTACAATTATTCTATGTAATAATATGAATGAACTTATTTGCTTAATTCATACAGTAATTCATACAATAATATAAATCCTGAAACTAACCCAAAATCTAAACTTTGTATAGAAGCCTCTGAAATATCACAGATATGTCCCTCAAATTCCAGATATTCAAATAAATTCCAGAAAAAGGTCCAGAAAATTCAGAAATTAATATAAAAGCTTGAATTGTTGTACCAGTTAGGTACTAGTGAGAATTTACAAGCTTAATGTTGGAGGAATCTATATCAAGAAGAAATATAAAAATTATAACTCATAAATTATGTAGCAACTTGTTTAGAGCCACATGTCTGAAGTAGTATTGAGATTTTAAGACTTTGAACTGCTCACATTATAAAATAAAATATAAACAAATGACTTCAATCCATCAACAGTCCTGGTTTATCTTTTATGTTAGTTCCAAGCATGATCAGAAAATTAACTATACAAAGATATTAAAAAATACATGACCCTTTTTTTCAAGATAATTTCACAAGCTTAATTAAATTCAATTTTGAATATATAAATATTGAGCTTATTGTTTAGCAATTCAGATTCCAGCAATATCCTTTTAGTCTATATTGATAACGTTAAACAAAGGTACTTAATTAAGTAAACTAATTACATACAATTTTGAGTAAATTTTTTGGCATACTGTTAGAAGTTTGAAACCTTCCATCTATCTGCGAAAGAAATCCTAAATATTGTATATGACTAAAACAAATTCAGTTTATTTCAAAAGTTGTTGGAAATTAAGTTCGAAAAACTAAAAATTTACAATTCAATAAATTCATTTAATCTTCATCTGTGATATTTGAAAGTTGAGAGTTAAACTGAATATATATCTCATTAATTGTGAGTTATTTTGTTGATAACCACTTATTATTTTGTTAATGTTATCATGCCGTTGCATCTCTTCATGGCATTTTATGATGCGTTTCTTTTATATTAATAACTCTCATTAATCTCTTTTAAATCTCTTAATCAGCGCACCGGCCAGTTACCAATGTTTCAATATTATATGGGTGCATCCCTTCTCTGTCAATGGGTATCTGAGAAATAAATGAAAAATAATGAAAACCTTTTCTTTTATTTACTCCCACAGAAAATCCCTTTGATTAATTATCCATTTCTATTTTATTCTAATTAATCAAATTCTGATATATGTTGGATATTGCGGAGTTATCATTAGTTGCTTCTATGGCGTGCCTAAGGAGCAACAAATCCGGATTATCTTGGTTGCGGTTCCATCTTTGATGATGAGACGGAATACGCTTAAGGACAGTGCTTCGCACAATCCGGATATCTCTATTTCAATTTGATTTATTTTAATTAATTTATAACTATTCAAATATTCTGAAAATTTATCCCAACAAAAGTTTCCATGAAGTTTAATTTTTATATTGTAGATCAATGATTTTTACTTGTGACCTTCCACACAGAGATCATTGCCTTTTGCCATTAGACCAAAAGCTGGTTTCCGATTTTTACTCTTACAAGTTACAACTATCTTTTTACCAATTATCCCTAATTTTCTAGCATTCAATGGTTTTGAAAACTTTTCACCTTAGAAAATTCAAGCTTTGTTTATTAATCATTCCAATCTAAGATATTTTCTTCAGAAGAAAAAAAAAGGAAAAAAATTAACCAATAACAGTATATCAGTAATATATTGCAACTTCTCACCTATAACATCTTACCAATAAAATATCAATTAAATTTGATCCTCGATTGTATCATCCAAAACCCCCCTCAGCACCATGAATTTCTATTTATAAAAGAAACCCTATTACAAAAACAAAGCCATCAACTTATATATTTCTAACATTCATTTCAATATCATACAAAAACAATGGCAAAAGGGATCATCCTCATGGCCACACTGTTTGCCTTGTCAATAATCCAAGTCACTGCCATACCTTTCACCAAAAAAGACTTAAAAACCGAAGAACGCCTGAAGAAACTATTTGAGAAATGGCGATCTCACCACAGTTTCGAGTGGGACCTCGACGAAAAGGTTAAAAGGTTCAATGTATTCAAAAACAATGTCAAATACATTCATGAGTTCAACAAGCAGGACCAGTCATATGAACTTGCGCTAAATAAGTTCGGTGCCATGACAACAGAGGAGTTTAGAAACATGTATGCTAGTTCAAAGATTGATCATTACCGGTTGCTACGGGGCGAAGCTCGAAATTCGGGTAGTTTCCGGTATGAGAAGGTTAGTAAGAAGATTCCTCCGGCGGTCGATTGGAGGTTGAAGAATGCTGTTACTACAGTGAAGAATCAAGGCCAGTGTGGTATGTAATGTTCTTACATATAACAAAATATTCTAGTTAAATCTGATTAATGATAAAAATAAATCGTACAAATCTTAACTATTTTATTAACTTTGGTACTATGAGTAGCGCAGATTGGCCCTTACTATGGTTCAATATTTTCATTTTTAGTCTAAATAGTCGATCTGAACCGTGCAACATGATTTTCATATTAGACCAAATTTTACATTTTTTAAATATACTCATATCAAAGCTTTACGAGTGAGGCTATAATTAATTTGTCAAAATAATTTTATTTTTGAGATAATCAGTATTAATTTTTTTTTTTTAAATATTTGTTATCCAGGGTCATGCTGGTCTTTTTCGGCAATAGCAGCTGTGGAGGGAATAAATTATATTAAAACAAATGAACTAGTTGCCTTGTCAGAACAACAGCTGGTTGACTGTGACAGATTGCAAAATCAGGGATGCAATGGAGGATTGATGGATTACGCTTTCGACTATATCAAAAATAATGGCGGTGTCAGTACTGAGAGTGCCTACCCTTACACTGCACAAGAAGGAATTTGTCATGCTTCCAATGTAAAATTTTCTTATTTTGATTTTTGTAATATGAAATCAAGTAACTGGTAAGGAGAATTTTTCTCTAATTTTTCGATTAATGGAGTATTTTGTTTTTATTTTATACAGCCGGTTGTAACAATTGATGGACATGAAAATGTTCCCCGCAACAATGAAAAGGCGTTATTAAATGCCGTTGCGAATCAACCTGTCTCTGTTTCTATTGAAGCAAGCGGACGACCCTTCCAATTCTACTCCACGGTTTGTACCAAAATCATTAACAATTGATAAATATGTAGCATGTCAGATAACTTGGATTGTCTGTACCTTACTATTAACTAAGGACTTACTTGCTGGATATCAGCAGCATCTCGCTTTCTGGTACTGAGATTTTGCCAGAATCATCTCGCTTTTGATGTTGTTTCCAAATTTTATTTTTTCATTTACTACTCAAACCTTAAGAACTAAGTTTCTCACTCTGCATTCAGATCAGGTAAGGTACTTGACCCTATCAGATAAGATTCATACTGTTTAATATAAGTTTGCACGATCTTAAAGCGGACCTCCTATATTCTAAATTGGCCGAAAATACTTTTGGCTCGGCTTTGACTAACCTGATGCGGTTAGGTACAGAATCTTCTTTTAAATAATTAATTATTTATTTTAATGATGACAGGGTGTCTTCACGGGGCCATGTGGAACAGATTTGGACCACGGAGTTGCGGTGGTCGGGTTCGGGTTCACAGAAGACGGCACCAAATTCTGGACAGTGAAGAACTCATGGGGCATTGATTGGGGTGAAGGCGGCTTCATTCGGATGAAGCGTGACATCAAGGCCAAGTCGGGGCTGTGCGGCATTGCCATGGATGCCTCCTACCCCGTCAAGGACTCGCCTAATCCGATATTATCTAGTGAGGATCAACACAAGGATGAGCTCTGATACTGTTCTATATATATATATATATATTGTGTACCAGTTAGTTGTTCTAATCTAATAAGAAGCATTGTTTTACAATTGTTGTGTTGTATCTTATTTCTTGTTTTGCTTGGCTGTTTGTTATCTAAAGTTTTTCTTTTTTATAAGTTCAGTTTAATTAATATTATCAGACATTACGTTATGCGTTTGTATGAACAAATCGTTTTTGCTAAAGTATATCTTTAAATTTATATATGTCAGTTGTTATATTCTCAACATAACCCTTCAAAAGTACAGTTGTTATAATACTACGATAAGTTTTTTGTTTTTTTGAGAAACAATAAGGATCCAGCCCTCATTTTCATTGACCATAAGTGGTTACAGAAGTTAAGTTTCTGATTAGAAACCCATGTAAAAACAGTAAAGTAGTAAAATGTAGAAAAAAGAGAAATAAAAGGGCAGTAAGAAATGGAAAATACAGAAAAGTAATAAGGTAGGTAAAAAACTAGAAGGTTGCAGATGTGATTATGGTTGCAATTCTCGCTGTAGGGGTTGTCTTCTGCACGTGTTACTTGCCGATTCCATCCACTGTAGCCGTACCTCCTGTACCAGTTCTTCTATTTGTTTGCTTTGCTCTCTAAATATACGGCAACATCTCTCTCCATAATACAAACTGTGAGATGAGTATGAGTTCTCTCACTTTTGTTGTTATGTTTGTTGTACCAGTAGTCCGATGTAATTTTGACCCGGTATTTGTGCTTCGGTTCCTTGCAGAACTCTATTGTACACCGCCAATGCCCAATGACACTCATTAAACAGATGCTTTACCGTTTGATGCAGGAGCATTCGAATTAGAAGCTTAATTTCAGCAAACAAAATCAGCAAAATATTTATTTAGTTTAGTTATATGGTAATATTTTATATTTAGATTTTTACTTCCGAATTTAGCCTCTGGACAGCAGCTAACCACTGTCTAATTTCTGCTTAAGTAATTTGCATTATTTCTATCATATGTTACCAAATATTAGTAACTTTCCTAATTATTTTCTGCATTGAGTAATAGTTATAGGGACCGACTAACAATACCCGGGTTGCTATCCCCCATTCATCCCCCGGATAAGGTTGTTAATTATTCTTTAACGGTAATTAAGAGGGGACCACGATTTCCGCACTAAAAGACAACCAAAAACGCTTGATTAACGGGGACCACTAATTAAAAACGCGTTTTCAACTGGGGGGGGACCGCTAATTATCTGTTATTTAGCATTTAACTGCCGGTGGGGACCGATAACCAACTTGGAATATTCGGCAACAGAAAAGGAAAAGAAAAACATACTACTTTTTCATATTCATTACTATTAAAAGAAGTATTCATAGTTGCATTCTAAAGTATTCATATATAATGCATGAAGTATTCATATCTAAGATATCAAGTATTTAAAAAAAAACTGGACACATTACTTATCCATCTTTTACACGTTTTTAGAGGTGGTTTTTTTTTTTCTCCGTTCACTCTAACCAATATTTTTGACAATCTGTGACGAATTTTGCAAATCTAAAACCAGGAACGTCTTCTACGCAATTTTCTCTTTCAAATGAGATCCATGATGACATACTTTCGAGTTGTCCGTTGCACAAGTATTCATACCTTGTCATTCAAGTATTCATACCTCATCAGTATTTCACAAATAAAAAACTGGACACATCATTCACTCATTTTTACCGATTGAAATTTCATTACCACTCAATCATTTTTTACTTGATATCTTAGGTATGAATACTTGTTCGACAAGGTATGAATACTTGCTCGACGTGGTATGAATACTTGCACGACGAGATATAAATAATTTTACGAGGTATGAATACTTGCGTGACGGATAACTCAAAAGTACTTCATCATGGATCTCATTTGAAAGAGAAAATTGCATAGAAGACGTTTGTGATTTTAGATTCGCAAAATTTTTCATAGATTGTTAGAAATATTGGTTAGAATGAACGGAGAAAAAAAAACCACCTCTAAAAACGTGTAAAAAATGTGTGAGTGATATGTCCAGTTTTTTTTAAAATGCTTGATATCTTAGATATGAATACTTAATGTATTATATATGAATACTTGATGTATTATATATGAATACTTGTGCGCGTCATTTGTAAATTTTTCAAATATAAGCGGTCCCCCTAGTTAATTAGCGGTCCCCAATGTAATTAATGATTGATACACGTTTTCTTTTGTCTTTTTGTGCTTAAAGTTGTGGTATCCTAGATAATTAATGATTGGGGGATGAATGGGGGATAGGAGATGGGGGAAAAAAATCTTTATCCATAGTTATATTGCCCGGCTTGTGGGTGAATAGGGGACAATTTTTTTGGATATTTTTCTATAAAATTAAGGAGAGACAATTCTCCCTTTTATTTTGGTGTTCTCTCAAATTTATTCTCTGAAGATTATCGGTATCGCACGCCTATAGAACAATCATCAGTTCTGTGCGGCGTCACCGTTTCATCGGCCATTCTACACATATAGCACATTCCAGGCATGTTATAGCCCCTGGATCTGAGGTTATCAGCGGTTAAAATCTTGTTTCGCAGCAGGAGCCAAGTGAATACTTTAAACCGAGGTGGCACCGCTAACCTCCAGATTTTGTGTACGTCGGAGATTATTGTAGGGCCATCCTGCATCGCCTGGTATGCTGATTTGACCGAAAATTTTCCTGCAGCCGTCAGTTTCCATTGGGCATCGTCTTTAATCGTCTATGAGGCCTGTTGTTGCTGCCTTTGTGCGATGTATTGGTCCTTTTCCACCTGCATCTGTTGTATCTGCTCCTCCGCAGTTAGTGACAGTACCGGTTTGAATAGCAGTGGCAAAGTCTGTTGTAGAAGGAATTCCTCTAAGTTGATGTTCATGTTTGTGGTGAATGTGTAAAGTGTCTCAAATTTGTGTTTGGGTATGCGTTGAATTTTGGAGTAATTTAGAAGAAGCAAAGAGGATGACTTACGGTAAAAAATGCATTGTATTTTTTGTATATTGATCTTAACTTTATAGTGGTGACTTCTCTCTATTTATATTACAATTGTTCCAATGGCTAGAATAGTATACCGTTGGTACATTTCCTAATTAATGCTCTACCAACTCTATACAGCTGTACTTATCAATTTTAGAAATAATACAAATTATAATGGTCGCTTGATCGATGATGTATGACTGAGATCTTGATTTTATTTCTCAATAGTATGCCTATACCCCAATTCTGCTCCCACATTAGTATTGTGTTTCCCCTTCCCTGTATTCTATACATGAAGCTTGCACAAAAACTTGTGATGTGTTTGAGATGTATCCTGAAAAAGTAGGACCTAAATACCCCTTCATACGATTGGCTACAGTATAGAGTCTGAAACAGCCCTTTCCAAAGCCTTTGCTCTGCGCTACACCATTGCCAGAACCACTTAGCCATGAGGATCTTGTTGAAATTTATGATATTTAATATCCCCAATCTCCCCATCTTATTGGGTCTGCATATGAGCGACCAGCATGCCAAATGTATTTTTTGTTGTCCCTGCATTTGCCCTTGCCATAGGAAGTCTCTTCTTATTTTATCAATCTTATCCAAGACCCATTTTGGCATGCTAAAAACTGACATGTAGTATATTGGCATTGCCGTGATAACCGCATTGATGAGTACAATTCTTCCTGCTATGGTGAGCAGCTTGGCTGACCATCCTGATAATCTGTTGGAGATCTTTTGAATGAGTGGCATGAATATATCTTTTTGTAGTCTCGTGTCTGACAACGGTAACCCCAAGTACCTGAAAGGGAATGATCCCTTACGAAACAAGAAAAAAGAAAAGAAGAGAACTTTAAAGACTTGAAGAGATGTTTGTTTGGATCTTTTGAGGGGTGAATTGTCGTATGCGGGCCTCAGCCCATGTTCTCTCATGCTATAAAAGGCCAACCGTTGAAGCTCTCTCTCTATTTAGCTTTTGCACAATGAACTTCAATTTTTAATATTTTTCTTTCATACATTTAGCTTGTGATTTAGACCAAGTGCAGTTTGTTTTAATTAATTAACTATCAGACATTTACTTTGTCAAATATTGAAGTTATACACCATAAATATTAATTAGGATGACCTTAAGATTTCAATATTTGTACATCTCTATGTTGATTTTTTGTTTATTTGTTTCTGAAAATTGCGGTTAGTAACACAAAAAAATGAAATTTATTTTGTTCGCTGGTTTTCAAAAAGATGACATTTTGTAAAATTTCCCTATAATAAATCCTTTTTAATTATTTTGGTAAATTTTGATAGAGCTTTAATTATTACATTTTCTAATCTATATAATTTTAATAAATGTCGAAAATTCCCTCACATTTTGGGGGCAAAAAGTACATCACCATTTTCTTCAATTAAATTATATAATCAAGTCTGTGTCTCGATTAATCATTTGGTATTCCCTTAAAAATAGAGAAAGATAAAAATGATGTCACAATTATGTAAAACAAAACAAGTGATTAATCAGGCTTATGGGCAGTCTTATTGATGCTAACTGGTAAACCAGGCATCTGCTGAAGGTATGAATAATTTTATATAATGTTGGCTTGTAGATTGTAATCTGGCCAACACATATATATACCATTATTGGTTTTAATTACTAATGTTACTATGAAAGAATTACCATTCTGTAAAATTGAATCTGGATCTTCTAGAACATTTCACTTGGAATGCAGTAAGTACATGATATTTTAAAATAAGCAGAATCTGAGTCGTCCATACAATTGGATGGCTGTGATTTAATCTCTCATGCTTGATTGGCTGCCTGAACTATTTGTTGACCTAACCTCCTCTCTTCTCTGTCCCTCTTACCTGCTCTTCTCTCAACTCAAGTGGCACAAAAATAAAACCGACGAACAGTCTCTAATACTAGAATATTTATGAATTTTTTTATTTATTTGGTAAAAAATATTTAACCTTGCATCTATGGTGCATTGGTTCACACAACTGACAACAACCAATGCCTAACTCCTCATCCCTCTCAGCTACCCTTTTGACAAATTCAGGCTTAAATGAGAGCAATTTAGGAGTTGATTGATCAGCAGGACAATTTGACAGAGAGATAAACCACATTGACCCCGAAAGAAAGATGTTCAAATTAGAAATAAACTCCAAACCTGAAAGTTTGTGGACCAGGCATTGCACCTCAATGAGCTATTTAGTATAAAAGATAAATTGATCTATTTTTGTCTTGACAATTTTTTAGGTGTTCAGATGATGCTTTAGCTGTCAGTTTAGTTGTGGAATGTTGTATTATTTATGTACTTAAATTTTTCAAATTGGTGGCTAGATTTGCTGAACATTCATATCAAATGCTGCTGAACTAAAAAGCATCACACTTGTTAGAAGGAACAACAGGGGAGATGGGTTGGCACGAATTCATATTACCTAAGATAACATAATAGTTTTGTTTAGATCCGAACCGTCCAATCAGAATCTGCACGAATATTAAAGGAGTTCCATACATTCCACCTCGAACCGGATTGGTCCAGATTCTGATCGGACGGTCCCGATCTAAACATAAATATTCTGTTACCTCAGAGGATATGAACTTGGGTTAGCACCGGGTTATGGGATTTTTTTTTTTTGGCATCCTGAGGATGTCAAAATTATTTAGTATAATTCCCAGTAACTGGTCTCTGTAGCGGGTATCAGATGATCCAACAATCAGGTAACAAAATCCAACCATAATCAACGTACCATCACAATAGATAATTTGGGTAAAGATATTAACATAGCAGTTTTTGCTTCATGCAGCACACAGATTATAGAATCAAAACAGCACTGCATATGGTTCCGCTGCATGAAGCCAAAACTGCTCTATAAATGTCTTTACCAGTGCCAAACTGAAAGTTGGTTTACCAGTTGACCATGGAAATTAGTTAACTTCTCAACTCCAACAAAATGGAACTGTTACAGTGAAATTTTCTGGAATCTGAGTTATTATTGAATAACACGAAAATTCAAAGTGAGTCAAAATCAAACCCTAGGAAGTACAAGGATCCAATTATTAGAAACCTCCTAACAAAAATCGGAAGTAAAGAGAGAGTTTCCGCTACGTCCTGAGACGAAGCATCTTGCGCAACTTCCTGAGCTTGTGCTTGTTCATCTTTCTCTTTCTCTTCTTCTTCACACTGTCAGCTCGTACCACCGGATCGGTGCTAATCAGATGAGAGAAGTGGGAAAAAATCGGGAAGATCGGTAGGGTTTTGGTTTTGGTTTTAAGCTCGATTTCAGGTTCTCTCTTTTGAGGGATGGAATGAGAAGAAGGGAGACGAGAGAGGGTGAGTTCGTTGAAGGAGGTGAGAAGAGGGAGGGAGGGAATAGGGAATGGCGGGGCTCTTTTGAGGAGGAGCCTTGGGAGGAGAGACGACGCCATTAGAGGGACTGGACAAAAGAGAGGAGAAAGTATCGGGTCCGGATCCCCCAAAGTAACTCAAAAATTGGGTTTTGGATCGGGACCGTCCGAATCGAATCCGTCGCTCGAGTTCACCTCTAGATTCGAACCTGTCTCTCGGGATGCGTGCGCTCCACCTTAGTTAGATGGTTACAGATTCGAATCGGACGGTCCCAATCCAAAACTCAATTTTTGAGTTACTTCACTGCATCTGAATTCGAAAGTATCGGCGTGTTTCGGGGGTAAAGATTTTAACAGAGTATTTTTGACTTATGCAGCGCACTAACTATAGAATCGAAACAGCATTGCATATAGTTCATGGGCTGCATGAAGTAAATATTCCTCTGTTAAAACCTTTACCCGTGTTTCGGTTACTTCAATTGCTCAATTCCTTTCTTTGCGGGTCGGGTTCAATCCATTTACATTTAAAACCCGACTGAGTAGGGTTGTCAACAAATCATTAGCTTATAAGCTAATAAAAATTATTTTATATCCGTTAGATAACATATAAATATAAAATTTATATATGATACTTTTTATTCATATTTTTAACTGTATATTTTTTATTATTATGATGAGATTGATTTATAAAATATATTTTTTAATTTAATAATTTATGTCAGAGTTAATTTATACGATATTTTGTATAGTTTTCTAATTAAATTTATATCATTTAATTTAATTAATAATTATATCTTTTTTAATTATGATATTATTAAGTACATGATATGTTCAATATACCTATTTATTTGTTTGTTATATTTTTAAATTATATTATATAAACCATCCATTTATTTCATAATTATAATTTTTTCATGCAATAATTTTAATTGATAAATATAAAATATAAATTAAATAAGATAGTGTGTAAATAAAATTAATATAGACAACTATGATTACGAAATTATTTCCCTAATTCATACTTTACCCTGAAAATATTTCGTCGTAAAATATATTGTTTTTAATTAAATTGAGCTGTATAAAGTTTGTGTCGGTCCAAATTGGAGCAAGGAAATGTCCATTTCTTCGATAAATGGAGGTGATGTTAAAAGAAGAAAATGAGAGAAACTCCGAGAAATTTTTTTTTTTTAAATAGAATTACTTAAAATTATTTCAACGGAATAAGCCTAAGTTGTTTTGGATTTTGAAAACTAGCCTCCACCGACCTCTAGGATCGGTGGAGAAAAAAAAATCCAATCTACACCGGTCCTAGAGACCGGTGGAGCCTGTTTTGCACCAGCACACTCCCTCGCCACATAAAATCCCAATCTTTACCTCCACCGATCCCTAGGACCGGTGGAGCTTGGTTTCTAGTTTTCAAACCCGACGCTCCCTTTAATGTTGTCTTTGAAGTAGGTTTGTGCTTCTTTTTCTTTGATTTCTTTTGCATTTTCTCCTGGCATGTAGAAATTGACTGGTGGTCGTGAAAGGGACGTAGGCGGTGCTTTGTCTCGACAAAAGGGAGAGGCCTGAACTACCACAAACTGTCTCTTTCTCCAGTTGAGTTCTCTGTGTAGAAAGGTGGCTGCTCCTCCAGTTCTCTCAGTCCCCCATGTGTGTACCTGTTAACACCAGAGAAAAGTTAGAACAGAGAAGAAGCAAAGAAAGGAAGCATTCTTTTTCCTGTATAACCCTGCAAAATGTCGTATTTATTTTTGTTCAGTATCCCTGACAAAGCAAGCGGTATCTGAAAATATCTTATTTATTTTTGTTCAGTCCCGCCCCATCGTATTTTTTTTCCTTCTACATTCTTTTTCACGCCAATGAATAAGATGCTTTTGTACTTTTCTCTCTTTAAAATGAATGAACAGATATTTCTCATTTTGCAGGGATTGAGCAGATATTTGAAGTTTTGCAGGGTATGTCCGTTGTAGAAAAAAAAAAAAAGACAAACAAAGAATGAATGGGTAGTCAAAGAATAAAACATACCTGTAGTCCCTGTTTGAAGAGTAGTAGAGAGAGGTATTGTTGAAATGGGAAGAAGAGGAAGAAGAGTTGATCTGATTGTTCATTGAAGTGGTGAGCGGATGCAGGCTGCCATGTAATTTTTACAAATTTAGTGTTGAATGGAGAAAGGAGAGTACAGGAACAAACACTCACGGAAGAAAGAAAGAGGTCAACCAAAAAAACAAAAGACATTGCTGATGTGGCGGTCAAAATAAAATAAAATTCAATTTCATGAATGTAGAGCAGTTGAAATTAAGTTGAATTGAAATTGCAATTATATTCGTGACACACTGTTTGCAACTGCGAAGGCTTTCACCAATCAAGACGCTCTAATAAAGAATAATTTGGTGCGGCTGCGGATGGCCTAAACCTAACCTACACCGATCCACAGGACCGGTGGAGGCATTTTTGAAGCTCCACCGATCCACAGGATCGGTGTAGGGTTTTTGGTGTGGTCTTCCGTGTAAGGGGGTGTGGCCGGTGCAAAACAAGCTCCCCCGGTCCCTAGGACCGGTGTAGATTAGCTTTTTTTTGCTCCACCGATTCTAGGGATCGGTGGAGGCTAGTTTTCGAGATTCAAAACAGTCTAGGCTTGTTCCGTTGAAATAATTTTAAGTAATTCTATTTAAAAAAAAAATCCCGAGGTGACGTTGTCCAAATTATCAAAAGTAACTCAAATTTTAAGTATATATTGGACCGTTCGATCTGAATTCGGGCCAATCCAGACTCTTTAATATTCTTACCAAAACAGATTTGACGGTCAAGATCTAAAATCAAAATTTGAGATACTTTAGGTGATATGATTCCCTTGGTTAAGCGAGCAAAAGAAGAAAATGAGAGAAACTCCGAGAAAGCGAGGTAAGACTCCGAATCCTTAAAAAGTAACTCAAATTTTGTGTTTAGATCCACACCGTTTCGATCTGAATCCGGGCAAAATCCGGATTCTTTAATAGTCGTGCCAGAACATATCTGACGGTGAAGATCTAAACTCAATATTTGAGTTATCTTAGGTGATATGAATTCCCGGAAAGCGAGCTAAAGAAGGAACAAAGGAAAGATTGAGGCTATCAACATCCATCCCGGATTCCTCTACCTCTCTCTTGCCTAGAAATCAAAGGAAGCGAAGAGCATCATCTCTCATCTCTTTAGCACCAAAATGGAGGTACTTCGCTTGATTTTTAATCGCGGTCGACGCCGCGTAAGTCTAGATTATCTGTTTTTACTCGATTTATCTCCATGTGCTTGTTGCCATAGTGAAATCGAGGTCGGTCTGACAAAGAGAGAGAAAGAGAGAGAGATATCAGAGTCAATTAGTAAATTTTGAGCAACTCTAAGAGAGAAAGCGAAATTCTTTTCTTTGTTTATGGATTTTTTCTCTTTGATTTTAGCGAAGAGAATTTCATTTATAAGAGAAATAGTTTGACTTAAAAGTAGTTGTTTTTGTAATTAATTTGAACGAAGTATTAAACCCATTAAAAAAAACCATATGCAAGGCTTTTTTGACAGAGCAGTTTGGCTTCATGCAGTGCACAAACCATATGTAAGGCTGTTTTGATTATATAGTCCGTGCGCTGTATGAAGCCAAAATTGCTTTGTTAAAATCTTTACCCAGGAGAAGGGGGCACCAACACATTTGGTTTCTATATATAAACCAACCAGTATATTTACCAGTACAGTACAGTTTGGTAATCTCATAATGTTATCTATGTATCAGTTATGGACAAGTGGCTCGAGTGTAAAAAACAAAGGGATGGTGGAGCAACTGGAGAGGTACGGGATTGTGCAGTCTAAGAGAGTAAAGGAAGTAATGGAGGCGATCGATCGAGGGTTATTTGTACCAGCTGGCAGTGGTTCGCCTTACTATGACAGCCCAATGTCGATTGGTTACAACGCTACCATATCGGCTCCTCATATGCATGCCTCTTGTTTAGAGTTACTCGAGAAGCACCTCCAGCCTGGCATGCGGGTCCTAGATGTCGGCTCAGGTTCTATCTTTATATTGCTTATAATAGCACCATAGTAGTGGTAGTAATAATGGCTTATGTTTCTAAGTAATGGTTTGGCTTTTGGAGTGAGGCTATGGTACTATGCATAGCGCGGATTAGTCCGTACTATGGATCTCTGTTTTCAAAGTCCAAACAGTCGATCTGAACCATTCAACATGATCTCGATATGAAGATGTATTTGTAGATCAAATTTTACATTTTTTACAATTTTTTTACAATGTTTTAGATAGGTAGAAAATCACTTGATCTAAAAATTCTAGACCATTCAAAAGTAGTGATTCTCTACCTACCTAAAAAAATAGTACAAAAATTCTAAAAAATGTAAAATTAGTTTGCAAGTACATTTTCATATGAATCATGTTGAACGGTTTAGATTGACTATTTGAACTTTGAAAGTCAAGATATTGATCCATGTTACGGACCAATCTGTGCTATGCATAGTACCATCGCCTCACTCTTGGCTTTTGTTTATATCATTTGGTATGGTTTTTTTTTTTTTTTTTTTCCTGGTTTATGTGGTGTTTTCTTAAATTTATTGGTATCAGGGTGCCTCTTTAAATTTTGATGAAGCTAAAAAATTTGATTATAGTCTTACTTAACTATCTAATGTAGTTATACTTTTTGTTAATTTTTTTTATATCTGTGCAGGGACTGGATACCTGACTGCTTGTTTTGCTATGATGGTGGGCCCACAAGGGCGTGCTGTAGGTGTCGAGCATATCCCTGAGCTGGTTTCTTTTTCAATTGATAATATCAAAAGAAGTGCGGCCGCGCCTTTGCTGGATGGCGGTTCTCTATCCGTGCATGCTGCAGGTAAATTTGTATAATCTGACTTCAGTTATATGTTGACATATTATATATATTATGTTTATGCTACAATATAAGACCTCACAAAAACCCTAGTTAACTCCCAGTTGTGTGAGAAGTCTTGAGTTAAATTCAACTTTGCTTCAAAATTCGGTTAGGTCAAAGTAAAGAATTTTTTTTTGTTAAAAACTTAAGTGTGTGAACTAAGTATCACCCTGAATAAATAAACAAAGGCAAAAATATTGATCAAACCAATACTGGTAAGTTAGTTTCTGGTATATATGGGTTCTGGTGTTATGGGTTCAATTGGGTCAAAAAAAAAATTCAAGGGGTTCATATCGAAAAAGCAAAATTGTGACTCTATATTTCATAATTGGCACATTACAAATATTGATACTACAACCTTTGAAATTTACAACATTTTTTTACAAATTGTTACCAGATGGAAGGCAGGGGTGGCCTGAGATGGCACCTTATGACGCAATCCATGTGGGTGCCGCTGCACCGGAAATTCCACAACCTTTGCTAGACCAATTAAAACCCGGGGGCAGATTGGTAATACCAGTTGGTACAGTATTTCAAGAACTGAAGGTAATTGATAAGAATCCTGACGGGTCGATCAGTGTCAGAGACGAGACGTCGGTGCGTTACGTCCCTCTGACGAGCAAAGCGGCACAATTGAAGGCTTATTAACTCATTTCTCTTTGATTTTTCATTTTATAGTATTATGCTGTTGCAAGTTGTGCTTGTTATTTAAAAACTATTGTGAAGCATGTTATATGATGTATGTAGTTACCAGACTTTTGAATTTATCTTTAACTAATTATGTAGATAAATTAATTGTGTTGAATGCAAAAGGCGATCATGTAAACAAAAAAAAATGATTTGATAAAGAAAGTAACAATTAAGTATGTAAATAAATAAATATTGAAGGATCCAACAATAAAAGAACAACAGTGTGGGTTTTGGATGGGCTTTGAACTATTGAGGCCTGGCCCATCTGAATTTAGAAATCAGATCCCGTAAAGTAACCCAAAGTTTGAGTTTAGATCCGGACCGTTCGATCAGAATCTTTACTAATACTAAAGGACTCATGATTGGTCCAGATTCTGATCGACGGTTCGGATTCAAACTCAAATTTTGAGTTACTTTAGGGATCTGGACCCCTGAATTAACCCAGTGCCTCCCCTACCAATGCTAGGAGCGAATCTTATCCTTTAAGGTAACAGAAAATTTCTGTTTGGATCATGGTCGTCTGATAGAAATCCGGGCCAATTAGGCCCGAGGTGGATTCTGATTGGACGGTCCAGATTCAAAATGAAATATTCTGTTACCTTAGGTAATACGAATTCGCGAGGCAGGGACAGAAATACAAAACTAAACAAGAACAGAGTACCTTTCCCAAAAATTGACATCCCTAGAAATTATCGCTTATCTGAATCTAAAACCCTCTCTCTATTTCATAGCAGCCTCACCTCTCCTCACCTACACTCTTGAGCCTCCAACTCTCTCCTCTTAGCAAAAGCCTTATCCTCTTCTCTTCTCTCTCTCTCTCTAATGGCTTCTCTTGCTCCATCTCTCACCTCCATTTCTCTTTCAGATTCAACCCTAATCAAACCTTCCCTTTTTCAATTCCGCTCCACCTCCGCCTCCGCCTCACTTAGACCTTCCATTTACAACATCCCGAATCTCTCCATTTCTTTCCAGAGGAAATCCCTCCAGTTGACTCCTCTCTTTGCCTCAGGTTACACTCAGCAGGAAGTGGAAGACAAGGAAGTGGAAGACAAGGAACTGGACGGCGACAGCGATTTCGCTGGAGAGGATGAAGGTGACTTTGCTTGGAGTGAAGGAGAAGAGGTAGAGGGAGAAGAGGTAGAGGGAGAAGAGGGGGTTTCTGATGAAACAGAGGAGGAAACTGGAGAAGAAGAGGAGGAAACCTATCCTGAGCCGCCTGAAGAGGCTAAACTTTATGTAGGAGGTATCCCATTTGATATCACCAGTGAAGAACTTGCCAAGATTTTTGACGAAGCCGGAGTCGTTGAATATGCCGATGTATAATTTTCTTTTTCTGAACGTTTCTTTCTTTAGTTTAATTGGAATTGTTGTTTTTTCTAAGTTAAATTGTCATAATTTATCTAGGTTAAAGGGTAGAACTTGTATTGTTACTGATTCTAACTGGGAAATCAGGGAAAGGAAAAAATTCAGGTTTTGGTCCCTGAACTTTCTAAAAAATACCAAGTTACTCCATGAACTTTGAAAAAGATGACTAAGTTGATGCCTTAACTTCTATATGGACCAAATTAGTCCTTCTAAGTTCCTAAAAAGAAGTAAGTTAGAAGGATTAATTTGAGAGTAGTTGAAGGATTTGATTTAGTTTTTTCAAAAGTTGAAGGACTGATTTGATGCTATTGAAAGTCCACAGACCAACTTGGTTTTTCTGAGAAATTTTAGGGACCAATTTAGTGCAAATGGAAGTTCAGGGACTAATTTAGAGGAATTGCCCACTTGTCTAAGAAAGTTCAGGGGCCAAAACCTGAATTTTTTCTGGAAAAAGTGTAAAAAAAAAAATTCTAGAGGAATTGCCCACTTGTGACTTTACAGTTTGAATTCAAAACCACTATTTGCTAGAAGTACTAAAACCATATATTTTAGCTAGTAATGTACAAAATACAAATCTAACTCAAGATTCTCAAAGAAACCTAATTTCCAAAACATAACAAAAAAAATTCCTGAGAATTAAGTGAACTTTGCTCTTAATTTCTTTATTTTCGTCATTAATTTGAGCTTATTTGTCAAATACTTCTCTGCTACAAAAACATTTTCTTTTGTTGCAGGTAAGATCATTAAGTTGTTATTTTTCTTTCATGGAATATGACACTATTGGTTCTTGTTATTTCACGTGAAATTCTAGAATCTGTACTGTATGAATGTGATTTACACTGAACAGTAGACAGTAGATATTTACTCATACTGTAATTATGCACAGTAAATTATGAAATTTGCATGGTTATATGGGATATTTCTTATTTTAGAGGTTTAATCATGCAAGTAATATTTTAATTCCAATTTGTTTTACAAGGGCATTCTAAAATCTTATGTTTTTGTGGATTGTAGATAATATACAACAGAGAAACTGATCAAAGCCGTGGATTTGGATTTATCACTATGAGTACTGTTGAAGAAGCTGAAAAAGCCATCAAAATGTTTGATCGCTATGTAAGTTTTTTATTGGTCCCTATTATTGACCAAATTTTCTCAGCATACTTATATATACGAATTCATATCACCTAGAGTAACTCAAATTTTAAGTTTGACTGTCAGATCTGTTTTGGCACGAATATTAAACGGCCTCTGTGCATTCCACCTTGGGCCGGATTGGCTCGAATTCTGAGTGGATGGTCCCGTTCTAAAATCAAAATTTGAGTTACTTCAGAGGATCCGGACTCTGTATATTTACTTCCTATTCTAAGGGCACTTGAGGGGCTTCCAGAACATCCTTGTTTTTGAACTTGACAATACAAATTTTAGTATTTATATTAGCAAAAGGAACTTACTAAAAATTTTGTCACTATAAAAAAATGGGAAAAACAAAGAGAAACATATGTAAATGTAATGTTTTTTAACATCCCACATAAACACAATTTAGTATCTGATCCTAATACCAAGTTCTTGATTCTCTATATTTCATTTAGTTTCCAAATTATTAAGATCTGAAGTAAATACAATGTAATTTTTCCAAATTATTATAATATATGATGTGAAAAATATCTTAGATCTGGCTTCATTCTTAAACAAATATTTCATTAATAGGGGCAGCATGAGCAGTACTGATACATACATGGCATTGTTGAATATTTAAACAGGAACTTAACGGGCGGATACTGAAGGTGAACAAAGCGACTCCAAGAGGCACTCGGGTGGAGAGGCAGAGTACGTTTTTGCAGCCGCAGCACTCAGTTTATGTGGGAAACCTATCGTGGACTACTGACGAGGCGCGGCTCGAGCAGGTCTTCAGTGAGTTTGGCAAGGTTGTTAGTGCACGTGTCATGTATGACCGTGAGACTGGCCGGTCCCGAGGCTTCGGTTTTGTCGCCATGGAGACTAAAGATGCCATAGAAGATGCTATTGCTGCCCTTGATGGAAAGGTCAGAAACTATATATATATTGATGCAGTACTTTTTGAGTGAGGCTTTGGTACTATGCATAGCACGGCTTGAACCATCTATCATGATCTCCACATGAAAACCAAATTTTACATTTTTTAGAATTTTATTTTTATTTTTTTAGATAGGTAGAAAATCACCACTTTTGAATGGTCTAGAATCTTTAGATCAAGTGATTTTGTACCTATTTAAAAAAAATAGTACAAAAATTCAAATAAATGTAAAATTTTGTAGCTAAGAACATTTTCATATGGAGATCATGTTGAGCACAAAGGATTGACTGATTAGACTTTGAAAATGGAGATGTGCATCCATAGTACAGACCAAAGTGCGCTATGCATAGTACCATAAACTAACTCTTTTTTATTTATTTTTCTTCCTATTTTCTGTTTTCCTCTGATAGTTTTTCAAAATTTAAAGTTTGGATTGTGATCAAAATAATGGAGATCGAAATCTAGGTAAAAAAACATTGGTCCCTGTTTCCTTTTAACTGCGAAGAAGTTTTCCTTTTAATATTGTGGATTGATAGGTTGTTTGCTTACGAATCTAATTATTAAAAAATTAAGGGCAATTTGGTTATTTTTCAAAATGGTTACAAAATTTTCACCTCGTTAAGTTTTTGAAATTTTTGTTACAGGATTTGGATGGCCGAGCTGTACGTGTGAACATTGCCGAACAGAGGTCGAGATAGACCCATGTATTGAGTTAAAAATAATCTGGAAAACATTGAAGGAAGATAGATTTCGTATTGCGGGTTTATCAGCTATTGTTTGTTCTGTAGGTCTCCGTAATTTTCGCCCTCTTTTTTTTTGTTTCTCTCTCTTTCTTTTTTGATGTAGTTTTTGCCATATTTGCCTGCACCTTATTTAAGAGTTTTTCCCGCTTGCTCTCTATAGCTTGAGGCTGCCTCCACTTTATTCAGTAGGATATTGTGTTGCTACAATTATCTGAAGAAATTAGTTGTGCTTTGAATTTTGTTTTTGTTTAAAAGAATAGCTTAGTATGTGGTGAAGAAGGCCGGGTCGATGGGCATCGGACTGATGTCCATTTGGAGCCGTCCGATTTCACTTTAAGGTTTGTGTGCACCACTTTAGGATTTGTGCAGATCAAATTTGCATGAATCTTAATATGAATCGGACATCGGACAAAACCTACTGATGCTTATATGCAATTTGGCCCCCATTACAAATTGAAATTATAGCATGAGAGGCAACTTGATCATTTTGTTCACAACCCAAACAAAAAATGAAAAAAAAAATACGTCACAAAGAATGCTAATGCTGCAAGGGAATCACAACTCAGCACAAGCAATTAAGCAAAGCATCATCCAAACCACAAGTTCAAGTTTTCATAGGACATGGTACTTGTAGAAGGAAAAATATGATGTGACTATCATGCTATGACTTGGTTACGTCAGGTCACATCACGTGACTAAAATTTATTTTTACGTAACATGATGTGATTAAAATGGTAAAGAATAGTCATATTACATGAATAGTCACGACTATTCATGTATAGTCATGTTATGATTACATGTGACGTGACTAGTTATGCAAATAAGTGAGCAATGAACTTGTTTCTGTGAATAACAGTACCAGCACTCATGGGACCGGTTTGTCAATGTTTTATGATCGGCATGTTGTATTGTAAGAAAGCCAAAATTTAACATCTAGTTAGTGTCTGGAGACAGGTTGCCAGTTCGGTTTGCTGTCTCAGTTCATTAATGAAAATATTCGGTTACTAAATCTTTGTAAACTATATACTATAGTGCATAAAAAAATTTCAATTTTTAGTGCTAGCTTTACAGATATGTGCTACTGAGTCTGGGATTGGTTTCAATACTAGAACAAACTGAGCCTACTGGACTCATAACTAGAGTGGGAAAAATGGCACGTCGGAGCCGGCTCCGTCACGGAACGGCATGGCACGTGTGTCGGTCACGTGCCGTGACTATTCGCGTGCCGTGACCAATTGTTGGCAAAGAAGACACGGCACGGCACGGGACGCGAGTCACGGAATGGTAGACACGGAAGACACGCCAGTCACGGCAATCACGAGGCAATACACTAACATACCTTCCTATAAGGTATAATTTTATTTTAATTAAAATATTTACATTTAAATTTCAATTAAAACATTTGAATTTTAAAGAATCGTTTCACAATTTTTTTAAAAACGTTAAATGCGATCAAATGTGACTAACACACAATTGGTCACGACACGTTTGGTCACGGCACGTTTGGTCACGGCACGATTTAGTCACGGCACGACTTAGTCAAGGAACGCGAGTCACGGTGTGACTCGCGTGCCGTGACCATTCGCGTGCAGTGACCACCCCTCGTAATTTTTGTCACGGCACGGCATGACACGTGACCAAAGTCACGGCGTGTTAGTCACGGCACGGCACGGCACGTTTTTCCCACTCTACTCATAACAGTATTAGTTTTTCAATTTTTGTTCTGGTATTTGTATTGTTAAGCTTTACGCATGATCATTGCCGAGAACAACCTGAGGCAAACCGTCTGGTTCAGTTGCTATTATACTGTAAATGCTGAAATAAAGCCTTCAGTATTATCCAAATTTCATTACACATTTTAAGACCTGACCTGACTATTTTGATTTCAGTGGCTCTTCAGCATTTGCGTGTGCGCGTGTGCGTGTGCACGCGCGCACACTTCAAATGATGTTACTTCAATTTTGAGAGAGCACAAGAATTAAGGTCTATGAGTCTGTACAACCACCCAAAAGACCAAACAATAGAATATTTACAATTTTATACAATTGTACAAAGAGATTAGATATTACATATCACTACCATTTCAAATTCTAACATGAAACATAAATTTGTTAATTTTGCTTTACAACGCACACAAAAACACATCATAAAAAAGAATAATCACATCAAACACGTTTCAACGCAACAGACGCATCATGCAAGATTTTCACATATGCAACCAAAATCTTCAAGTCTTCATAGCACCCCATTTCTTACACCTTTTTCTTGTTTCTTGTTTCTTTTTTGAAGTAGCTGAGGCCACCTGTTTCATTGCCCGTTTCCGTCCTTCAATACAACTTTATTCTAGTTTGAATTGGAGTACGGCAAATCGGGCACAGTTCTAGGTTTTGACTGCAGTCGACACAAGTCTACAAAATTCAAAGTAAATAAGATAAGTGGAACCGAGATGGTAGTAAAAATCTTGATAATATTTAAAAAAAAAATAGAATAAGGCAAATAATAGTGGAGTATATTTGTTATAAAGAATTCAACTTGTATCAACTCAAATATCACAATAAAAGATGTTTCAACCAGGTAAAAATAGACTCTTAAGTCTTAAGTTATCCCAAAGCTCTAATTAGTGCAAGATTTAAGGGAGTTATACATATTAGGTGCCAATATATATTAACCTAATTATGCACATAATCATTGGTTATCAAATCTTTGCAATTCACATTTTTTCAATGATAGAAAACTACAACTGTGGTTTTTTGGTGATAGAAACCACAATTTGAGTTCAAGAAGAATAGGAGTAAGATATATTATAATTTACGAATCTTTACCTGGTGACCGCAACCAAAAGCCATGTCCTTTGGATTTACAAGGCATATGGGGCACACAAATTGCTGAAAAATAATTGAAGAAATTCAATGTTAGAACCAAATGAAGTTGTTTCAAAAGTAATGATCGTCAAATTAATGCCAACGTAGAATTAAAACAAGAGTTTGAATTTTCAATCTAATGAACTCCACATAATGATGTATCACTTTGAAAAGATTAAACTGAAATTTGTTTTTCCTATTAGATTCCTTCTCCCCAGAAATTACAAGTGGCCTGTGGCCAGTGACCACTGTGAAAGCAACTTTTACTTTGTGACATAAAAAAGGGCTTTTAGTGATATGCAAAAAAGATGTCTCGTGAGAACTGTGTTTTCCCATATTTTATGCACAAAGCAACTATTACTTGATTCATGTAGTAGTACCAATTAGGGGTATAAACACCATATTTCATTGTACAATTAGTTATGTATGTAATAAGCCTATGAAGTAAGAATACAACTTTATTCTAGTTCATATTAGACTTTACCTGAGCATCCGACATAGGTTCTTCCGGTGCAGTAGGTTTTGAATATGAAGCACTAGCATTAGTTTTAAACGAATCATAAGCAGGATATGGCGAGGCAGTTGGTTTTGAAAATTCAGGTGCAGCAGGATATGCTGTGGTGGAAGTTCCACCGGGTGGAGGCAGAGAAACCCTATTTGGGCTCCTTCCAGACTGTCGCCTATAAAAAAATATTATTTATCATGGAACTGGTTAGTTTATATGCTACTATAATCTAAATATCATTTTCTACTGTTTCCATTGGCAGCTTCAGTTTTTCATTTTCTCATTTGTGTGAGGCTCCGGTAATATGCCTAGCGCAATCAATTATTTCATTTTCAAAGTTTAAACAGTTGATCTGAACCGTTCAATGTGATTTCTAATTTTTTATATGAAAATGTACTTGTAGACTGAATTTTACATTTTTTAGAATATTTTTACTATTTTTTAGATAAGTAGAAATTCACTACTTTTGAATGGTCTAAAATATTTAGATCCAAGTGATTTTTTATCTATCTAAAAATAATAATAAAAAATTCTAAAAAATGTAAAAGTTGATCTATAAGTAAATTTTCATATGGAGATCGTGTTGAACGGTTCAGATTGATTTTCCGACTTTTAAAAATAGAGATATTGATCCATAGTATGGACCAATATGCGCTATGCATAGTACCATAGCCTCTGTTTTCTCATTTTACTAGTTCTATCTTATCCATTTACTGCCTTGCTTTTTATGCAGTATTCCGAGGTCTAATTGCAGAAGTAAATTCAAGCTATGCTGGGTGACATTTTTTATCCTAAAATTGATGCCCATCTATAAAAGGAGGTATAATATGCTTGATTGTACTAGGGTTTTACTTAAAAGTAGAGATCCAAAATTTAATTCCTGTATTCAGATGCAAGATAACAACAACAAAAATGTAGGTAAATTGCCGCAGTTAAATGTTCGTACCCTAGAATTCCGAGATCAAGTGTTGCTTTGTATTGTATGGGAATTTCCATTAGAGCTCTAAGAGCAAATTCGGCCTCTTTCCTTCGTTGAGGCAAGTTCTTTGACATTATCTCTGTGAAGTTTACAAACTGCAAGCAACAGAGATTTGCAAGGTTAAGAGAATATAACACTAAAGGAAATATTTTGTCGGTTTTAAGAGCAACTGATTTATTTTCTTACTTGTGACGTGCACACACAAGCATATGCCTAAATGCTACTGAGTATGCGTCATAAGTAGAGAAATGAACCATTTGTCTCGGAAACAGATCAGTTAGAAAGACATTTTTCTTACACGGACTACATATTTTTATTGTTATAATAAAGGGTAAATGGCTACTTTTAAAGGGGAAAGTACGTAATTTCGAGGTTTTTGAGGGGTATACATGACATTCCCCCCATTTTTTTAAGAGCATGTCAGGAATATCAGTACAGGATATGAACACGATTTTGATCACGTCCACTATTCATAAATACCAGAATAAAGGTTGTCAAGCTCTCAGTAAAGTCAGAACCCTTTCCCCCTCTATTTGTTTCAATTTGGTCCTCTTCTGGATTCGTTAGTTGCTCAATTGCACATTTCGGCAAACACCAAATTAATTTTGATTAAACTACAACAAAATAATGGCACAATTTAGAGTTTAATGATAAAATTTGAAGGAATTTGGTACCTGAAAGTTGTCAAAAGATCTGGCCGGGATGTTATCATCGAATTCCTTCATCATATCCCATGGGCCATCTCCAACTCCAACTAACACAATTGATAACGGTAACTCGCTAAAAGAAATGTAAGAAAGCGCAATCAGTAAGAGATAAATTTTAAAAAAGAAGAAAAAGAAATGCTTGCCCTGCATCCACTATTCCTATTCCTTTATTTTTTTTGATAAAAGTGGAATAATCCACTGGTTTCATTGAAACCAAAGAGTTTTGAGATACCAAACGGCTGATACCATTACAACAGCATCCACTCTTTTGGGTGTCTTTTGTTTTTTATTAGAGTTTCCGCCCCTTCTTTGAGTGGTATGACATGATCATGATTCCTCTTGAGTAATAGAGCTTTGGGTTCCGCAAACACATATTCTTATTTATTTTTATTTTTTTGATAAAAGTGGAATAATCCACCAGTTTCATTGAAACCAAAGAGTTTTGAGATACCAAACAGCTGATACCATTACAACAGTATCCACTATTTCTATAACTAAATGAAAATATTCAATATACCTTGCTTTCACTATAGCATCAACAGTCATTTGCTCTTGTGGGCTCAGTCGACCTGATTCAGTATCTACACTCCTTGTAACCTAGTGAAAAAAAAAAAAAAATCTTAGATCTTGCCTTTGAAAATATAATATATAATATGAAACACAAGTATATTCTCTTATTTAATGATATCTTTAGATGATATTTTCAATAGTTTATAATACAATAGCTAGGATCCACATCCACTCTCCATAGTTCCTTTTGTGATATAAATAACCTAGGTTCAACTCTCAAAAGCACACATCTCTTTACAAAACATTAAGAAGTTCCAAAAACCATGTCATAAATCAGAGATCTACATAAATAACAAGACACCTAGATAGTAATATATAGGAGCAAATATGATACTGTGAGATTTGATATAAATATACCTGGCCATCAGCAATAATTAATAGAACATGGTACTGTCCTCCGCTCTTTTCTACAATTGTCATAGCCATCTCTACAATAGGAGCAAATGAAGTTGGCCCTGCAAAAATTGATTATCGTCCATCAAAATCTCTATAATTCATGGATACAAATGTAGAGCAAAAAACTAGGTTTAATAAAAAAAACAGAGAGAGAGAGAAAGGAATAACTAAGTACCAGCTAATCTCACATGTGGGACAAGTTCCCTGTATCTTTTTAAAGCTTCTGGAAAACCGTTGCATGGTCTATCATCAGGATAGAAACTAAATACATCTCGATCATGCGTTGATGCTACAAAAGAACAAAGAAAGCATTTAAAATATATATACCAAAAAATATAAATTACTTTGTCAATTCAGGAGTTGGAAATATGTAATATTTTTACCATCTCCAAATCCATAGCATGGTATCAAGTTGTCGTCATCGAAATTAGACAATGTTTGTCCAATGATAGATATTCCATGCTCATATGGGTTTGGTGTATCACTGATATGATGTAAGCTTCGTCCATGGAATGAATATTTACCTGAGTAAAAGCACAGAGATTATATATATAAAAAATTTAGTGGCATATTCTTTTTTGCTGGAATATAACAAGCCTGTCTAAGGAATCATATCAACTTATTACGGGAACACAAGACACATCCAGCAATCCATGAACACAAACAAATAGCACATAAATGGGACAATTATAGACACCTGGCCAGTACCATTTGAGTACTGATCAAGCGGTGAATGTGTATGGTACTACTGTCCATGATTAGTTCAACCGTTCAGTATTGATAAAGGCATGAATGGGGTATGCTACTAGCCTATTACTGGTCATGACTAGGGGTGTTCATTGGATCCGGTTTATTTGGTTTTCAATCGAACTGACAAATTTTGGACTAAATGGTTCGGTTCGGTTGAATTTTTGAATTACTACGGTTTTTTTATATTTGGTTTGGTTTAATCTCTTATTTCGGTTCAACCAAACAAACCGAAATTTACTTCGGTTTTTTTTGTTTGGTTGTTATTCAAGTTCAATTCGATCGGCTGGTTCAGTTAGAAATATTAAAACCGAATGAAATTTTGATTTGACTAATTTAATTCGGTTTTAACCAAACCGACTGTTTGAACGGATCCGTATCCTCTGCATTAACTCAAAAGGGAATCTTTTGAGTTAATGAATTTCAACCGTTCGATTTGAAATGGAGCCAATCCGACTCGTGCCTATAACATAGGGGGCCCTTTAATATTAGTGCAGATCTAGTTTGCACGAATCTTAAAACAGATCGGACGGTCGAGATTCATTAACTCAAAAGATTCCCTTTTGAGTTAATGCAGAGGATACGAATTCCTGTTTGAACACCCCTAGGCATGACTAGTTCAAGCACCAAAATCTGACTTGCATTTCCATATGATTTGGTAGGTAGAGTATATGCTTTGCTGTGTACCTGTCCACTCATTACTCTTGGTAAAATCAATGCCAACAATAAGATTTGATGATTCAAGTCCAGCCTGTGCAAGAGCTTCAATAACCTGTCAAAAAACCCAGCAAACATGAGTTCAACCAAATCAAGTGCTTTGGATATTTTACATTTTCTATGGAGATTCTCTGATTGACGAGTCCAAGACCAATTTCAAGATGCAATAATATATTATTTATGTCACAAACAACTAGCTAGAATCTTTACCTACCCCAACCTAAGCATATGGTACCAGGTAGCTATTCGCAGTACAAATATAGAATCTTATGGGAAGAAATAAATTTATGTAGTTAACTGATTTGATTTGATGAATTTGGCATTATTTTGATTAGGTATTTGTCAACTATCTCAAATGGTCCAATACTCCCAATTAACAGCTTGCTTCTTGTTGTAGTAATCATGCACCAGGCCAAAGGAAACACTCAACTTGAAATAATAGAAGAGTGATAGACATGTCTAGCAATTTTTATTTAGAAATTAAAAATTCAATTCTTAGGATCTTAGGGAAAGGAAATGATTGATTTTTTTTTTCTTTAAAAAATATATGGAACCACCTATATTTTAATAAAAAATTCTTCCCATTAAATGCTACATTTTTCTGAAGAAAAAAAAAACAATCAATCCTTTTCTGAAAATTTGATTTTTTAATTATCTAAATTAATAAAAAATAAAATCCACGTCTAGCATAGAAAAAGTTGGCAAATTCAGGTATTTTCTTGGTCATGATTTTTGATTAGTGGCGTGACACTATGGTAATTGGTGATTGTGATATAAGGTGGTGGCCACACAAATTGAAAATCATTGCTTGGTTGGAGCAACAGCACTATCAAAAAGTAGATTTCCTTTTTACTTTTCTTTACAATTTCCAACTTTAAAAGGAACCACTTATCTAGATACCAGTAGATCCTTACAGTATGTTCTCTTTTCTTTAAAAAAATATATATATTAATGCATTGCATTTAGAGTAGGGTTAAGATCTCATTGTTTTTTTGCTCCAATCATGCTGCACATTCTTATTTCCGTTTTCAAAATTCAAACAGTTGATTTGAAGTGCTCAATATGATCTCCATATTAAAATATGCTCCGAAACCAAAATTTTATTTTATTTTTATAATACTTTTTACTAACTTTTTTTTAGATATGTACAAAATCACTGTTATTAGATGGTCGGAATCTTCTAAAAAAAAGTGATTTTGTACCTACCTGCAAAAATAGTAAAAAGTTCCCAAAAAATATAAAATATGGCCTTTAGATACATTTTAATATGGAGACCATGTTGAGTGATTCAAATAACTGTTTGGACTTTAGATACATTTTAACCCTGTTTTTGAATCTAACAGATAAATTAAGAACATATTTCATGGTGGGATATTCAAAAACTACAGAACCTCATTACAAAATCTAATAGCAATTAATTAAATTTAAATGCAATTTGAAAAATGAAGTTAACCCTATTACATACTTGCTCAACTGTGTGGTACTGATCAGCTATCATCGAATACCGCCTGTCAAACCTCCGCTGTGGCCGCTGCTGCTGCGGCACCGATGACACTGGCGGCACTGGCACATGAGCCGGCTGCTCCGGCTGCTCCGGCTGCTCCGGCATATAATACGGCGTGGCGTAATTAGGCGGGAGAGAGTCCGAGTCATAATTCCATTGCTGCCGAGGAGGATGAGATCGCCGGCCATGATCCCAGTGCTGCGATGGCAGTTGCTGGCTTGATTGCCGACCACCCATGAATCAAGAATTCACAACTGGAGAGAAACTTAATTTGTTATTCTAGGGTTAAAGGGAAAGAATGTAGAAAAGGTTAGGAAGTGTTTTTTGGTTTTATGAGAAAATGGGAATGAGTGGGAAGAGGAGAAGCCGAATTTGTTTGCCGCTTTGATTACAAATAGCACCGATTGAATTCGCCGCGCCGACTAACGAAGTTTCAAAGAGTACTAAGTCGGCGGGAGGGATAATAACGTCACGTGTTGTTTAAGAAGCCAACGCGGGTAATTTAATTTAATGCCTAAGCAAAGCAATCTTCTCTTCTATCAATTTCGGATCAGCGATTTTGAGGATAGGGAAGGAAGGCCTTAAGTAGCAAGGAAGGTAGAAGAAATGACTTAGGTCAATCACAATTATATTTCCGCACACAAGTTGAACGCGTATCCTCTGCATTAACTCAAAAGAGGATCTTTTGAGTTAATGAATCTCAACCGTCTGATTTTAAACGGAGTCAATCCGGCTCCTGCCTATAACATAGGGAGCTTTTCAATATTAGTGCGGATCTAGTCCGCACAAATCTTGAAATATATTACACGGTTGAGATTCATTAACTCAAAAGATTCCTTTTTGAGTTAACGCAGAGGATACCAATTCACGCAAGTTGGAGTGCCCCGTTTTCGGAAATAAATCTGCTGTTATTCACTGGTAATAACAGCAACCTGTTATTCCTATCTCAACCATTCAATTTTTTCTATGCACGGATTTTAACGTAGAAACTTTATATACGTGAATATCAACTAAAATCAACGGTCAGGATCGAAATAACAGATTGTTGTTATTCCGAAGGAATAACAGCATATTTATTTCCCAGATTTTGATGATAGGACCGAAGACCCGAATTCAGATCCAGCGAAGTAACTCAAAAATTGAGTTTTGGATCGGGACTGTCTGATTCAAATTCGTGACCATCCAACTAAAGTGGAGCGCACGAATCCCGAGAAATAGGTTCGAATCTGAGACAATTTCGAGCCACGGATTCGATTTGATGGTCCCGATCCAAAACCCAATTTTTGGATTACTTAAGGGATCGGACCCCCGAAGACCCCGGATCTGTATCCTCTGCATTAACTCAAAAGGGAATCTTTTGAGTTAATAAATTTCAACCGTCTGATTTTTAACGGAGCCAATCTGGCTCGTGTCTATAACTTAGGGACTCTTTAATATTAGTACAGATTTAATTCGCACGACACTTAAAACATATCAGACAGTCAAGATTCATTAACTCAAAAGATTCTCTTTTGAGTTAATGCAGAGGATATGAATTCGAAGACCCCACAGTAGAGTAGAATCTTTTGAGTTAATGCAGAGGATATGAATTCGAAGACCCCACAGTAGAGTAGAATCTTTTGAGTTAATGCAGAGGATATGAATTCGAAGACCCCACAGTAGAGTAGAGGAAGACATGATTCCATAAAGTAACCCAAATTTTGACTTTAGATCCTGACTGTCCAATCAGAATCCGAGAGAGATAGCAGATCGATCGAACGGTCCGGATCTCAAATCAAAATTTGACTTTGGTCAAATCTATTTCCCCACGAAAGATGGAACGAGCAGTAAATAGAATATTCAGGAAAAAGAAAGAAATGATTTGATCTGTCTGCAGAAATATCCTTCACTCGTTTGGATTTTCTCTAAGTCACGTCACGTGTAACTTGCGAACAAGGAAAAGAAATATCTCATAGTTAATTATTACTTGCTTAGATATTTAGTAAGAGGGTAAAATCAATATATGTTACTTATGTAACTTTTTTAATCTCGTAAATTTTTTTTTTTTTATTTCTGAATTAAAGTTTGCAAAGGCTGTGAAATCGTAAATGAAACTCGAGCTCTTAATCTTTGAATATCTGACAGTTCTAGAAAAGGTGAAATAGAAGGAAGGAAAATGCTGAGGCGGCGCCGGCCGAGGAATAAAATAACTTGTTACTACGTTTCGGATAGGACGATGAATTACACGGTCAAAGTGTTACACGGCATGGTGAATGTCAATTTTTTTTGGTTGAAAGTCAAATACTTGTAAAGTTGGTCTAAATTTAAAAATTATTTTCAACAAAACAAGCATGTTAAACATAGAATTTGGTTTGCCTGACAAGATAAGTAGTATATAATATAGATTATAACAACGCAAGGCAAAGTTGGTTGCGTGACAGCAATAGCCAAATTCCTGGAAATAAATCTGCTGTTATTTCAAAGGGATCACAGGATTCTGTTATTCTGATTCTAGCCGTTGATCTTTATTGAGATTCGAGCACAAATTTTTTTTTTATTTAGATTCGCACATGAAAAAGTTTGAACGGTTGAGATAGAAATAACAGAGTCCTGTGATCCCTCTGGAATAACAGCAGATTTATATCCCAAATTCCTAGTTTAAAATATAACACTACTTGGCAAAATAGTGGAACCTGTCTTTTTCTTGAATCTTTCAACACTACTTGGCAAAATAGTGGAAGCTGTCTTAAATTTTGGAGTCAAAATCATTGACAAATTTCCAACATTTTTAAAATAAGAGGAGGGTTCAAATGCACCATGATTTTGTGCTTCAATATGCTCCACATCATTTATTTTCATTTTTAAAGTCCGAACAGTCGATCCGAACCGCTCAACATGATCTTCATAATAAAATATGCTTGGAGACCAAATTTTATATTTTTTAGATTTTTTTTTTACTATTTTTTTAGATAGGTACAAAATCACTGTTTTAAAGATATTCTGAACCATCCGAAAAAGTGATATTATACCTATGTAAAAAAATAGTAAAAAAATTCTAAAAAAATATAAAATTTAGTCTCCAAAAATATTTTATTATGAAGATCATAGTTAAGTTTTACTTACTTAGATATTTAGTAAGAGGGTAAAATCAATATATGTTACTTATGTTACTTTTTTTAACCAACTACACTACCGTCCATTCTCTATATATAATTTATATTCACGGACAAATATTAAAGAAATAACTTGAATGTTTATAAAAGGTGAAATAGAAGGAAGGAAAATGCTGAGGCGGCGCCGGCCGAGGAATAAAATAACTTGTTACTACGTTTCAGATAGGACGATGAATTACACGGTCAAAGTGTTACACGACATGGTGTATGTCATTTTTTCTTGGTTGACAAGCCAAATACTTGTAAGGTAAGGTTAGACTAAATTTAAAAATTTCAACGAAACAAGCACTATTAATTTATTAATTTGGTTTTTATAAAAAACAGTTCCATCGATTCTGCAGATCGGTGGAGCCATTTTATGACCCGTCTATACAATCTGATTACAGAAAACAATAGCAAATGACTTCACCAAATTGGTGGAGCTGTTTTTTTTATAAAAACCAAATCAATGGTGCTTGTTCAGTTGAAATATTTAAAATTAGTTTAATTTTAAAAAAAATCTTAAAATGGTGGTACGTATAGGAAAAAGAAATTCATTTCACTTGCTTAGTGTGTGGGGGAAATTTTGGTGCCTATGAAAAATTAAGACCAGCACTTTGTGGGACCGGCTCCTGCTCCTCCATGAAGCATTGCTATTACATATCAGTATTGTAAAAAGTGGTTGTTTAGGCCGATTAATCGGTTAATCAGTCATTGGCGGTGATCAAATTGTTACGGATTTTTTCGACTAATTAGTCGATTATTCTCGATTATTTCTGATTAATCGCTTGACGGTATCCTGTCCACCTGACGAGTACATACCGTTATTTACAACACTGTTACAGACTGCATTATAGTGAATTGTAGAGTAGAACTAGGGTGTTCCTAAGCTCACCAAGCCTCTCGTGAACTCAACTCTAAAACCTATCGAATTGACTTCAAACGACATTTCCAAACCGTTAGATATTCAATCTATATTAAAATGTGCTTGGAGACCAAATTTTTCATTTTTTGGAATTTTTTTACTATTTATTAAGCCGGTTTGAAAACCGCTGTTTTTATTAAAATTCTGCATCATTGGAAAACAACGGATTTCAAACCGGCTTAATAAATAGTAAAAAAATTCTAAAAAATGTAAAATTTGATCTCCAAGCACATTTTAATATAGATTGAACATCTAACGGTTTAGAAATGTCGTTTGAAATCAATTCGATAGGTTTTAGAGTTGAGTTCACGAGAGACTTGGTGAGCTTAGGAACACCCTAGTTCTACTCGTGAATTGTAATTTGCAGGGAAAAGGAGAATGGATAAGGCACCTGAGGATGTGAGGCTGAGAGGACTCTTTCTTTCATTCTTTTTTTTTTTTTTTTTTGGTCAACTTTTTGACGGTCTTAGATGAGACATTTATTTATTGTACTGCTGAGGATTTGGGTTCCAGGTTTGTTGGATTTCCTGCTTCAGTTTGCTCTACCTTTTCTTACCAATTGTTATATAATTTTTTTTATTATTAAAGGATTTTTTGGAACACTTTAGTATTTTTTAAATGTTATTTTCAAAAATTAAATATGTGATCTCTTCGTAGAAAAAAGGGAATCATGCCGCTGCACTAAGTTCGCAGTTCACTTGTTGTTATATAATTAATTGAATTGATATAATAACTTGTTATTATATAAGAGAAATTTTAGTTGGATGATCAGAATATATGATCTAGATACCAAGAAAATTATCAGATTTATTAGTCAAATTCTAGACATTTTATTAAACCTCACTTGATCAGAATTCAGACCAATCCAGCTCAAGTCAAAATTCACATGGTTGTTTTAATATTCGTGTAGATTCTGATCAAAGAAATCAAATTTAAATTTAAAATTTGAATTACATTTGGAGATCCGAATCCCTCACTTGCAATTATATTTTCCATATCTTACGTATGTTAAACATAGAATTTGGTTTGCCTGACAAGATAAGTAGTTGGTTGCGTGACAGCAATAGCCAAATTCCTGGAAATAAATCTGCTGTTATTCCAAAGGGATCACATGATTCTGTTATTCTGATTCTAGCCGTTGATCTTTATTGAGATTCGAGCACGAAAAACTTTTTTCATTTAGATTTGCACATGAAAAAATTTGAACGGTTGAGATAAGAATAACAGAGTCCTATGATCCCTTTGGAATAACAGCAGATTTATATCCTAAATTCCTAGTTTAAAATATAACACTACTTAGCAAAATAGTGGAACCTGTCTTTTTCTTGAATCTTTCAACACTACTTGGCAAAATAGTGGAAGCTGTCTTAAATTTTGGGGTCAAAATCAAATGACAAATTTCCAACATTTTTAAAATAAGAGGAGGGTTCAAATGCACTATGATTTTGTGCTTTAATATGTTCCACATTATTTATTTTCATTTTTAAAGTCTGAACAGTCGATCCGAACAACTCAACATGATTTTCATAATAAAATATGCTTGGAGACCAAATTTTATATTTTTTTACTATTTTTTTAGATAGGTACACAATTACTGTTTTAAAGAGATTCTGGACCATCCGAAAAAATAATATTATACCTATGTAAAAAACTAGTAAAAAAATTCTAAAAAAAATATAAAACTTGGTCTCCAAAAATATTTTATTATGAAGATCATGTTGAGCGCTTCAGATCGAATGTTTGGACTTTAAAAGCAGAGATAAATGATATGAAACATATTGAAGCACAAAATCACGGTGCATTTGAACCCTCGTCCTGTAGTTTCTTCAAATCAAAGCTATAAAGCGGTCACTAATTACCCGAAATAATTCGGCCCCAAAGAAATTAGGTCCAATGATGCATTTTTTTCACGAGTTGAGTTGAGTTGAATTTGAATTGAGTCTTGTTTATGTTTTTGCTTTTTTCTTTGGGTTTTTAATTGTGTTTGGGCCAAGTATTTTATTGGGCTTCATTTTAAGAGAAAAAAATTGTTCTGGCCCGCTTCATTTGAATTTGAATCGAGTCTTGTATCCAGTCAATATTTCTGGGCGTGAAAAATTATTATGATCTTAAAATGCACCATTAGTATTGTGTTCCAATTATGCTTCACGTTTTTTTCTTCATTTTTAAAGTTCGAACAATCGATCTGAATCGCTCAGTATGATCTTCATATTGAAATGTGCTTGGAGACCAAATTTTATATATTTTTAAATTTTTTTTACTATATTTTTAGATAAGTACAAAATCACTATTTTGGATGGTCCAGAATCTTCTGAAAACAATGATTTTGTATCTATCTAAAAAATTAGTAAAAAAATTCCAAAAAATATAAAATTTGGTTTTCAAGCACATTTTATACAAATATCATGGTGAACGGTTCGGATCGACTGTTCGGACTTTGAAAATGAAAATAAAGATGTGGAGCATGATTGGAGCACAAAACCAATGGTGCATTTTAACCCTACTCTATATTAAAACCTTTTTTGTTTTCAAATTTTATAAGTAAAATTCTAGATGTGTTCTTCATCATTTAGATAGGGCATACGTTAAATTGGAATTAATTTAAAATTTAATTGGTCATTCATCAAATAGTGACATGTTAAAAAAATATTTGTAGAAAGCTAAATGATTTCTCAATTGATCAAAATTTGACACATTCATTTTTTACAAATATGTTTTTTTATATATTTTGAACAGTTGTTTTTAAAGATAAAAGTTAGATGTGCATTACAATTTCCCTTTCAAGTATAGTGATTGACTTTTCATTTGTCTGCTAGTCTTTCTCCCAATAAATTGGAATTTATGTGGAGCAAATTTCTTGGAAGGTCACTTTATATATAATTATATATGGAGATTTATCGATTCCGACTGACTTTGTCCTCCTCTGGAATTTTGTTTTGTCTCTCTCTGAACGTTTGATTTGTAATTCGGGTTAAATTTAGGATTAAAATTGAAATAAATTTGTTGAATTTTGATTGGTAATTAGAATTATAAGTCAAAATATCAAAAATTACAAATCAAAATATTGAAAAGTATAAGTTAAAGCATTATTTTTTATCAAGTATCCAATTAATTAATAGATTTAAACCCGATTCGATATTTTTTTTTGTTCCCTAAAAAACATTCTGAATCCGCCCGTGATTATATATCATGAGCAAATGGATTTTTCTTTTCAGTGTACTACATTTCAGTAATGTTATAGGCAAGTAGGTACCTGCTTGTCCTTTACAAAAGTGACAGAACCAATCTAACAGAAAAAGTGTGCAAAATTAATAGAAAAAAGAGTTTGTTGGAGTCAACTTTATTAATAAGCGCGCAATAGATCTGTAGATGTAAAAAAAAAAAGGACTTTCGGTCTCCGTCTTTTATAGTTAGGTTAGATGAGATGATGCAACCAGAGTTATGTCACCGGTGAGATGTAAATTCGTGGACGTTCTGACTTGAGTTATGTGTTAAGTCTTATTAATAGAGTTGTAGTCAGGGGCGGATTTAGAATTTTTGTCAGGGAGGACAAAAAAAATATCGAATCGGATTTAAATATCTAATCGGATTTAAATTCATTAACCAATTGAGTACTCGATAAAAAATAATACTTTAACTTATACTTTCCAATACTTTGACTTGTAATTTATGATACTCTGACTTATAATTCTATTTAACAATCAAAATTCAACAAATTTATTTCAATTTTAACACTAAATTTAACCTGAATTACAAATTAAACGTCCAGAGGGGGAGGCAAAAAAAATTTCAGAGAGAGCAAAGTCGGTCGGAACCGATAAATCTCCACTAAAACTCAAAATCTAGGGAGGGCTGTCCCCCTCGGAATACATTGGGTCCGCCCCTAGTTGTAATATGACTTTTAAATTATGAGGATCAACACATGACATTTTATATAAGTTATATACAAAGTCATATATAAAAAGAGTGTATCCAGTGCCGACATGTTGTGAGGTATGGAGAAGGGAATTTCTAGCTAGGCAACCATCCTCTTCCATTTTGCAAGGAGGCTGATTCGAACCAAGGACTTTCAGGACACAAGTGGAGATACTCTGCCACAGCTCGCTCTTCATAGAAATTCATACATAAATACAAACAATATTAAAAAAAAGTGTCAATTGACCCTATTGCTTATGCTTAACTCCGCCTTTGATCATATAGTACATGTTCGACTGGAAGAATTTAGCCTCCTTAGAACTCCTAAACTGCTTAAGCTGGCCGAACATCATTGCCTTAGACTCATTTCTTAAACTTTCTTAGAGCAAAAAGTTACGTTGATAAAACCCTTTTCTTACGGCACAGTGCCTCCTTAGAGCTTCTTCTTAGCACAGTTCATGTAATAATATATATTTTATTCAATGTAAGCTTCATTGCTCTAAGTCTTGTCAACCGAACAGTCGCAACTCTCTAAACTTCATGTTGAGCGCTTCAAATCAATTGTTTAGAAGGGGAAAGGATAATTATAAAAGAAGAGGAAAGGGTAATTACTTAATTAATTATATTTTATAGAATATTAAACATATAATTTCAGGTTTTAATTAATTAGATAAATATGTGAGTTATTAAAATTTAGGCGGGTAAATACGTTATTATAGAATTTAGGAGGAGTAAACACATAATTTTATAGTTTTTTGTGATTGACAGGTCAAATACTCTAAAATAATATCAGTTCAGTCGCTTGGTATATTTGGTTGGATTGAGAATAGACTATTCAAAATAGCCTATTCGGTATTTGGTTGGGTTAGAATAGAAATGGTGAATCCAAATTTTTTTGTCTTATTAGAATAGGTTATTTCTAAGAGTTTTGAGATTTGATTATTATAATAAGATAAATAATAGCTATTTTTAATTTGACTATTCTAGCTATTTTTGTTTTACAACCAAACATATCCTAATAGTGGTGGGGAAATTTTGATTTGGTGCCTATGAAAATTAAGACCAGCACTTAATTTGTGGGACCGGCTTCTCCACGAAGTATTATTACAGAGTGTATTGTAGGGAATGGGGAGATCCCGGAATGAATCGAGTTCGGATCTTCTAAAGTAATCCAATTTTTACGTTTAGATACGGGCCGTTAGATTCGAATCGAGCCGTCAGATTAAAGAGGCCCGAGCGCTCTACATCAGTCGGATTGGTCCGGATAGGTCGTACGTTAAATTGGAATTAATTTTAATTTTAATTGGTCATTCATCAAAAAGTCACATGTTGAAAAAATATTTGTAGAAAGCTAAATGATTTCTCAATTGATCAAAATTTGACACATTCATTTTTTACAAATATGTTTTTTATTTTATTTTGAATAGTGGTTTTAAAGATAAAAGTTAGATGTGCATTACAATTTCCCTTTCAAGTATAGTGATTGACTTTTCATTTGTCTGCTGGTCTTTCTCCCAATAAATTGGAATTTATGTGGTGCAAATTTCTTGGAAGGTCACTTTATATATATCATCCGCAAATGGATTTTTCTTTTGACTGTACTACATTTCAGTAGGGCTGATTCAGAATTTTCATCAGGAGGACACAAAAATATTGAATCGGGTTTAAATACCTAATCGGATTTAAATCTATTAACCAATTGGGTACTCTATAAAAAACAATACTTTAACTTACATTTTTCAATGCTTTGATTTCTAATTTCTGATGCTTTGACTTATAATTCTAATTACCAATCAAAATTCAACAAATTTATTTCAATTTTAACTCTAAATTAAACCCGAATTACAAATCAAACGTCCAGAGGGGGGCAAAAAAAATTCTAAGGGAGCCAAAGTCAGTCAGGAACTGATAAATCTTCACTAAAACTCAAAATTCAGGGGGGACAGCTGCCCCGGAACCACCTGGGTCTGCCCCTGTTCAAGTAGGTTAATTCCCTGTTGCTTGTCCTTTACAAAACTGACAGAACCAACCTATAACAGAAAAAGAGTGGAAAATTAAAAGAAAAAAGAACTTAATTGTTTGAGTCAATTTTATTAATAAGCGCGCAGTAGATCTGCAGATGTAATAAAAAAAAAAGACTTTCGGTCTCCGTCTGTTATAGTTACGTCAGGTATGATGCAACCAGAGTTATGTCACCGGTGAGATGTAAATTCGTGGACATTCTGACTTGAGTTACATGTTAACAGGAGCGGAGTCAAACTTTTTTAGGTATGAGAGTTAAATTTGAATGGGAGTCAATCATATAACATTTTTGTACTTCAAATGGGGTCAATTTTACAGTATCCATAATATTTTCTTCTAAATTACATAGAAAATCATGTATAAATAAAAAAATTTGAAAAAAATAAGGATCAATTGACTCCATACTTTGTTAGTGGGTCTGCCCCTCTGTGTTAAGTCATATTAATAGAGTTGTAGTATGACTTTTGAATTATGAGGGTTAACACATATAGGGTCGGTCAATCACATAATTTTTTTTTTGTAGTATGATGACATTTTATCAATGGCGGAGCTAGTTCTCTACCTTGACATTTTATAGTATGATGACATTTTGTCTATCCCTAATTTCTCATTTGCCTATCCCTGTTTCGCAGTCCAACTCTTTTCACATTCCGTTTAAAAAAAAGAACCCAAACCCTTGTGCGTAGAGCATGATTCAGAGAAAATCTCATCAGACAGTACTCGTCAGAAAAAAAAGGAACAAAGCGAGAGCAATTCTATTTTAAGGAGTAAAAGCGCGATTTGGAAAAAAAAGAATGCGGCTCTAGCGGAGAGGGGAAGGGAGGCGCGATTCGATAGGTAGAGCCGCAATTTGGTAGACGGCTCAGGCAGAGGCGGAAAGGAAGTTATGGAGGCGATTCGAATCCAAACACATTTAGAAAAAAAAGAAATCAAACTCGATTTTGCCTACCCCTAGTTCAAATCCTAACTGCGCCACTAATTTTACTCTTAAGTTATATATAAAGTCATACATAAATACAATTTAAAAAACTTGGAGATCAATTAACCCCATTACTTGTACTTAACTCTGCCTCTAATTATATAGTGATAAAGTTAAGTTTATATATTATACCATGTTGTGATCAATTACTCAGAAAATAGTCATGACATGTTAGTGATGTTATGATTACACGTGCCATGATTAAATGTGATGTGACTTGTCACAGTTTGATCTAATTTTAACTATATATGTTTGAGAAAAAGTTTTGGTATCAAGTCTTCTATATCCGTTTTTTACCCAAAAGTTTAGATAAGGCTTATTAACCATTCCAACCTCCCACATGGCCTTAAATAAAGAGCCCCTTCTTCATTAAGGCGATTTAATCATTTTTAAAATTTCCGATCCCCATTCTCTTTTCTTTCCAGATCTCTCCCCGTGCAAATTTCCAATTCGAATCCCTCCACTCTGCTGATCTCAATCGAGCGCGGCACCATCAATCGGACCGGGCACCACTGATCGGAGCTGTTTTACAGTATTGACAGAATGGTTGTACAGTATTCACGTAGTTGTTTGAAGTTATTAACTTTATGATTGTACAGTATCTATGTAGTAATTTTACAATGCGTACTTCATTTATTTCGATAGGTTTTACTTGATTTATTTCAATAGGTTGTACATAATTGATCTAGTTGCTGTAAATTATTAACTTTGTAGTTTGCATGTTAGTTTTACAGTTTACATCTGCCAGTTTTACAGTATTGGAGTTTTACAATATTGCATGTCTATATAATAAAAAATCATAAAGCTGATGTATTAACACCTTGTCAAATTTCTGCTTAATTTTACCCACACCTCAAACTTTGACAGTGAGTCATCTAACAGTATTTATTTGATGAAGTATTGAAGTTTTATAGTTTGTATATGTTAGTTTTATAGTTTCAGGTGTTAATTTTACATTGAAGTCTTATAGTTTGCGTATTAGTTTTACACTATTGAAGTTTATAATGTAATTCGGATTTGTAATATTATTCTCTCAGCAAGATAACTCCAAATTATAACCTTGTTTTTTTTTGTTTTTTTTGTAGGATGATATTTCGAAAGAACGTGTGGTTTTAGCGATGAAGCTTCTCACTTATCCAAATAACGTTTACCAGAGGGTTATGAAGTAATTACTTTGTTTGTATGTTTGTGTCGAACAAATGTATTTGGTTGTTCAACAGATGTATTTGGTTTGTGGAATTTGGTTACGAATTTTAGAGTATTGAAGTTTTATAGTTTGCATCTGTTAGTTTTACAGTTTCAGGTGTCAATTTTACAGTATTGAAGTCTTATATTTTACATCTGTTAGTTTTATAGTTTACATTTGCGAGTTTTATAGTATTGAAGTCTTATTTTACATGATATAGAAGTATATATAAATATTAATAATTGAAGAAAAAAATGATGAAAAATTAAAAAAAATTAAAAAAAATAAAAAATTTAAAAATTTAAAAATTTTAATTTTGAAAAAAAAAAAAATTTTGTTGCACAAAAATTAATTTTGCATAATTTTATGTGTTATTTGGAAATAACTGCAAGTTTGATAAGTGGTTCAGTTTTGAAATCTTCTAGAAGCTATCACTCTGAAAGTACAGCCATATGAAGTACGAAAAGTACAGGTAGTTTGACAGTTATAGAAATTGCAAACGGTTTGCCATTGTAGATATGATTTTGAATTTTAAATTACATATTATATATGATTTACCATTGAAGATACAGTATTGAGTATAGAATTTTACAGTATTCGCACAAGTCAAATGACAATTAATTTGAATAAAAACTGGACACAACTCCTTAGATACAATTAGTCCTTCCTATATGTTTTTAAAATTTTAAGTTTGTCAGAAAAAAAAAACCAGAAAAATTATCAAAAAGTTATGAAAAATTAATAATAAGTATGGTCACGTGATCACGTGCCTTTTCGTCTCCATGCATCATTTATATTTACGCCAAAGGTGACATAATATTATAATAATTTATCATCAGCAAATGGATTTTTCTTTTCAGTGTACTACCTTTCCGTAATGTTATAGGCAACGTAGGTTCCCTGCTAGCTTGTCCTTTACAAAAGTGACAGAAAAATAGTGGAAAATTAAAAGAAAAAATGAACTTAATTGTTTGAGTCAACTTTATTAATAAGCGCGCAGTAGATCTGTACATGTAATAAAGACTTTTGGTCTCCGTCTGTCGTTGTTACGTCAGATGAAATGAAGCAACCAGATTTATGTCACCAGTGAAATGTAAATTCGTGGACGTTCTAACTTGACTTACGTACAAGTCGTATTAATAGAGCTGTAATATGACTTTTAAATTATGAGGATCAACACATACATGAAAATAAAACAGATGAAATTCTGAAACTAATGAGCAGTATTTTTGAAATCTCTACAATTTGAATCTAGCTATCAAATTTTTTTTCGAGAATGCATCTCGAAATAGCTGGTTTTTTCTTGCACGTATCTCGAAACAGTTCAACGACTGAGTTCTGATTGCAGAGATTTCAGGGTGAACAGTAACAGATCTCGAATTTCAGCAAATACGGATCCACACATACACATATAGGATCGGGCAGTCACATAATTTTTTTTAATAGTATGATGACATTTTATCAGTGGTGGAGCCAGTTCTCTACCTTGAAAATTGAAAATAAATTACCTCTATATAGATTGATAAGGTTTGTTTGTTACTAATTTCTTATTTGCCTACTTCTATTTCGCAATCCAACCCCTTTCACAACCCGTTTTAAAAAAAAAAGAATCCAAACCCTTGTGCGTAGAGCACGATTCAGAAAATATCTCAGCAGACAGTATTCGTCAGAAAAAAAAAGGAACAAAGCAAGAGCAATTCTAAAGGAGTAAAAGCACGATTTGGAAAAAAAAGAATGCGGCTCTAGCGGAGGGGGGAAGGGAGGTGCGATTTGATACGGAGAGCCGCAATTGGGTAGACGGCTCAGGCAGAGGCGGAAAAGAAGTTATGGAAGCGATTCGAACCCAAACACATTTAGAAAAAAAAGAAATCAAACTCGATTTTTGCCTACCCTTAGTTCAAATCCTAACTACGCCAATAATTTTACTCTTAAGTTATATAAAAAGTCATACATAAATACAATTTAAAAAAAAATGGAGATCAATTAACCCCATTACTTGTACTTAACTTTGCCTCTGATTATATAGTGATAAAGTTAAGTTTATGTATTATACCATGTTGTGATCAATTACTTAGAAAATAGTCATAACATGACTAACATGTTATGACTACGGATTCAAATCGGTTGAAATCCGAGATCATCAACAGTAACTCTGAAATTCCTGAAATTTCGAATTCAGTCATTGAATTGTTTCGAGATGCGTACACAGAAAACTAGCTGTTCGAGATACGTGCACAAAAAAAGTTGAACGGCTGAATCTCAGATTTCAGCTGATATGAATCCTATGACTACACGTGCCATGATTAAATGTGATGTGACTTGTCACAGTTTGATCTAATTTTAACTATATATGTTTTTAAAATTTTAAGTTTGTTAGAAAAAAAAATTATCAAAAAGTTATGAAAAATTGAAAAAAAATAAAATAATAAGTATGGTCACGTGATCACGTGCCCGTGTCTCGTGCCTTTTCGTCTCCATGCATCATTTATATTTACGCCAAAGCTGACGTAATCAGTAATCAGAATTCAGAGGGATGATGTCACTGCAGGTAAAAAACAGGATCCGTATCCTCCCAGGTACCTGACTCAAGCAAATTCAAACCGACGGCTCAGATTAAATCTATCTGGACCAAACTCAATCCGGTACCTATGGAGACTGTAGGGGTCTGTTTTGAGATTCGTGCCATGTTAAAAGAACCGTCTGATCGTAATTGTCTTCAGTCAGGTAACCTGAGGTGATGTGAATTCTAAAAAACATGCTTTTTCCTCTCCTGAATCAATCATTTTTTTATTTATTCTTGTAAAAAAGTAGTTACTTATTTATACTTGGCAGTTGGCTGTTTATTTCGTTACTGTTTCATCTATATATTGTACTCCTGGGTTTATATAGAATTGTTACAGATAACTCCTTGCATTACAGAAAATATCTAAATTTTGAATTATTCGGAAATACCCGAGTTAATTAAAAAAAAGGAACCGCCTTTATACTTTGAGAAAATAAAACAGAATTTAATTTATTTTGACAAAGTATAATATTAAAAAAAAATACGGGGCCTGGCTCATCCAGCTTTTTCCTCTCTTTTTTTTTTGTTTATTTATACTTTGAGAAATGAGATATTGCCTCCAATTGTATAATAATACAGCTAATTGTGAGCGTGCATAACATCGAAATTATACGGTTCAACATAATAAACAAAATTAACTAAAATTATTAATAACGAGTTGGGCTAGTATGACACATCAACTCTAAAACCGTTCAAATGAATTTACTTTATGAATGATGTGTTTATATGCAATTTTTTTTTTTTTTTTTGAGTTACTTTAGTATCAAATCAAGTGATAAAAAATATTGAAAATTGAATCCATTTAAATTAACTTAAAAGCTCTCGCATTTTACTGCTTGACTTGATTCTAAATAAATTCGAAAAATTATAAATTTTGCATGTAAACACACAACTAATAAAGTAGATCGGTTTGAATGATTTGGATTCACCGTTTGAAGTCTATTCAATAGATTTTGAAATCGGAGTTATATAGGTTGAAATAACACTAATATCATACTAGACAGATTAATTAACAACATTTTAGATAAGTTAAAATGTTATTTTCAAACATTTTCCCTAGTTATATAATTAGCATGCAATTAATTGAAGTCAAATAATATATAATTAATCTATCTCTATCAATAGGTGTTGTCATGTTTCCTAATAATAAATTTTTGTAAGTTTCCTGGAAGGAATGTCAGAATAGGCCACAGCTGTGTAATCCATGACAAGGCTCCCTCTTTAATTTGTAAATTTCCTGGAAGAACCACAAAAAATAAGGAATTATAATATGAATAGAACACTTCATGCATGTAGTGTACTTCAATTTTTCATTCATCTCTTATAATTCTTCTTCATTTCTTGATCTATATATTCTCCACCTAAATTCAGTTCTTATATCAGTTTGGTTTTTACTGATACACCTGATGATACAAAGCTGGTTTCCAGGCAAACTTCACCGAGTCTCAGCAAAAGTGCAAAACCAATATGAAGCGGCCTTACTCGTTCATAGAGGACTCGTACGATTCCATGGAGCAGGTAATTAATCACTGATCATCAAGCATTAAATACTTCTCTAATTATAGTATCGGAAAATAAAAATATGATGTATGAAGATGCAGAAGCGATGAAGGATCGAGCTGACATTTGTTATGGGCATTGTCTCTTAGTAGAGTTGTTATATATTCAAGGTAAAGAATGGTATTAGCGGTGGCAAAATCTGACTGACACCAAGGACCGATCCGATTTGATCTGATCAATGCATGTATTCTTCAAATTGATGTCAATTATTTTGACAATTACTTGAATTGTTCAAATCAATGTCAAGTAATATTAAAGATGGATAATGAAATTACTTAAGTTGTTCAAATCAGAGCTCAATATAAGCCTAAAAAACCAATTTTAGTAAAATTTGCACTTGGAGAAAATGGAGTCTGAAGAAGAAGGAAATGCAGATTAGTTACATTAGCATACCTAATTAATTACCTTGCTTCTTTTGTTCATTCTGTAAACTCAAATTAAATTTTCTGACAATAATCAGGATCACTAGAGAGACATTTACTGGCATTGAGGAGATCCTGAGAACTGACCAAAATTTTATGGGATTGATCAATCAATCTTTTCATCTTCAGCATATATATATACATCCTTACATTTACAGATGATATTACCAGCATGTTACTGTCAAAATTAAATAATTAAGAAACAATGTGTAAATATATGCGACAAACATTTATCAGAAAATATAAGAGAGCTTTCTGATCTTATCAGTAAAGCTTATGATACTAATAACTCGTCCACTGATCGATCAAAATGTAATTATATTAATATATAAAGATTACTAAATTGTGATTCTGAATTTCTTTCGGATGTTGAACATGCCATATGCAGTCTATTAATATCATTTGTTACTAAATTGTGATCGATCGATACTGGCAGGTCACTACAGAACTTGCGAAAGCGGGACTTGAATCGTCGAATTTAATTATAGGCATTGATTTCACTAAAAGCAATGAATGGACTGGTACAATTTTATTTATCTGTGAATCTGTTTATATCCCTGGATTTCGATCTTCTTGCAAATATGATTAACTAATTAACTAGAAGTCGTTCTCAACAGGAAAGAATTCATTTAATGGATTAAGCTTGCATCATATCGGTGATTCTCCTAATCCATATGAAAAAGCAATTGCAATTATTGGAGAAACCATGTCTAAATTTGATGATGATAATTTGATCCCCTGTTTTGGATTTGGAGATGGTAGGCTTCTTCTTTTCTTTAATATTTACTTCAGGAAAAAAAAAAATTTCCATGTCTTCATTTTATTTTAAATGAAATTATTTATTTCTCTATTATTCTTTTTCCTTGTAGCATCAACACATGATAGGGATGTATTTAGCTTTTATCATGATCAAAGACCATGCAATGGAACTGCTGAGGCACTAAAGCGATACCGGGAACTCATACCACATACAAGATTAGCTGGTACTGTAAAAAATATATATATATATATATATTGATTGATTATTTCTACATATATCTTATATTAATTAATTTTTTGTGCTGTTTAATTCCACAGGTCCTACTTCCTTTGCTCCAGTAATTGAAATGGCAATGACAGTTGTTGAAAGTAGTGGTGGCCAATACCATGTTCTCCTTATAATTGCAGATGGTCAGGTATATACATCTGTCTACATCTCTAACCATGCTATTATACATGTAATGATATCTCTAATCAGTTATATATGTTCCCAACTGAAATTTAATTAAAATTCTGCTATAGTAAAGTAATAATTAAGCATAATATTAATTAACTGAAACAAGTTCTAATTTTGTTTCTCATCTGATATTAATGTTGTATAGATAACTAGGAGCACAAGCACTGCAGATGGGCAACTAAGTCCACAGGAGCGCTTGACTACTGATGCTATTGTCAAAGCCAGGTACAGTTCATTTAATTAGTCACTTAATTTCATATCTACATATATATTCTAAATTTTAACAGTTACATAATTTTGATTGTGCCAGTAAATTCCCTTTATCCATTGTTCTAGTTGGAGTAGGAGATGGCCCCTGGGATATGATGAGAGAATTCGATGATAATATCCCCGCAAGATCATTCGACAACTTTCAAGTATGTTAATTTAATAATTAATATATATTAAGAAAATAAATTGTTGTTTAAAAGATGCATATTTAATCGACAATTTTAATCATGAAATATTGTTTCATGTAGTTTGTGAACTTCACAGAGATAATGTCTAAACGCATTCCTCAACCGAGAAAAGAGGCTGAATTCGCTCTTGCAGCTTTGATGGAAATCCCTTCACAGTATAAAGCAATAATGGGGCTTCGAATTTTAGGGTACGTACCTACATACGTATGTATGTATGTCTTTATGTATGTATGTATGTAGCATCATAAATTGATAAAATGAAATTTTTATTAATTTGTTTAAAAATTCTGTGTAAAAAAACAGTCGTCGAATTGGGAGATGCCCAAGTAGAGTTCCCCTTCCTCCGCCTACTGGTACTGTAAATTTCAGTGCAACTCTTCCCAGCAGCAGTACATCACAATTACAGAAACAGAAACAGGATACAGTTCAACAATTAAACACAGGTAGCAGCAGCAGCAGCAGTACATCTCCTGCACCTGGTTCCGGTTCTGGTTCTGGTGCTGATGATCAGGTATACTCACTCACTGTGCCGAATCGCCTATTTAATTTTAATTGGTTTCTCAAAATTGTTCTTATAAGATTTTATTAATCTAATCTGGTTTTGTTAATTAATATTCAACAGCATGTATGTCCCATCTGCCTTGTAAATCCAAAGGATATGGCTTTTGGATGTGGCCACCAGGTACTTATGTGTTCCTTTTATGTTATCAAACTTATCTACTGTTATAATCTCATATCAGATCAACATTCAATATTTTGGTTTATAATTCGAATATGAGTGAGGCTACAGTACTATGCATAGCGCACATCGATCCGTACTATGGATCTATATTTTCATTTTCAAAGTCCAAACAATCGATCTGAACCGACCGTTCAACATGATCTTCATATGAAAATTTATTTTCAGACTACATTTAACATTTTTATGTTTTTTAGATAAGTAGAAAATCACTCGATATAAAGATTCTAGACCATTCAAAGTGATTTTCTACCTATCTAAAACATAGTAAAAAATTTCTAAAAAATATAAAATTGACTGTTTGAACTTTGAAAAGAGAGATATTAATCCACACTACAGCAAAAAAGAGTATCAGCGACTGGCAACAGCACCGGTCGCTAATACAGTCGCTGATACTCTTGGTTGCCAGAAGTCCGTCAATTTTTTTTTTGCGGAAAAACAGCTTCAGCGACTGGCGACAGCGCTGGTCACTGATATCGGTCGCTGATACTATTTTTTGCTGTAGTGATAGTACAGACCAATCTGCGCCTATGCATAGTAGCTTAGTCTCTCTTTGAATATTAATCCAAAATAAATCATCCAGATATATAACTTCACTGTTTTGTGCACCTGAGCAATATTTTATTTCCTTATTTATATCTTTACATTGAAAATAATTTTCGCTAACAAGTTGATTTTATGTTTTTTTTTCTTAATTAGACATGCTGTGATTGTGGCAACACCTTGGAAAAGTGTCCTATTTGTCGTATTGCAATTAAAATAAGAGTCAAGTTGTATTAAATTCTTCACTTGTGAATATCATAAATTAAGGGTTTTATATGCATTTCTTCACTTGTGAATGTCATATACGTGCACCACCAATTCTTATGCAAACTTTTAATATATCAGATGTTTTTCTTTAATGGGTGTGATCATCTTATTTTATTTTAATTTTCCAAACTTGTAAGATTTGATTGATTAATACTGTGTATTGATCAGATATGTGTAATTGATTTTAAACATTGTTTGGCTTGTTGTGTGCAGTCCTACTAATTAATGTTTCTTTTTTGTTTTCACAGTGAGATACTACAAAATAAAATTCATGGGGAATTAATTAAAAAAAAAAAGAACACAGAACAATAATTGCAACAACTTAATTATATAAAGATGAGAACGAGACCCATATTTTTGTCTCAAAAAAAAAATTAGTTGCAATATATAACTTGCACTTTGAAAATTTGAAAGAGCTTATAATATATACGCGTATCATACAAAGGCTGGAGTACAACTAATGCTAAAAGTACATGGAATACATAGAAATAGAGGAACAAGGAAGCAAAGTAGGTCTGATGCTCATCAGACCGAATTTGGGTTCGATGGGCAGCTCTTCCGTCCGATTCGCTTCAAAAATTTACTGTGCTGTTAAGAATTCTTTTTTTTTTTTTTAATGTTGTATGAATTTCTAGATTCTTCTTATATATGATGTTTAAGATTATAAAAGAAGCAGTATTATGTTGTTATGTAAGAAGGATTCAAATTAATCTGCTGTTATTCTCATTTCATGAATAGTAAATCTGCTATCTCTGCTTTTTCGAATCTATCCGTCCAATTTTTTTTCGAGAACGAATTTCGAAGCAACCTTTTTCGAGAACTGTTCTGTGCACGCATCTCGAAACAGTTGAATGGTTGGATTCGGAAAAGCAGAATAACAAGGTTACTGTCATGCACGAGGATAGCAGTAGATTTGGATCCACGTAAGAAAAGATAATTAATAATTAATTTATAATAAAAAGAAGTTTGTTTTCTATTAATTCCTTCTCATCCCACCATCTCAAAAAGTGTTTGTATCCACGATTTATTTCGATTTATTTCTTAACAAAGAAGGATCAAAGAAAGCTGAAGCATATCTTTCTTTCTTTCTTTTTTTCTATTGGAAAAATTCCACACTCAAAATCTGTGATGTGATTGTAATCAGAAACTTTTTTTTTAAAAAGAAGGATCAAAATTCCGAATCAACAATTTACTATATTTTATTTAAGTGGTTGATTCATTAGATTTCCGAATCAATAATTTGAAAATATAATATAAATCATGTGACTCGTACAAATCATGTTGGAAGCACACCAATCTGTAAAAGAGCGCTGACTTAATTTGTGTATATAAGGAGCTAGGGATCAATGCAAATTTTGACAAACCAATTAAGTTGGAAATTGTAATTAATAGTGATATATATACAGAGAGAGAGAGAGTGTGGCTAAGATACAAACATTTATTCCTAGGCCATGGAACAAACGGTTTGGTTTTCCGATTTTCGAAGTCCAAACAGTTGATCCAAACCGTTAGATATTCAATCTATATTAAAATCAGCTTGGAGACCAAATTTTATATTTTTTGAAATTTTTTTACTATTTATTAAGATGATTTAAAAATCACTTATTTTATTAAATTTCTGCACCATTGCAAAACAGCGATTTTCAAACCATCTTAATAAATAGTAAAAAAATTCCAAAAAATGTAAAATGTAGTCTCCAAACTGATTTTAATATAGATTGAATATCTAACAGTTTGGATCGACTGTTTGAACTTTTCAAATCAGAAAACTAAACTGTTTGTTTCATGATTTAAGAACAAACGTTTGTATCTTAACCACACACACACTCTCTCTCTCTCTCTCTCTATATATATAGAATCTGGCTAATATGCGACGCGTAACATAAATATATATCAAAGCAAAAATGGCTTCTAGTAAGATGTCATGCTTTGTTTTGTTAGTCATCATTGTTAGTATAACAATGCATCTTAGTTCTCTCGGTGTTGAAGGAGGGCGATAGAATTAAGCGTTCATCATCCTCATCTTAGTATGACAATCCCCGTATATTCGACGATGAGGGCGATAGAGTTGACGACGTTTCTATGGACACATGTGTAGCTGTTGGCCATGAATTTGGTATCGATGGTCACAATTAGTTCTTATTTTACCTCATCATAAAAAAATTATGGCAAATAATTAAGTGTTGTGTTCTTTATTATCTACCGAGTGTTTCCATTTCTTAATTTGTAAAACTATGATTATATATGTACTTTGTATTTCATTGTTAATTAAGTTAATTTGATATTTGAAATTAAGGAATTAATTGTTTTTTCACTGTAAATGGATATTTTTAGCAAGCGTCGAATGAATTTGTATATTTAACAAATTGTGCTTACACACACACACAAATATATATAGATGGGCTATGGTGAGTTGCGATGTAAGAATCTTGTTTTACTTCACGCTTATATCTCTGCTTTTAAAGACCAAACAATTGATCCAAACCGCTCAACAAGATATCTATATTGAAATGTGCTTGAAGATCAAATTTTACATTTTTTGGACATTTTTTTATTATTTTTTTAGATAGGTAGAAAACTGCTTTTTTGAATGGTTCCGGACCATAAAAAATAGTGATTTTGAAATATTTTTAAAAAAATAGTAAAAAATATCCAAAAAATGTAAAATTTGGTCTCCAAGCACATTTCAATATGGATATCTTGTTGAGCGGTTTGGTTCGATTGTTTGGTTTTTTTAAAACGGAGATACAATCATATAAGCGTGAAGTAAAACAAGATCCTTACTTCGCAACTCACCATAACCCATCTTTCTATGTATAAATATATTAGAGTGAGGCTATGGTACTATGCATAGCACGGTTGGGTCCGTGCTACGACTTCAAATTTGAGTTTTCAAAATCCTAACAGTCCATCCAAACCGTTCAACATAATTATAAAATGAATATGTACTTGCAAATCAAATTTTACATTTTTTCGAATTTTTTTACTATTTTTTTAGATAGGTAGAAAATCACTTGATCTGAAAATTCTGGACCATCCAAAAACAATGATTTTCTACCTATCTAAAAAAATAGTAAAAAAATTCGAAAAAAATGTAAAATTTGGTTTGCAAGTACATATTAATTTTATAATCATGTTGAACGGTTTGGATGGACCGTTAGGATTTTAAAAACTCAAATTTGGAGCCGTAGCACGGACCCATCCGTGCTATGCATAGTACCATAGCCTCACTCAATATATTATGTACAATTATTGTTCTTTTGGATTGGATATGTATATTTAATCATATATTGATGGATGTTTGAATTGGATAATTACTAGATTGCACTTCGATTAAATGAATTAATTAGGAGTAGGAGATAATGTTACCGATTTCATCCTAGCGCAAATTCTTGAAGGGATCAGATCCGATTAGAAGGAATGTTTGCAAAATAACCCAAGAAACTTTAAGAATTTCAAGCGCCGTTCCTGGAAATATTCACATAAAACCTTTTAGGTTTTCATGCCTCATAGAGAGGCCCTTAGGATATGAAAAATAACCAATTGACCCCTGAAGAACTCTTTGATTAGCTATTGGCCCTCAGACACTTACCTATAAGCTCCTGAGAAAGTTTGACAATTCCAAAAATACCCTTCTGACCTTGAGAGTAGAGGTGCTATCGGGTCGGATCGGGTCCGGATACTATTATATTTGGACCCGTACCCTAAAAGTGTTCCGGTCCAAATTTCGATCCATATACTTATTTGTTTCAAATCGGGTCGGGTCGGGTCCGGATCCGGATACCTATCTATCCGTAGATATTTCGGGTCCAGTCTTTCGGTTCCGGGTAGATAGATACCCATAACTTGTTTGTGGATTATCGGGTCCGGTTCGGATATGGGGCGGTTCCGGATCCGAAGCGGGTATATGTCACAACTCCCATACTACAGATGTTTTTCTTTTTTTCTCATTAAGAGCCTTCAATAATATTTTGTGGAACTTGGGTAGTATTTTCAGGATGATTGTTGATTGTTTGGAGTACTCAAGGTGTAACAAAAAGTATTCGAAAGTTTTTTATTTTTTGTTAATAGCTTTTGAATTCAGGAGGCTGGAGATAAATAACTTTTGAAAATCAAAATATTGAAAAATAGGTATAATTTTTAGAAATTAAAATATTGGAGATGATGATTTTCTTTTCTATGATTCAAATAATCCATGAATGAAATATTAATACTAATTTGTTTGAATAGAGAATTAAATTTATGGCAAATATTTGATTTCAATGAGATTTATTGCGAATGGCATATCAATGAGAGCAATAAATTTTCATGATTAGGAGGAGGATATATAAGGCAGATATTGAAGGATATATTCAAAGCAATAAATTTTATTCAAAAAATTAATATGCAAAATGTGATTACTGGTGTGACATTTGTTGATTTGATTATATGTAAAATTGTATTTTCATAGTTATTCATATATGTTTTATCGGGTATTTATATAGGTATCAGGTCGCGTTCGGTTATGGGTTGTATAACTAAATCAAACCCATATCCTATCCATTACAATATCGGTTCCGGTTCGGATCCGGATCGGATATTAAATTATTAATTTTGTAACTGTACTCATAATTTAACCGGTTATATTTTTTAAACCATACCCTACCCAAATTAACCGGATCCGGTTCGGTTCCGGGTCGGATCCGGTTCGGTTCCGGATCGGATCCGGGTAATCGGATAAAAGTAGCACCTCTACTTGAGAGTAATCCAAATAAATCCTATAAAACCCAGAAAATCCCAATAAATTCCTCTAAAGCTCAATTAACTCCAATACATCTATATAAACATTATGAACTCCACAAAAAATTCATTTATACCAAAAATATAAAAATAACCATACAATCCCTGTCACCAAAATAAAATAAATGAATACAACAGCCATGAAAGAGGAATATATACTTTGAATGAATCTAATATGCAAAAGTACCAAATACTTGTTAGAACAAATTAATAAAAGATCCTAACAAAAAAAAGATAAAAATCATGGCATCAACAAAAATCTTAGCGATTCCTCACTCCAATTCATGTGTCTCTTCTAAGTCATCTGTCTCTGTACCTAAAAACCTACAAAAATGTGAAATTCAAAATCAATCATTTTCAAAAGTCATCTGTCTCTGTACCTAAAAACCTACAAAAATGTGAAATTCAAAATCAATCATTTTCAAAGAGTAAACATATTATCCACACTTGAACATATATAGAAATTAACTTCTCAAGTCTATATGCAAGTTTGAAAAAAAGTATAAAATAATATTTTAGGTTTTCAAAATTTGAATCGAAAGATAAAAATAATAAAATAATAAACAAATAAATAAGTAAGTACATCTACCCTGTCATTTGCTTTTAAAAAGGCATGCCAACATGCAAATTTACCAAAAGAAAAATACAATGAAAATAATATAATAATATAATAAAACGAATTTACAGTAACAGTAATAATTAATTAAGCTACTCCTATTGTAAACTAATCTATTTGAGTTTTTGGGATTTGCAAATCATTAAATACAAAACAGTTGAAAATGAATGAAATAAATTTATAAAATGCATTTGTGCACAAACAATTCCTATCCTAATTAAGATTAATGAAATATAAAAAGAATGCTACAAAAATGCCACACCTGAAATTAAGGCCAAGCGAGGGAGAGAATGAAGATACTGCTCTGGATATCCTGCCAGATCCTCGCCTGAACCGGTTGCTTTGCACTCTGTGTAGGCCTCCTTGTATGTGGGTAAGTTGCGGCATAGACCTGATCTCCTATTATTCATAACATAACCGACACTATTTTATGTAATGATGATTTAGGGTTTCTATAGAGTGCTATATGACAGAGAGTGAAGCTATGGTATTTTTGCAAAGCGTGGATCGGCATGTACTATGGATTCATATCTCTATTAAACCACTCAACTTGATCTCCATATGAAAATGTACTTCGACATTGGATTTTACTTTTTTTAGAATTTTTACTATTTTTTTAGATGGTCAAATTAGGTGATTCTCTACTTATTTTAAAAATAGTAAAAATGTTCTAAAAATGTAAAATTTGATCTCCAAGTACATTTTCATATGAAGATCATGTTGAATGGTTCAGATTGACTATTTGGACTTTGAAAATGAAGACATGAATCCATAGTACGGAAGATGTGTGCTTTGCAAAGTACCATAGCCTCACTCTATAACATATATGAGATGATTAAATTTTTTAATTAATTTATCTGTATTTTCAGTGTGATGATTAAAATTTTTAGTTTGTCTGCATTTTTAATTAATATTATTTGTTAAAGATTTCGGACTTTCACAGATCTGATACAGATTCAAATCATGGTAAACTATGACAATTGATAATGATAATAACAGACAGGTTAGTTTTTGCCCAAAACTACAATTTAAGCAACAGTCAACAAGCAAGAAAAGACAAGTACTAAAAGCAGAAAAGTTTTTAAACCTGACCAATACCAGTATCAGGACTGACTACTAATGAATAAGCTGCAAAATTATAGAGTGAGGCTACAGTACTATGCATATGGCATATTGGTCCGTACTATAGATCGATATCTCCATTTTCGAGGTTCAAACAGTCGATCTGAACCGTTCAACATTATCTTCATATGAAATTGTACTTGTAGATGAAAATTTTATATTTCTTAGAATATTTTTACTATTTTTATTTAAAGATTCTAGACCATGCAAAAGAAGCGATTTTCTACCTAGCTAAAATATAGTAAAAAAATTTTAAAAAATGTAAAATTTAGTCTGCAAGTACATATTTATATAGAGATTGTGTTGAACGGTTCCAATTGACTGTTTGGACTTTAAAAATGAAGATCTTGATCCCTAGTACGGACCAATATGCGCTATGCATAGTACCATACCCTCACTTCAAAATCATAAGTTGGTCAAATGGCTTTACCTGGTTAGCATCATACACAACGGGATGGTCAAAAGTCTCGACCACTGATTCGAAGCCGGTCTCGACCACTGATTCGAAGCCAGACCCACTAGAAATTTGTGGAATGGAGCGTCTAGGTGGGGCCCCCAAAATGCCGAGTCCCTGAATTGCAGCATACTGCAATGGTATTTCCATGAGTGCTTGCAGAGCAAATTGTGCCTCCTTTGCGGAATCAGGCATGTTCATTGACATTATCTCAGTGAAATTTACAAACTGAAAATAATAACATGATCTTGGTGATTACAAGTTCATAAGAACTATGAAAAGTGAGGCTATGGTCTATGATACAAATACCATGCATAGCGCGGATTGATCTGTACTACAGATGAATATCTTCGTTTTCAAAGTCCAAATCGTTGATCTGAACCATTTAATATGATCTCCATATGAAAATGTACTTCTTGACAAAATTTTACATTTTATAGAACTTTTTTTACTATTTTTTTATATAGGTAGAAAATCACGACTTTTGAATGGTCCAGAATTTTTTTATCAAGTGAATTTCTACCGATCTAAAAAATAGCAGAAAAATTGTAAAAAAAATGTAAAATGTGATCTACAAGTACATTGTCATATGGAGATCATGTTAAACGGTTCATATCTACTGTTTGGGACTTTGAAAGCAGAGATATTGATCCATAGTACGGACCAATCCACGCTATGCATAGTATCAAAGCCTCACTCGAACTATGAAATAAGATCACAATCTTGCTAAACTAAAAAATCACTGTATCAATCCAGAATTTTATTTTCTTACCCTTCTATTTATTTGTTTGCGGGGGAAAACTTTTTGGAGTAGGGGTTTGGAGGTGGGGAGGTGGGTGTACTGGCATCTTTACTTTGACTTTGAAGAACAGTTGATGCTCAACTTAGTATTAATTAATAAATCTAGAACAAAAAGCACACAAAAAGAAAAATGCACTTGTAAGGCAGCGATCTGCTGCTGCACTGGCTTTGTACCACAACCAGCACATGCTGGTAATTTGGTACTGGTTGGTAATTTTACGGTTTTACCATCTTCCCCAATTTTATTGGTGCAATTGTAGATCTGAAGTCCCCATGTCTTACTGGTGTAATTGAATAATTATAATTCAACAAAGCACTAAGTTTGGACTGAAAAGACATAAATTAAAATTTCTTACTTTAAGAACATAGACAATGTAAAGTAGTGCAAAACCTGGAAATTATCAAAGTGGCGTGAACGTAAAAAGTTATCATAATTGTTTGCAAGATCCCAGGGGCCATCACCTACTCCAACCAGTACTATTGACAGCGGGCAATTGCTGAAAACATAAAAATGAACATAACACAACCTCAATCAAATTAACATAATTGTAATGAATACCAGAGATGGGCTAAGGTGATTTGGAAAGCATAGACCCTCTTGTGCTTTACGCCCTTATCTCCATTTTCAAAGTTCAAATAGTTGATCCGAACCGCTCAACATGATCTCCATATAAAATGTGTTTGGAGATCAAATTTTACATTTTTTTGGAAATTTTATACTATTTTTTTAAAATCACTGTTTTTCAGAAAATTCTGGTATCATAAAAAAATTGTAAAAAAATTTCAAAAAAATGTAAAATTTGGTCTCCAAGCATATTTTAATATGGAGATCATATTGAGCGGTTTGGATCGGCTGTTTGCATCTTAAAAATGGCACGGAAGGGTGTGAAGCACAAGAGGGCCCGTGCTTTATAAAGTATATTAGCCCCAACTCATGAAGACAATCACTGAGAATAATTACCTAGCCCCCTGTATAGCCCTTTTTGTACATTCCTCTTGGTAGCTTAAGTTCTCACTTCTACTGGCAGTGACCTGTGTCAGTGGAAATTTGCGCTACTTAATTTACAAAAAACTAAAAGTTAATTCCCTAGCTCAAAAAAATTACAGAAATATATGTATCCACATTAAACCTAAAAATACTAATCCCTTCCCTACCTCCTCAGACAAAAGGAGGAAGCATAGTAAAATATTGTTAAAATAAAAAAGAAAAAAGTAGAAAGGTTATCCAGAATTTTAAGAACTAAAACTCTTAATGAATAACAACTTTAAAAATAAAAGGGAGGTCGGGGGGGGGGCGGGGAAAGTCTGTCCCCAAGGACTGGTACGCAACACGCACGCAACAGTATATATAGATGCAGTGATACAATATTAATGCGTCAATATACCTGTCCATCAGCAATTATAAGTAAAACATGGTAGAGATATCCACTCCTTATAACAATATCCACAGCCTTGTCTATTATGGGAGCAAAGGATGTGGGCCCTACAAGAACATTTAAGGAAAATATTGAGTTAAAAGTAAAATTAAGATACAAGAAAGGCCTAACATTGCGAGAAAGAAGAATTACACATTCATATATCAATACTGAAAGAAAAAGTTGCATTTTACTTTGAATTTAATTCGTTTGATTTTCAAGTGATTTGTATAAAAGGGTATCTCTATTTGCTTTACAGTATTTAACAACACTTCACCACAGATTTATGTATGCCTTAATTGAGCTCACAAAAATAAAAAAGAGTCATGATTAAGCAATCAACTAAAAGAAATAAAACAAAATAAATTATGACAATAAGAACCAATTTAGCAGGACAGACAATTTCCAAGGGGGAGGGAGGGATATAATAGTCTTTTTGTGAATGCATTTACCAGACAACTTCTTATCAGGTACAAGCTCCCTATATCGTGCCTGAACTTCAGCGATCCCATTGCAAGCCCTGCCGTCTTGATAAAAGCTGAACACATCTTTGTCTTTTGTTGATGCTGTTAACAGCAAATTAAAACCAACATTAATTTAAAGTATATTAACAGATAGTGGAATGAAGCATTTGAAAATAAATATCACACAAAAAATTTTGGGTGCATCATAGTGGTGGTTAATTAAGTTGTTTGTAAGGGCTTTTGTGAAAAAAAAAATCTACATTATATAATTTTTTATTCTAATTTTGCTTCTTCTTTGAACTTCCCTTTTAGTTGATATATATTCATCAAGTTTCTCAGTTGATCAGTTCAGGTGCAATTGACTTGCCCTTTCTTATTTTTACCTCATCAAATCAAAGCAAATGAGTCTACTATGACGGTAAGAAACAGAAATTTTTCTAAATTGCAAAACCTTAAGGATGACATTTACCATCTCCAAATCCGAAACATGGTATTTTGTTGTCTTCATCGAAATTCGACAAGGTGTTACCGATGTAAGATAGTGCTTGTTCATATGGATTTTTAGTCTCGCCGATATGATGCAAGCTTAGTCCATTAAACGACTGTTTTCCTGCCCATTTTAATGTACTAATTAATTCAAAATAAAATAAAATGAAAAAAATTGTATTTAAATCAAGGATTGCTTTGATTATTAATCAGGTCAAAAACTGACAAATGCAAATCAGGCATGCTTTGATTATTAAACAATTGAGAGTTAATTAGCTTATTTCTATTAAATTAAGATAAGTATACACAATTGAATCTCATAAGCTTAACCAAATTTGATATATTTCACCAAAAAGGTTTACCCTAGTAAATTTTACCAATGGTAGCTTGCACATGTTGTAATCCTAGATTAATTGAAGAGATAACCAGTAAAAGCAAAAGAGATAACAACCTTTCCACTCATTGGTCTTTGTGAAATCAATGCCGATTATAAGATTTGATGACTCCAGATTTGCTTTCTGCAAAGCCTCTACCACCTGGGAGGTAAAACAAAGAACATTTGTAGGATGCATCCATACAACAAATTTTAATCATTTTGACTAATCTCAAATTAACTAATCAGGTCAAATGAGGGGTTAATTAAACCCTAACAGTGATCATTTCAGAAATCTCAATCAAAAACCAAAGACCAAATTCTACAAATGTTAACCAAAATCCAAAGATATGTATAACAATTGAAGCAAATACCTGTTCCTGGCTTGTGTAGTTATCCGGAATCCTGGAGTATCGGTTATCCATTGTCAGTTAGAAAGCAACACAAGTAAAGAAACTGTAGAGAGAGAATTCAATGATACTTAGCTGGGAAGAAATCAATGGATCACCTCCAATACGAAGTGAAGCGCGTGAAAGTGAAGGGAATCTTTTACAATGACTAGATCGGACCTTTCTTTTTAACTTTGCACGAATCACAAAGCCCAATAATCTGCCCCTGCCCTAGCCCGAATCTCAAAGCGGCTGAGAGTTAATCTCAAAGCGTAAAGTGAAGGGAATATTTTACAGTAATGGAGAGGATACTTGTCGGTGAAAGTGTACCCATCCCTATCATCGCTAGGTCAATCTAATAAAAAAAATGAATTGCGCGCCAAGCCCTCTCTATCTCTCTCTCTCCCCAAGCACCCACGACTCCACGAGTGCGTATCCTCTAAGATATCTCAATTTTTGCGTGACCGACGTGTCCGGTGCCTATTCGGGGACAGCACAGGGGGCCAGTATTATTTGTGCTTTGAGATTCGTGCAGAACTATTTGAATGGTTGTGATTTTCCAGAAAAACACGCAAAAGTTGAGATATCTCGGAGGATGTGAATTCAGCACGCATCAACTACAACTACTCGAGCAACTGGACTCGGCAGGGAGAACGCAGTTAATCGATTAGGTTTGATCTCCATCGTCGGATTGGAAATGGACAGTCCAGATCCGATAGAGATGATCCAATAAAATTGATGCAATTGGAGAGAAGATGCACTCGGTTCTAGTAATTAATGAATTAAAAGTGAAATGCAAAAATAAAATAAATAAAGAGATTAATTGATTGAGTAAGTAATTAATGAATCTGTACCCAGTGAAATAAAACGGGTAAAGATTTAACAGAGTAGTTTTGACTTTATACTATAGAATCAAAACCGAACAACATTTGGTTTTTGCGCTGCATGAAGCCAAAACATCTCTGTTAAAATATTTACCCAATAAAACCGTGTGATGGCACCGCGGGCAGTCCGTGTGTGAAGCGTGTTCTCCAAATTCCAATCAGAGAGAGAGAGAGAGAGGAAGTGTTTACTTTGTCTTTATTTAGATCCGATTGCTGCCCCTCAGAATATTTGAATTAATGAATTAATGGACTTATCCGGGCAGCAATCCACTCAAATTTGGACAAGGACATTGACGGAACTGTTTTAGCTTCATGCAGCACCCAAATCATATGTTTTTTATTTGAATTTTATAGTTCTTGTGCTGCATGAAGTCAAAATAATACTGTCAATATTTTTATTCTCAAATTTTGCTTACTGATCAATGGAGAGATTTGTAACGGAGCCAGCATTATGTGCTAATACATACTGTATACAAAATTTGTGACTCAGTTGTAGGAGAAACTTTGTAAGAATCTAAATTAAAGGAGTGATAAATGTATTTTTTGTATCTACACGTCAGATTTTTTTTTTTAAATATAACTTGATAATAAAAATTATTCACGCCTTAAACTATTGAAAATAAAAGTACTCATGAAATTACTGAGAAAGAATATCAACCATAATTATAACTTTAATTGTGGTTGATAAAACCTTCACAATTTGTGTTCTTGACAGGGTTTTAAATCTATAGCAGCACTATAGCGTTTTCGAACCATAAAAGCTATGGCGCTATTGGCACAATATGACAATAGCTTCGTTTTTTTAGCAGTTCCGCTATGATGCAATAAATGCTATTTAAACCTTTGGTTCTTGAGCTAGAACTCTAGCTCGATCGATCAGAGAAATCTTTTTCCAATTAAAAATACTCATTAAAATTTAATTATGCAATAGAAATCTTTTTCCGATTAGGTCAACGAAACATCTATGTTAAGAAATTTATGTTCCACTGGATTAATAAGATTGATTAACGTCAAAATAGTCGTTATAACAAGCATTTTACTATTACATATTTTACCATTAAGCAAATTAATAACGGTCTAATAAGACTGGAACCTTATAAACAGAGTTTATAATTAACTTCCATTAATGTAAATGCAAGAAAAAAAAGCAATAAAATTCAATTAGCTCAACCAAACATCTATACTACGAAATTTATGTTCGAGTGGATTAATAAGAATAATTAATACCAAAGAGGTCTAAGAAAGTAGTTTTAACAAGAGGTTTATGATCAAATCCGATATATATATATAGAGATGAGCTATTGTGCTTTGCAAAGTAAAGCGAACGGTTTACTTCGGGCTACATTTTGGATTTTCAAAGTCCAAAACGTCAATCCGATCGTTCAAGTTGATCTACATATTGAAATGTGCTTGCAGACCAAATTTTACATTTTTTGGAATTTTTTACTATTTATTAAGCCACTTTAAAAATTGCTGATCACATGGTCCAGAATTTTGTTGCACTGTTTTTTCTGGACCATGTGATCAGCAATTTTCAAAGTGGCTTAATAAATAGTAAAAAAATTCCAAAAAATGTAAAATTTGGTCTGCAAGCACATTTCAATATGTAGATCAACTTGAACGGTCAGATCGACGTTTTGGACTTTGAAAATCCAAAAAGTAAGCCGAAGTAAAACGATGGCTTTACTTTGCAAAGCACAATAGCCCATCTCTCTCTATATATATATATATATATATATATATTTTTTTTTTTTTTTTTTTTTGAGTAAAGTTGGAGGTCAAGCCACCCAACTATTTAATACCTTTGTTATTACAACAAATGATTCCCCCATTTAGGTTTCGAACTCATTACCTCTCACATAGAGACCATGTGCCTTTGTCACTAGATCAAATGCTAGTTCTTAAATCCGATATATATGTAGATAAGATAAAACAACTACTGATTAATTGATTTGAATAGATTGATTGTAGTCCATTGATCATAGTGAGATGGTCAGTTAATCTTATATTGTAACATTTCTCAGTTGGAATGTAAAAAGTAATCGAAAATAAATAAATTTGTTTTTTTAATAAAAACTTCCATTAACCCCGCTTTGATCGCTGCACGAATTGTCACTAATACCATGCACAATGTTACAGCCTACATGAAAATATACAAAAAATAAGGGAAAAAAAAATGCTGAACCGCATTTTTCTGCTACGAAAATCACCATACAAATAAATAATTCGTATTGCTTCGATGCAAGTAGGAGCGAATAATTCGATGTTTAATATACAGAGAAACAGGGCCAACCTAAAACAGAGCACAAATAATCAACAATGGAACTCAAAAGACAACAACCTGCGGCCCAAATTGCATTTTGTACCTAGTCGATCGATAGATAATTCTTTTCCATTTTGGGTTACAAATGCACATAGGCCCGATCTGTACGTACCAGTGTTGTAAAAAACGACAGTTTAGGACGATTAATCGGCCGATTAGTCGTTAGCGGCAATCAAACCGTCATGTATTTTTCCGACAAATCTGCCGATTATTCCTGATTAATCGTTTAGCGGTTCCTTGTCCGTCTGACGAGTGCATACTGTTATTTACAACACTGGTATGTACTACGTAGTGACTAAAAAAGTGATTCATTTTTTTTTTTAAATGCTGGTGCATGCTATCAAAAGTTTAGGAGGAGGGTTCAAATGCCTTTATTTTTTTTGTGCCTCCACTATGCCTTTATTTTTAAAAATGTTAATAAATTAAAATTTAAAACTTAAACGTCAAAATAAAATCGTTAGATGTGATATATGTTATTTTCTCTATATGCTCATACAAAAAATATCATATTTCAATTTTGTTTTATGTGAATCAATCATTTAAAAAATTAACATCTAGAAATTATCCACATTAGTAAGAACAAAGTTAAAATGTCACAATTTTTTACATGTGTATAGATAAAATGATGTAGATCATATCCAACAGTTTTATTTTGACTTTTAAGTTTTAAATTTTGGACTATTGAAGTTCTTAAAAATAAATGTATAGTGGAGGCACAAAAAATGGAGGCATTTGAACCCTCTAGATAAAACGGACTTTGCTGCTTTTCTTATAGAAAAGCAGAGTCCTGCTTTTTCGATCCCAACCATTCAAAATTTTCCATTCGCGTATCTCGATAAAGAAACTTTTTCATGCACAAATCTCAACGAATTTAAATGGTTAGGATCGAAAAAGCAGAACTGCTTTTCTCTAAGAAAAGCAGCAGAGTCAGATCCCCTCTAAATATAGCTAGTTTGAAAAATCTTTCCAAAAATATTTTGATGAATAAAGGTCTGAAAAGAAGATATTCGAGGGATATATAGGCAATTTTCACCATCAATCATTAAATCCCCGAAAGGGTAGTAATATTCCCTTCTACAGTGCAATTTTATCAATGAGTCTCTTGAATATTCAAGAATTTAATTTGGAGTGGTTGGTGTATTGGCGTGGCTTTATCTCTACCCACCACCACCACTATTATTCCCACATTAATTAATTATCATCTCATCTCGTACCATTTCTTTCCAATTTTCTCAACTTTCTTGAACTCTCTCCAACACTTTTGTCAAAATTAAGTGATCCCCTCGCTACAGTGAAACCTACACCATACCACGATTTGGAGTTACGAATTTCGAAACTTTGTACAGCGCTTTCCTTTCGCCACAGTAGCGCGTTCCTCTCCTTCCCTCTCTGATTACCTTCCTCTGGAACGAGTGAGCGACGTGGGCAGACCGCGTTCTTCTCCTCTTCTCCTTCGTTCCCGTTCCTTCCCTTTAATGAAGGGGTTTCTACCCCTTTCTGGAGCACAGCCTAAAAGTCCATACAAAGAGGAGATCTAGAAGGCCAACCATGGTGGTTGAGGCGGCTGTTCTCACCCCCTTAGGGTGGCTGATGTCCCCCTTGATCAAAATGCTAATCCACAAAGCGCATCACCAGCTCGGCACTGGCATCGACGAAAAAAGGACAATACTTGCTGCCACAGTACTTCCTCGCCTCTCTCTAGCAATTGAGAAAGCTGAAAAGAGCCCAAACAAGGAGAAGCTAGTGGACTGGCTCAGAAGGCTCAAGGATGCATACTATGAGGCTGAGGAAGCAATCGACCTATTCGAGTATATACTGCTTAAACAAAAGGTAAAGAAGTCGGGAACCCAGAAATTAGATAAGCAAAAAAACATGCTAAAGGGTAGCATCGACAAACTAATAGAAATTTCAAAGGAGGCTAATGAATTTCGTGATTTGTTAGAGGTCCAAGAAAATGCTAATGGTAATGAACCTGACAGGGAAACAACCTCAGATCCTCCCAGCAGAGTTTTTGGCCGTGAGAGAGATAAAGAAAACATAGTTGGCTTACTCACGGAAAAAACTTTAAATTCTAGGAACATGATAGAATTCATAGTTGGCTTATTCAGGAAAAAACCTTCAAGTTCTGAGACTGGACCAAATACTAGGCCAGCTTTCCCTATAATTGCCATTACGGGTCGTTCTGGTGTTGGGAAAACTACACTTGCGCAATATGTTTATCAACATATGGTTCAAGAGAAGCATTTTGATCTTTGTGTGTGGATGCATGCCCCTCGCAAATTTAAGGCTGCTGATGTGATTAAGAACATGATTGAAATCTTAAAGGCAAAAGAATCTGATCTCTATGATTGTGAATATAACCCCTCTACATCTCTTGAAGCTTATTTAACACAGGTAAGAGGCATGTTAAGGTCTAAGAAACTTCTACTTGTGATAGATGATCTTTGGAGTGATACTGGGGATTTTGAGGATCAATGGAAGAAATTCATTGATGGCTTAACTAGTTGCTTATCAGGGAGCAAAATTCTGCTTACAACACCATCCATAAATGCTGCAGAACATGCTATCCTTGCTGGTGTTACGGAAGTAAAAATCTATTATTTACAAGAGATAGAGGAGGATCACTTTTTGGACCTCTTTATGCACTATGCTTGGGCGCCTAGCAGTCCTAATTCGCAAAAGCAAGAATTTGAAAAAATGGGTCGAAAAATAGCAGTTAAGCTAAAAGGAGATCCTGGTGCAGCAAAGCTAGTGGGTCATCAGTTGAGTGGAAAACTTGTCCTAAAGCATTGGGAGGAAGTAGCAGAAAAAAATTGGTTGGGAGATAACATGAAAGCGAGGATCTGGAGCTATCAGCAGCTGCCTCAGCATCTCCAACGTTGTTTTGCAATCTGTAGCTTATTTCCAAAAGAAACTAGTTTCCAAAAAGAAGTTTTAATTGCTATCTGGATGGCAGAAGGGTTTGTCAGTCCAACAGATAATCAAGAAAGGTTGGAGGATACTAGTGAAAAGTACTTGCATGAGCTCGTATCGAGGTTTTTTCTGGAACAGGTTGTAGTTAATGAGAGAATCTATTATCAACTTCATGACCTGCTTCATGATCTTGCAGAGCGGGTTCAAGGTGATGGTTTTATCAGAATAGATTTCTCTAATTCCGGAGAAGATCCTTCCCAAATAAGCCCCATGTTATGTAGAAGCGAAAACATTTGCCATATCAATTTGCCCTCAAGCATGATAAATGAATTACAAGAAAAATTATGCCTTATGAAAAATATACGCACATTTATTGTGCAACCTGATGGTGGTTTTGTCCCAAAGAAAGTATTGCAAGAGCTATTGAAACACTTGAAAAAAATACGGGTGTTAGAACTTCCCGAGTGTGGTAATGAGTTGCCAAACTCTATTGGCAATTTAAAGCATCTCCGTTACTTGCATGTGAATGGCTCTCGATCCATTAAGAAGCTTCCTGATTCCATATGCAAACTTTACCACCTCCAAATGCTTCTCTTGCCAAATTGTGAATCCCTACCCAAGGATTTTTCTGAACTCATTAGCTTGCGGCACTTTAAAACAGATAGTGAGACAATGTCACATGTTTCTGATGTTGGAAGGGCTGACATCCCTCCAAAGCCTTGAACTATTCGTTGTAAGGAAGGAATGTGGGAATGGATTACACCAACTAGAAAAGTTGAATCAGATTCGAGGTGCCATGTGCATTACAGGTCTTGAGAATGTAAGGAGTACATCCGATGCTGTAAAGGCCAATATGCAAAATAAAAAACATCTCGAGGAACTAGCATTTGGTTGGAACACTGATGAAAGAGACACCAATAATGTTACAGGTCTCTCTACTCAACATGTTCAGTTACTAGATGCATTGCAACCTCATCCTTATATAAGTGCTCTCACACTTAAAGGATTTGGTGGAGATAGATTTCCAAATTGGTTCCTAAGTCAGAATTCATTGAAGCATCTCACATCTCTAACATTAAATAGATGTGATAAAGTAGAAGACATCCCATCCATTCACGAATCACTTCCCAATTGTAGAACTCTTAAACTATGGTGGCTCAAAAATCTAAAAAAAATGCCTTCCCTTCCTCCAAATCTTACTAATTTAGTTATAGACCATCTCCCACAGATTAGTTATTTATCTGAGGATGATTTGTTGATGAAGGAAGAAAGAAAGAAATCCCAACTTGAGGTCATGAGGCAAACAACAGAGTGCCTAAAATTGAAGTACATACAGTTACCTAAATCAGTTCGGGACAATGTGAGACAATTTTTACAGTTAGTGAAAGAAAGATTGGAAGCTGCAATAGAAATCTTCTTCACGAGTTCACTATGTGAAAATATTTTTTCAAAAATAGTGAAATTTGATCCTTTAAAAGATGATTATTCTCGGGATCAGCTATTGGATGCGTGGGTTATGTTAATGAATTATCACGTAGAAACAATGTTCAATAAAAATGAAGAGTCCAAGTTGGTTTTACCATCTTCACTCACTTACCTGCAGATATCATCATGTAGCATTACTAGTGATGCATTATCGTCCTGCATACAATGTCTTGTTTCCCTTTCTGAACTGAAACTATCTAATATTCAGACAATAACCTCTCTTCCTCCGAAGGAAGTCCTGCATTCATGGAAGAACCTCAAGTCTCTTACGATTGAAGGATGCTATTTGCTCAGTTCCTTAGGAGGTATTGGAGCCTTGACCTCTCTGATAATGCTCGAATTAGATGGCTGCCTCAATTTGAATACATCAAATGAACCATTGCCTTCCACCTTGGAGAGGCTAAAATTTTCAAATTGCTCAAATGTTGATGTTATTCTTGCCGAATCAAATTTACCAGTACTATGTGCCCTTGAATTCATTAACTACAAGAACGAGAGGGGAGTTTTACGTGTTGGTCACCTGTCCTGTCTCAAGGAGCTGACTATAGTGGGATTCAATGGTCGTTTGGAGGGATTGAATTCATTAATTGCACTTTGTGTGATATGGGTGTTCTACTGCCCTGAGATCAACCTCTCATCTCCCATAGACAAATGCACATCTGCACTTCAACAGGTTTCGGTTGACAACCTGTTACTATTGAAGTTGATACTATCAAATGAAACTATTTCCTCAATAGATGATTTGTCAGTTTGTTTCCTCCAAGAAGACCTCTCAGATGATGAGGTGTTTCAGTCTCTTACCTCTCTTAATCATTTGAACTTTCAAGAGTGCAATATTACCCATCTACCAAAGAACTTGATGAATCTTGAATCTCTCCAGACTATATCTCTAGAAAACTGTGCAAACCTATGTGAATTGGAAGAACTACCCAGGAATCTTCGTGGGTTGATAATTAAAGACTGTCCATCCTTGACCAAGAAGTTCAACATGGGTGGCCCTTACCGGGTCTGGTTTCATGAAGGAAGGACCATTGTGACATTTCCAACAGAAGGTAAGCTAATTTCACAGTAAACCACTTTGATTTAGAAATATATATATATATATATTTTTTTTTTATGGATACATCATTTTCTTCAGTCATAGAGGGATCTAAATAAATGTATCTAGACCCCTCTATTCTTTTGGTTCACCAAAACACTTAAATTTTGTTGTTTAATTTCGTGACTGGAAAGTCGATAGGAGTTTTCAAGGGCATATGGAATAAATATGATAAAAAAGACCTTATTGGTACAAAGTCCCTGGTGCTTAACATTAATTAAAGAGCATGCATAATTGCTCAGAATTTGGCTGAAGCCATAACTAGTATAGGAGACAAGGTTTTGTACATACATGCTGGACTGCTGGTATGGTTCAGCTAGCACTCACGAACAATACCAGTGTACCTGACCTCTTTCCCTTTTTTGCTCATGCTTTGATTTTGGGCTTGTTGGAACTTGGAATACCCTACTTATACTTCCTAGGCCTTATTTTTATTCTCATTGCGTTTGTTCCGAACTTGCAACTTCTATATAGTGAACCAATTATTTATTTCATAAAGAAGCACAAGAGATTGTCTTTCCCAATATAATTATTTTAATTTACAGAAAATTTTGTGTTCCAACTATCAGCATTTCAAATCAAGAACTTTTTCTGATCGATTTATTTTTTAACTGCTTTTGTTTACATATTTGAATATATCTATTTTCACATGCACATCCATGTAATGAGTAAAAGCATGAGAAAGAAACATTTATGGAATTTTGTCGGTAATAAATGCTGGCATTGCAAAAATTTTATATTATCCATCCGAGAGCCATAATTCTTCTCTGCTATATATGTCAATGCTATAAGATGCTAATCTTTTCTTCTCAACTATGTTTCTCTTGCAGAATAAAGGAATTGTTCCTAGGCTGGACTTGTTCGCTCAGTCTCTTCAACTTCATCTTTGCTGCGTCTCCGTAACTCGAACTGCTCCCACCTTCTTCATTCCCAACCCCTCATCCCCAATATTTTTTTTTTTTGAAAGATTTGACAGTGGCTGTCAAATACATCCCCAATATTTTAAAAAATAAAACCACAACAAAAAAACTAAAAAAACAAAATAACAACAAAAAAATCTCCATTGATTATCTAGAGGAGGGATTCAATTACACCCTTTTTTTTTGACACATCTTGACACTTTTTTTTTTATAGGTCAATTTTGCGATTTCAAAGTCCAAATAGTCTTATCCAGACCGTTCAACATAATGGATATATTAAAATGTGCTTGGAGATCAAATTTTACATTTTTTTTGAATATTTTTACTATTTATTAAGATGGTTACAAAATCGTTGTTTTTCAATAGTCTAAAAACAACGATTTAATTTGTAACCATCTTAATAAATAGTAAAAAAATTCAAAAAAATGTAAAATTTGATCTCCAAGCACATTTTAATAGATCCATCATGTTGAACGGTTTGGATCGACTATTTGAACTTTGAAAATGGTAGGTGTCAAAGTGTGTCAAAAAAAAGGGTGTAATCCGATCCCTTCTCGATTATCTATTAGAAGAAATTTGTTGTATCCATCTTTTTTATGTCTTCACTTTCCAGAACAGTTATTGCTGAGAGATTGTATAATTTTGTGTACTAGTTGAACTTATTTGATGCTTTATTTTTTCTTGGCAACTATAGAAAAAAAAAACCAAAAAATGGGAAAAAGGAAAAAAGGCAAAAAAAGGAGAAAAGAAAATAAATGAAAAAAAAATTATTGTACAATAATTTCTGTCTGGGTGATACAATATTATTGTGGCAGTCCTATTTATTTTTATATGGTTTTTTTTGTGTTGTATGTTTAAGAGTTGGTCTTTTTCATGTGTTTTGAGCTCGTACTAGTCACTTTATATGGTGTGTATTATAATTTATTTATGTGGACATTTGTATGATAAGACTGCTTGTTGATTTTATTTGGGACAAATTTGAATTGATATATTGTCATTGTTTCTGGTTGCAAAAGTTTATGCAGAAAGTATTGATTCTTGTTAAGTAGCATGTATATCATATTGTATTTTTGTCCTTTATTATATTTTTTCTTATTTTATGGTCACATTTTTAATAAATATTTATGAGGTTTTTGCCTGACTGAACCTTTAAAAACTTATTAATCCATTGTTATAATGAGCATAGTTTAGTAACTTATATACAAAAAATCATGCTAATTAAACAATAAATGACACAGTACATGACATCTATCTAATAACATGCACAATGTTTATAGCCTATATGACAACAAAAAAAAAAAAAAGGAAAATGAAATGCTCAACAGCATTTTTCTGTGATGAACACAAGTTCACTGATAATCATATACTAATCTACAGTGCTATTAACCAGGTAAGAGTATTCACATATTAAATCACAAACTAATATGTTTCAACCACTTTCCCCTTCTGCCATAAAGGAAACTGACTATACAAAAAATTATTCCTGCTGCTTTGATCCAAGTAGGAATAGTTGAGTACTGTTTAATATAGAAATAAACATGCCCAACCCAACTCAGGGCCAAAATAATGAGCGATGGAACTCACTCTAAAGACAGCTAACAACGGCCCAAATAACATATTGTTTCTAGGGGATAAATAATGCTTGTCTTTCTTGGTTACAAATGCACATGGGCCCGGTGAGGAATTGCGGGATAATTTGTGGGATAACATATTTCATCCTTACCTGCTACGAATTATTTTATCCGTATCCACTCTTATCTGCTATGGTTGTCAGATAAAGAAACTGTACCGGCAAATAACGAGTAATATTAATATAATAATTATGTTTATTATTTACTAAATAAAACATTAAAACACATTTATTTCACATATATATACGTATTTCGAAGGTCTAAACTTTATTGTGATTTGTTGGAATTTATTTATGTGTTTTAATAATTAATTAAGTGTAACACAACTAACAAGAGTAGTTGGAGAATGAATATTCATTGCTCGTAAATATATATATATAATATATATAAGTTTTTTAATAAATTTACCCGATCAGATAATGAGTATGAAATAGACTTTATTTGTACCTGTACTCGATAAATTTACGAAAAAAATATCTTATCCGTATCCATCTTATCGAATATGATACGAATCCGTAAACAGATAAAAGATAAAAGGATGACACCCCTAAAGAGGAATTCAAATCCAGTGAAGTAACCCAAAAATTGGGTTTTGGATCGGGGCCGTCCGATTCGAATCCATGACCATCCAACTAAAGTGGAGTGCACACATCCTGAGAGACATGTTCGAATCCCGAGACGATCTCGAGCGACGGATTCGATTCGGACAATCCCGATTCAAACCCCAAAAATTGAGTTACTTTAGGGGATCCAAACTCCCTAAAGAGGAGGCATAATTTTTTTTTATAAACTATAATTAAAATTTTGTTTTTTACGAAACCAACATGATTACTATTTTTTTTACAAAAATCATAAGAATCGAAATGGCATTTCGGTCCAAAATATTTTTTTTATTCCGGACCGAAATGGCATTTCGGTCTGATCTTCTTTTTGGATTTTCTATAACACTTTTTCACAAGTTTTCATATGAGTCGCCACAGAAAATTTAAAAATGGGACCGGACCGAAATGACATTTCGGTTCTTATAGTTTTTGTAAAAAAAAAAAATAATCACGTTGGTTTTGTAAAAATATTTTTTTTAATTATAGTTTATAAAAAAAATTCGAGGCAATACGAGAGAACGAAGGGAGCGCAATCTGAGAGAATATTTCATCGGGGAGATAAAAGGGATGAAGGACAAAAGTAGGTATGATGTTGTCTGTTGTTATGGCCGGATTAGAAAAAAAAAATGAAGTCGGTAGGTTGACAGAGAAAAATAATTACATAAATAATTGTCTTAAAAGGAGAGATTCGAGGGACAAACATCCTTCAGCGTATGGGCTCCAAAGTAGGTGGGTAGTAGAGTGGGAAAAATAGCATGGCGGAGCCGGCTCCGTCACGGAACAGTACAGATATGATACGGAACTGACCGACACGGCAAGCGTGTCAGTTACGTGTCGTAATTTGTGTATTCCGTATCGTGATTATTCGTCTGCCGTGCTCATCTTTTGAAACTTTGACACGGCACGTGAAAGATTTAGTTACAGCACGGCACGACACGTAGTCACGGGAGTCACTTGTAATTAGGACCATTAGATATTAATTTAATGGTGAATTTTAAATAAACTAACCTAAATTATAATTAAATGGTTACGTGAGTCACGGCATGTTAGACACGACGTGACTCACGTGGCGTGATTATTCGCGTGCCGTGACTACCTCTTGACATTTTGGTTACAGTACGGCATGTAACGTGAAAAATTAACTTGATTACAGGACGGCACGGCACGAGATCAAAGTCACTGTGTGTTAGTCACGGCACGGCACGACGTTTTTTCCACTCTAGTGGGTAGTCATTGGAGGTAAAGAGCTTACATTATTATTATCTTGTGCAGCATGCATGCTGTGGCCAAGAATGTAATTTAGCTCGACAGCATGCTTAATCTTCAACGGTAAATGCATGGAATAGTATGTTCGGTGCGCTTGGATTAGTGAAATAGTGGAATTGAGTTAACTCCAGCATGTGAAAAGTCACTCTTCTTCAATCCCACCTCACTCGTGGAATAATAAGATGGAATAGAGGGGTTAAAGTGCAAAAGAGAAGAGTTTGACTGCATATTTCTATTCCAATTTCACGTTTTCACTTTTTCCATTCAAACTTTTTTATACACGAATCTCAAAAAAATAAGTTTACATGCACGAATCTCAACAAAAAATCAACAGTTAAAATAAGAATAACAGATTCTTGTTATTTCCAAGGAATAACAGCAGATTTATTTGACTGTGGCTTCACCTCTACCTAAGATGGTCTATTCCAATACTGGCCAGAGGAAATCTATATGTCACACGATAAATTAATTAATAAATAGTTAATTAGTGATAGTCATGTGAACGCATTTTTTTTTTTAATTTGTGGCCAAACCAGAACGCACTTCTAAAAGTTTCAAATTATTACAAGTCGTTTCCTCTATCCACCTGTCGTCCGTCGGTAACCTTCTGGACCAATATGAGCCTGGACCAAACGTACTATAGATTCGGTCCACCTTCTGGACCGGGTCTATGGTTCCAAGAAGGGTGTTTTCCATTTTTTTCCAGTTTCTTGGGTCATTGTAAATTTTTAATTTTTTTTATGCCCTTTACCTTGCCTGTCAAATTTTGAGTTGTGAATATATATCCCTCCAAATTTTGAGTTGTGAATATAAATTCAGACCCTGTTTTCCTCATTTTTACAAAAAGCAACATTATCTTTTTTAATAATTAATCATTGCGACATACTAACTGGCGATTGGATTACCCAACTTAATTATATCCAATTAGTTAAGAAATGGCGAATGTCACTTGTTTCGTTGAAACATGGAAGTTTTACAAAAGCGGTACCAAATTGCTGTACCAAATATTCTGTCCTATCAGACTTGAATTAAATACTTATTCCAAAAGAAGGCGCAAGTTCATGTATAACCTTCAAAAAAACTTTTATTAAGTGCATTAATTGTCCAAAGTAAGTTGTTTTTTGCCTAAGTATTTTCCCAAATGAAACCTGTTCCTATTTATTACCCACAAAATAACACAAATTAATACAATCAAATTAACAAACTTAAGCAAATTAAATTGCACATTAATTTACTCCGAAAGAAGTTTTAGACCATCATAAAAATACTTGTTGAAGCAATCCATTTCGTCCTTAGGAAATGCAATGCCAATCTCCACCCCTCCTTCCTCGTCTCTACTCTCCGACACTGACATGGCGCCCGTCTTCGCCACCGACACGATTTCAACCTTCGCCGGCCTCCCTAGCCCAAAATCCACGTCATAGACTTTAAACTTTGGTGACCCGGCTACGCTGAGAGGCGGCGCTCCATGTAATGTTGCGTTATCATCTGTCCTTTTCATTGTTTCACCCAACTGATCAACCGCCTTGGCCACGGCTTCAGCCGCCACAATCACACAATCATTTTGAATTAAATCAGCGGCATTGGCTGTGGCCATGCAGAATTCGACACAATTCCCGAAGTACTCCGTTGGTAAAGGCGGTTGTAGCCGTGCTCTAAAATCGGCCGGAAATACAAGGTTAACTCTCTTGGTGCTGTCTATGCGTTTTGCACGAACAAAACAAGTCCAAACATAAGCAAACGTGACGACTATTGTCGAGCAACGGAAAGAGGTGTTTCTTTGCTTTGCCTTAGCCAAAACTAATCGCTTGAGCCTTTGAATTTGCTCTTGCTTTAGTGTAAATGTGGCTAGAACAAGCTCAGAAGGTGATTTGCTGCCTAGCACTGAGAAGCCTTTTGGAGCAGATTGAGGTATGTTTTGGACATGATTGTAGAAAAATAAGTAATTATTAGAAGGATCGGAAATTAATGTTCGATCGAAAACCGGGACTCGAGAAGACTCTCCTGACAAACATGTTTCAGCCCAAGTGTGCATAAATTGCATGGAGGATGTTCCATCGCACGCCGCATGATGCACCGATGTCCCGATAACTATACCCTGGTTAGGGAACACCGTCACTTGCACGGCGAAAAGCGGTTGCAACTCCTCCGATTTAGGTAATTGCGGTACTAAGCAATCAAGTTGCATCACATCACGTTCATGATCACTTGCAAGATGTTCAAATTGGCCGTTACACTCTGCCACGGTGAATGACACTGCATCACCCTCAACATAGTAATGTTCGAGTTTTTCGTCAGTGCCGGGAGTTTGACGAAAACCGCCAGCTAAGGGATAGTATGTCTTGAGTGCTAGTGAGAGGGAAGATTTGAGAGAGGGAAGAAGGGAGGAGAGGAAATGGGTGGTTGGGTGAGGGTAAGGGTAGAAGAAGAGTCGTTCGACCGGAGGTAGAACTATCCAGAAGATGTCGAAATAGGTGAACGGGAGAGATGCGCGGTCGGGTGTCGTGCCCGGAGGTGGCCCCACATGGCATGACTCTATGATTTTTAGATCAGGAAGAAGAGTTGATGCCATTTTTTATAGATGGATATCAATTGTGATGCAGCAATAACAAGTGAATGAATTACCTTTTTTATAGGCTTTAATTTGCCAATCAACGGTGTAGGCTAATTAATTTGGTCAAAGGAGACAAGCTAGGTACGATATAGCAGATAGAGATGGCAAAATTCGAATTCATATCCTCTGCATTAACTCAAAAGAGAATCTTTTGAGTTAATGAATCTCCACTGTTCGATCTATTTCAAAATTCGTGCAAACTAGATCTGCACTAATATTAAAGAGTCCCTATATTAGAGACACGAGCTGGATTGACTCCGTTTAAAATCAGACGGTTGAAATTAATTAACTCAAAAGATTCTCTTTTGAGTTAAGGCAGAGAATACGGATCCGCAAAATTCGCATCCTCTGAGATATCTCAAACTTTGAGTGTTTTTTTAGAATATCTCAACCGTTCAAATACGTTATACACAAATCTCAAAGCACAAATCGAATAGACACCGTACACGTCGGTCACGCAAAAGTTGAGATATCTCAGAGGATACGTACTCTGGCATGGCATGGGCCATGTGGTGACTTCGCATATGGAAACAACACGAAATGGTGGAAACTTGGTGGAAACAGGATGAATTGATGGCCAACCAAAAATGTTCTTCTAGAAGCATACGTTTCCTTGAATTAAATATTGAAAGATAAATTAAATATGGAAAGAATATATGGATGGTGGCTGGGGATCCGTATCCTCTGCATTAACTCAAAAGGGAATCTTTTGAGTTAATGAATTTCAACCGTCTGATTTTAAACGGAACCAATTCAGCTCATGTCTATAACATAGAAGTCATTTAATATTAGTGCAGATCTAATTCGCACGAATCTTAAAATTGATCGGACAGTCGAGATTCATTAACTCAAAAGATTCTCTTTTGAGTTAATGCAGACAGGGGCGGACCTATGAAGGCCCAGGGGTAGGCAAGTGCCTACCCCTGGATTTAAATTTTTTTTTAGACCCAGTGTATTTTTATTTCTGTGCCTACCCCTGGTCCAATACTGTGCCTACTCCTGGCTCAGAATAATAGATTTGCTGCTCTAATTTATTCATTGGCCAAGTCCGCTGCTTCGATTAATTCATTGTGCCTACTCCTGATCAAATTTCTGGGTCCGCACCTGAACGCAGAGGATATGAATTCGGTGGCTGGAGAGTTAATAATTAGGCACGCAATAATCGCATGAATTGACACCTATTACTGGCACATAGACCAGAAAAAGCGCAGAGAGAAGTTGACTTGCTTGCTATTCACAAGAATACGAAGTTTATCGAATTGAAATTCGCTACAATAACTAGATATTTTCTTCAATCCCTCACTTCTCTCTTCCAATCTACCTTTTAAAGAAAAATGATTTTTGTTATCAAAAAATAATTTTGTTTACCACTCATCTATCAAATAAGCGCACACACGTCATTTGACACTTGCGGCTGATGCCGACATTTTTATTAATATCCAAAGTTAATTACAAATTAATAAATATACCCAACAACTTTGGAAATTTATAAAACTTTCCATACCAGCTATTTTTTAGCCGATTTTAATTGTTTTCGGTATCGGCCAAAAAATAGCCGGTACTAAATTTTTTTTTATTATTATTTTGTTAGAGACAATTAGCAAAAATGCTGAAATCTAACTTTAAAAATTTGAATTTTTTTCAAATATTTGTTAGATTACTTTTTTTTTATATAATTAGCATATTTATTATAAAATACGCTAAATTACTTGAAATTATGCTGAAATCTAACACTTGAAATTAATCGACCTAATTAGCATTTTTTTTAGAGACAAATAGCAAAAATGCTGAAATCTAACACTAAAAGTTCGAATTATTTTTTAAATATTTGTTAGATTACTTTTTTTATATATAATTAGCATATTTATACTAAAAACATGCTAAATTACTTGAAATTATGTTAAATTACGCTGAATTACACAAAATTATGCTAAATTACAATAATTATGTTAAATTATGCTAAAATACGGTAAATTATGCTAAATTACATATGAATAGGGATGATATCTTCACTTCACTGAGAAGGCGAAAAATGACGACAAAACTTCAAACGGTCATAAAATAGCGCTCCAGTGTTCGATTTCAGCAAATGACCACTTTTCGGAAAGCTTGCGAAAATTCGAATGCGTCGGTGCTTGTTTCATTGGATTTTGAAATTCAGAATTGTCAAAAAATAAAGGGAAGAGCTTCAAAACTTGAGTTGAAGTTTTCGATTAAGATTTTCATTTCTATTGTTCAATCTACGTAGCTCAGTAAATTAGTTATGTAATGAACTTGTAGAATACCAATTTTTATTATTATTGAAACTTTTTTATTATTTTTTATGATTTATGAAAGATGATACAAAATCAGTCTAAATCATATGTAATTTAGCATAATTTACTGTATTTTAATTAAATATTGAAAGATACATATGGATGGTGGCTGGAGAGTTAATAATTAGGCACGCAATAATCGCATGAATGGACACCTATTACTGACATGATGACATCTAGTTGTATGGATTCATTGATCGCTCTCTGTATTTCTTAAATTCTGACACATAGACTAGAACAAGCGCAGAGAGAAGTTGACCTGCTATTCACAAGAATACGAAGTTTCTCTCTCCTTGTCAGCTACCGGCCGTATGGCAATTTTAGTATGGCGAGTTTGGTTTGTAAATTATAATTGTTGATTTCATGAGTTGACACATGATCAACCAAATCGAAATTCGCTCCAATAACTCAGATATTTTCTTCAATCCCTCACTTCTCGGATTCAGATGACCTCAAATCCGAGATTCATGAATAGTAATTTTGAAATTTTTGAAATTTGAGATTCAGCCGTCCAACTTCTTCTGTGCACGTATCTCGAAATAGCTGATTTTATGTGTACGCATCTCGAAACAATTCAATGGCTAGATTCAGAATTTCAGAGATTTCAGAATTACTGTTGATGATCTCAGATTTCAGCAGATTTAGATCCTCACTTCTCTCTTCCAATCTACCTAACAAAATTCATTTGTGTGTGTGGAAGCAGAAAAATGAGGCAATCTTCAGAAGTTTGGTTATGCCTCCAGCATTACTGGCTACTAAATTTATTGAGGAGATGGCACTATGGGGGCGGTTTTGCAAAAAGACTGGTGTAACAAATAACATAGTGTTGAGAATACTAGAATGCTGTGAGAATAGAGACTTTTTTATATGGTGTAAGTATGTAATGTAAACATTATTTATTTTATACAACTAGATAGTCTCTATCGAACATTTAAAAAAAAATTAATTTTTTTTATCAAATAATAATTTTGTTTACCACTCGTCTATCAAATAAGCGCGCACACGTCACTTGTAAATGTCAAATCTATTTGACACTTGCGGCTAATGTGCTGTTTTCTCACAACAGAAACAGAATAAAAACACATAAAATGACATATTTTCATAAAATTTTTTTACAAATAACATATCTTAAAATGGCATATATATATATATATATTTATCTCTTTTACATATTTTTATAAAATATCTCATACAAAATGACATATTAAATGACAAAAAATATTGAGTGAGGCTATGGTGCTATGCATAGCACGGATGGCTAGTGTACTACGGCTCAATATGGTACTTTTTAAAATCCTAACGGTCGATCCGACCGTTCAATGTGATAACCATATGAATATGTACTTGCAAACTAAATTTTATATTTTTTCGAATTTTTTTACTATTTTTTCAGATAGGTAGAATTTTGATGGTCCAGAATTTTAAAAAAACACTGATTTTTCTACCTATCTAAAAAAATAGTAAAAAAATTCGAAAAAATATAAAATTTAGTTTGCAAGTACATATTCATATGGATATCACATTGAACGGTCGGATCGACCGTTAGGATTTTAAAAAGTACCATATTGAGCCGTAGTACACTAGCCATTGGTGCTATGCATAGCACCATAGCCTCACTCAAAAATATTTTTCAAATGATATGAAAAATAGAAAGAAATGAAGACATGATCAATAATTATCAATCGATAAAAAATTACTTAAATGATATTTAAAAAATAAAAAGAAATCAAGACCAATCACAAAGATAATACAATTTGCATGTGACGAGTACATGTCTAAATAAATTTGAACTTCTACACATAAAAAGAACATACAAAAGATGCATAAAATCAAGAAAAACCAGATTATTTGATTGAATGATTAATATTCAATATAATATTTTATCTTTTAATCACAGCCGTTGGCGGATCAGAACTACGTGCTTAATATAATAATGGAGATATTATTATCGTACACCTGAAAACTTTGAAAGAAAAAAAACTAAATATCTTTATATATTTCATTAAGGGGGAATTTCAAGTATACCCCTCAAAGACTTCAAAATTACGTATTTCCTCCTCTAAACTTCAAAAATTCAAAATTTTATCTATTTTATTGTCTTTTATATTAAAACTTATTCTTAATTTAGAAAATACTCATTTTGCCCTTTATTAAAAGCATAAAACGTCCATCATACTCAAATTTGAATGTGAAGGGTTCCTCTACTATTCAAACTACTTTAAGATCTATGCACGCTAGATCAACACAAATCTTGAAGCAAACACACACAGATATTGAAACGACATACACAGATCTTAATGCGATGCGCGCGGATTGATATTGCTTTAAAATCCATGCGGGCTAGATCAGAACGAATCTTAAAGCCAACACGCACATATATTGAAGGTACACGCACAGATCTTAATGCAATGTGCGTGGATCGGACGGTAGATGAACTATTCATATTCAATTTGAGTCCGATAGACTTTTTATGCTTTTAATAAATGGTAAAATATAGGGATGAAAACAAAGCGGATTCGGAGCGGATAGTGCTGATACCTTATTCGTATCCGTCTTTCAATGAGCAGATATGAATACGGTTACGGATAGTAAACGGATATCAAAATTCAAAACCAAATCCGTCTTAAACGGATACAGATACGAAGCGAATAATCTACGAATACGAAACGAATAATTATCGGATAATTGAGTCATATGAATAATCTACTCAAATAATCCACGTATATAATATAAATATTATATTCAAACATACTTTATTTTTTAATAATACAAATAAAAGAAAAATAAAAAAATTACTCCGGTTCGGTATTCAAATTGGTCCCACATTGAACATTAAAGTATGGTTGAGGCCTTTATATAACACAAATCTCCTCTGCATTCAAAATCTAGAGCTTAGTTGGCACTTGGCAGAATAGGAAAAGACAAAGAGATAGGAGTAGGTCCGATGCCATCGGATCTATATTTAGGTTCAATTAGCTTTAGAACCGTATGATTAGCATCACCCATCGAACCAAGGTAGGTCCGATGTGGATTTGTTTGAATTTGCCCTTTCAGACCAGGGAAGAGCCAAAAGCAGATTGATGAATATAGGATCCGGATGTGCACGGATATCCACTCCGTTTAGATATATAACAAACTATCCTTATCCGTTTCCGGCGTTTCCGGGTGTTTTCCCCATATCGAAAAAATATTCGAATCCGAATCCGTTTTCAACTCTAGTAAAATAGATATTTTAGAATTTTAGAATGAATTTTAATATAAAAAATAATAAAATGAGTAAATTTGTGAGTTTTTGAAATTTAGAGGAGAAAATATGTAATTTTGAAGTTTTTAAAATATCTTTCTCTACAAGTCTTAGAAATCTAAAGCACTGATCAATTATATTCAGCATTTATTGTTTATCTACAAAACGGACAAAAGAAATTTAATAGATTGCATTTATATATTAGAAAGCGATAACTGCATTTTATATTTTGTATTGCGTTTTAGATGTTTTATATTTTTTTTTCAAAAAATATATATATACTTAATGATAAAGTGTTTATATTTGTATTACTAGAATTAAAAACTATAAAATTATATTTTTCACTTATTTTGATAAAGTATTTAATTAGAATTTTTTTATAATCATTAAAAAAATTATGAATTTTCTTTCATATGTCAAATCAACAACTCCTCCCTCACCGATCAAACTACTACCCCATAACTACTAAACTCTAAGGCTGTGCTCCAGTATCAGAGGGGAAAATTCTCATTAAAGGGAGGAAGGGGACGGGCGACGGGGGAGACAACATTCCGAACAATAAATTTACACCTCAAATCGGGAGTTACAAATCTCGCCAAAACAAAGTGTAGCGTTCCCCTCTCTTCTCCTCCGCACAGTAACGTGTATCATCTGTTCTCTCTTCGATTCTCCCCTTCTGAAGTAGGTGCATAATGTCGGTCAAATCCGGTCTGGCGACGTTGTAACTTGCGCACATTGTTTTCTTCTTCCCCTCCCTCCGCGTACCCTCGTCTGGAGCACAGCCTATATAGGCCGGGCGCGAGCTCGTTACTCCATCCGCTCTCTCTCCGTCTCCTCCATTTCCCTCTTATCATGAGTGCATAACAGGCTCACATCATCATAATCGTCCTGATTTGGACAATAACTCAGCAGATTCCGGTCCAATTCCATCGATTCTGTCAATTTTCACAGCAAAACCGGTCTGTTTCCGGTCCGACTCGGCCAATTCCAGTCTGACTGGGCTGAGTTTGCAGACCATGGTTGCAAAGATCAATGCTCTACCAGCTTAATCTTAATGAGAATAGTAGCAAATGAATTCAAGCCTTTGGAAACAAATTTTAGTGGCCATGGGAGCAGACACAGCTCAGGAGGGATTCATTCAAAAACTCGATGAAAGTTTTTAGAGCTCATTCAGGTACGAAACAACACCATGCATTTTAATTTGGGAACAGACCAACGGTTCTTAAGCCATTTTTCAAGATAAGGGCATAACCGTCATTTTACCTTTTTTTATTTATTTGGATTTTTTTTTTATTTTTTAGATAAGTGGGATCACATGCCACCGATTTCTATTAAAAGAAACCATCTTACAAAGTCTTTACTGGTACCAATCGGTACCATTACATGCTAACAAAAGAAAGTTATCACTAGTAAATACCTAAAACAAACTACATACCAACCAACAAAATACAACAAGATCACACAAAATGAAATGATTATGTATTTGGAATTGATGAGATGAAAATATGAGGATATTAATAAAATTAGTTTAGATGGAGAAATAATTAATTCATGAGATGAAATCATGAATTTATGATGGATATATAATTATAGGCCCATTATTAGCTATTACAACCCACCAGTAGCTTTCTTTAGCTGGCCCAAATCTAAAAATAGTTATCATCTCGGCCCAATTAAAATTGCAAATTGCAAATCCGAAACTGTAAAACCCGAAACCGTCTCCGCTTTCCACTTGATTCTTGCTCCCTCTTCTCTCACCTCCTCTGTTTCTTCTACAACTCCGCAAAGGTGCTAGCTACGTCGAGCAACTGGAGGCGCCTATCTCTCCTCTTTTCTTCTCCGAGGTTTCTATCTCTATTCTACTCTACTCTACCTCGCTTTATTTCTGGTTCGTGTTTAGGTAGTTTCTTATTGCAATTTGTTGCGAGTTGTAGCAAATGGGAGTACCTCAATTGATTAACCTATAGTGAGGTTGTTTTACTAGTTAGTCGATTTGTATTTTAGGTTTCTTGACACATTCTTGATTTTGTAATTGGATTCCTTTAAAAGTACTTTTTTGCATTCTATATCACATGAATTCCAAGAAGTATTCTTTCTAATTAGCTCCCTATTTCTATTTCCTTTTGCTTAATTAGTTGCTTAAAACTGAAATAAATATATTCTATAATATATCCTTTTATTCACCTGGGTGTAGTTGTACTGTTCTAAAGATTTGATCTTTAATTATTTGGTTTGCTTCAATGGTTTGCAAGTTTAACTGCTGGATTTAATTAACCTTTTTTCCGGGTTATTTCAAGAAAGAGCTTATTTTGTCAGAAGAGATGAATAAAAAATCATTTATTTGTTCCGAGAATTAGGTTGCTTTGACAAATAACAACTCATTTATTTAAAAAAAAATTTAATAGGATGGATGGAAATAAGAAGAAAATGGATGGAAATACAGAAACATATTAAGTGCCAGAAAATGGATGGAAATACAGAAAATGGATGAGAATTAAGTGCCAGTGCCAGTGCCAGTACCAGTGCTAGTGCCAGTGAAACATATTATGCATCATACTTTCTCTCTCCTTGTAGCTCCAGGAAGTCAATTGCCGATGGATCTAATTATGTGCAGTGACTTGAATGACTGATGCTGATGCAACACAAATAAATTGACATACTTTTTTTTTTTTTTTTTGCATATTAGCAAACTTTTTTTATTTCATATTAGCAAAGAACAAAAATATATTGAGATATTTGCATTTTACTAATTGTTGACTTGGATTGAGTATGTTTCTGGCCAGCCTGTTTATTTTTTTCTTCTGAATATAACACAAATTGAGATTTATTTTTTCACAAAAAATGTAATAAAATAACAAGTATCTAAATTCATGCAACACTTCTTGTAAGATAAATCCATGGCTATGGCATCTGTAGCAAAGAAAGGCAAATTCATCAGATCTATAAAGAAAAAAAAAATTAGATAAAAAAGAATAAAAAAAGGCATTGATTATTAATTTCCATGTTCTTAAGTATTAAGTTTTATTGTTTGAATATAAACCTATAATTACATTAGTGTTAATTTTGAACTAGTATGATATGAACCATACATTAACAAGTGCTAATCAAGACTAAGCATGTATATATTTAAATACTGAGACAAAATATAACTAAATTAGAAAAAAAAAAAAACAAATATGATACAAAGTAACAAAAGATACACAAATTTTCTCCTAATATTATTTTAGATAACTCGTATTTCGGATTCACCAAAATATTTTTTGATCTATTATATTTTCATTTGTTCTATGTATTCTGACACTGTTTACCCTTAATCCCCTGATCTGCTAAAAAGAAGACTACAAGCAGTCATGCACAAGTTTTAACTAGATATGATCAAAACCTAAAAAAAAAAATTAAACCCAAGAAGACTACAAGCTGGAGCCGAGCATGAGCCTCAGCTCAAGCTGCCAAGACGGATCTTTTCACCGTGTCTCTGCTGTTCGTCGGTGGCCCGCTGGTCATGGTCACTTTGTTTAGTCCCCGCCTCTACCATCTCCCACCAATGTTGAGATTATGCTGTTAATTACGAGCTATCCACAAAGGCATGCCAACTGTGGTGATCCGTCGGTGTTGCATAGAATTGTTCAATAATGAGTAATAGTCCATTGATTAGTTTCCACCAAAATCTCAATTATTTTTTTTCCCCAAAAAATGTTAGAATAAGCAAAGATAACTGTGGACAGCCAATAAATTATATATCAATATTATTGCAATTAATGGAGTTATTTTCTTGGAGTGCAATAAACCTAAAGTACTAATTATATATTGTGAGTGTATATTGAAACAAAACATAAAATATGAAAAATGTAGTAGAAATAAAACCGTCATTTGCAAAGTGTGAAGTTTGTTAGGTCATACCATCAATACATATCAAAACAGCTCAAACTCATGAAGGCTCAATTCAAGAAAAATACTAGGTATCTTGTAGCCATATATAGGATTTTGACAGTTTAAACACACTCATTCATTACTTTCTATAATTGTTTAGTTTATAATATCTGAGGAGCAATTTGGCACAAATTTTAAATAATTTTTTAGCAGAGAAAACATTAGTTGAATCCTAACTCACAAAAAAAAAGTATTAAACATACATTTACCTTCTAAGATGTCCAAGTTAACTCTAAACCTGAATTTGTAAATTTTTGTAAGGAAGGCGACATTTATTAAAAAAAAACAGAGAAATAAATCAAGTGTGATAAATTACATTTATTAATTGTTACTCTAAAAATCATTAATTACTACTCAATAGTTCTCAAAAATGAAAATGAACCTTCCAGAAAATAAAAGATAGCTGTACAACATATATGTAATGGGCAGTTGCTAAAGATCGAACTAATTGAGCTAAAATAAAAGTTCAGGACCTTGATTGGTAAAGTGTAATTAAGGGCTTGATTTAGTTGAGATTGTCATTATAGTTTTGACCAAAGGGAAAAAGAAAAAAAAGCCAGTATGTTAGTAAGAGGAAGGAAGAAAGGGCCGGGCTGGGCTTTCAATTTAAATGGATGTTGAATAATGCAAAATAAAAATATTTAAACAACCTGGATTTCAGATTTAAAATATTTTTTATTTTGAATTGTTGTGTTGTTGCTGTTGAAGTCTTTATTTATTATTTATTTCCTTTCTCCTGCTATGTTTTCATTACTAATCTATATTTATTTATTTTTATCTATTGAATACCTCTTGGAGAGGAAGAGATTAACTGACTGCTTGTATAAAGGATACATTAATGTAAATGCTTGTACTAAGGGTTCAAATGCCTTCTTTTTCTTGCCTCCACCATGTCTCCATTTTTAAAATGTTAAAACTCAAAATTTAAAACATAAACATTAAAATAAAACAATTATAAGATGTGATTTATATGATTTTCACTATGTGCTTATAAAAAATTATTACATTCAATTTTGTTTTTATGTGAATCAATAAGTTGAAAAATGAATGTCTAGAAGTTATCCACATCAGTACATTTTTTACAAGCTCTTGATGACAAACACAACAAAGTTAACATATCTTTTTTTTTTTTTTACACATATATAGATAAAATGATGTAGATATATATATATAGAGTCCGACTAGGCTAAGCCATGGTGTAAAACGACTTGGTACTCCACGCCATATCTTCATTTTCAAAGTTCAAATAGTCGATTCGAACCTTCCAACATGTTCTTCATATTGAAATGTACTTGGAGACCAAATTTTACATTTTTTGGAATTTTTTTACTATTTATTAAGCCACTTTGAAAATCTGAAAATCCTTATGAACAGTAAAAAACAGTAAAAATTTCTGGACCGCCGGATCAGTGATTTTCAAAGTGGCTTAATAAATAGTAAAAAAATTCCAAAAAATGTAAAATTTGGTCTCCAAGCACATTTCAATATGGAGAACAACTTGAACGGTCGGATCGACGATTTGAATTTTGGAAATGAAAATAATGAGGCGTGGAGCACCAAGTCGTTTTACACCATGGCTTAGCTAAGCCCAGCACTATATATATATATATATATATATATCTAGCGGTTTTATTTCGACTTTCAAGTTTTACAATTTGAGTTATTAAATTTTTAAAAAATTGAGGCATGATGAAGGCACAAAAATTGAAAGCATTTGAACCCTCTCTAAGGATATAGTTTTTTTAAAATTAAATGACAGGGAGTCTCTCTAAATAATTATAAAGTGTTACATTAATGTAATTTGTAATATATATGAAGGCTATAATTTCATGATGTTAGTTAAAGAATTTGAAAGATTGTTACTTTTTTTTGACATTTTTTCTTCTTTTCTTTTATGTAGTCTTGGTGACATTTTCTCTGTCCCTTAATTAAAATATTCCACGTAGTAAAATATATATAATATATTTGTCACTGTTGCCTTAAATCAAAGTTATTTATTAAATCATGAATCAATTTTGACATATTTATCATTGCATAATCTCAAGGGATTAACTTTAGAAAGGTAAGTATAGTGCTTTTGAAAGTGTATAAATGAACAAATTGAATTAGTTTTAATTTGTGAACATTCAGTTTCTTCTAATGGGAATTCATATTATTTTTTTTTCACATTACTGATCTCCTCGTTACAAAAATATTTCTTTGCCATGAACTCTTATACAAGAGGGTTCAAATGCCTCTTGTCGTTCATGCTTCATCGTGTCTCATATTTTATATTTTTATTTTCGAGTTTCAAATTGTCGATATGAACCGCTCAACATAATATCCATATTAAAATATGCTTGTAAATCAAAAAAACTTATAATTTGGAAAAAAAAAATTTAGATAGGTACAAAATCACTGTTTTTGGATGGTATAGAAACACTGATTTTGTACCTATCTTAACAAATAGAAAACAACTTCAAAAAAAATATAAATTTTTGCCTCGAAGCATATTTTAATATGAATATCATGTTGAGCGGTTCGGATCGGCAGTTTGAACTTTGAAAATGAACATACAAGATATGAGGCACAATAAAGTATGAAAGACATGAGATATTTGAACTATCATTCTTAAACAATATCATTCTTTTATATATCTCTGTAAGCATATTTGTGTAGCTAACCATGTTGTTTTTCATTGTTACGCATTCATTCTTAGAATTTGAAAAATATATTTATTTATACCCAAAATTGATGAATCTTAAAAGTTTCATTAAAATTTCTCATTTTAAGAATTATTTTATTTTTCAATAGATATTAATTTATCTTTTTAAAGCAAAGTACTATAATACTAAAATATAAATGAATTATAGAAAATAGCGTTAAGAAACTTAGCACCACTAAAACAAACAATAATAATTTATTGGCCAAGATCAAAACGGAAACTATGCTATTTTCGGAAGATGAAGATAAAGGATATAAAGAATGATTAATTAATTTCCTGTTTTGTCGATTTGTATTAATAAATTGTTTCTATTAGTAGAATAGACACTTGGAACAGGAGTTGCATTGTGCTGGTACCTTGAAAAATGCAATCAAGCCTCACTTGGTGCAATTGCCTAATATGAGATTAATTAAATCCAATTAGCCTCAGTATTGCCTTCCTTTTGTGCAACTAAACAAAATAAGGAAAGGGAAGCAAAAAAAATGAAACATATGGCTAATATTTAAGCCATCCCTAAAAATAAACAACGAAAAATTTCTGCCTCAATTATAAAAAGATAAGAAACAATATGTCTATTTCAATCAAACATCCAGCGCATGTGCAGCCTATCCCCTTGTGAACCCCATAATACCAAAAATGACTGTACTCACGCAACAGAATAGAAAGTTAGAAACAGCAATCCTAAAAAAAAAAGGTTAAAAACAGCACAGTAGCATATGCAAGGCCCCCTACACACCCTCTCTTGCACCAGTTTTATTACGTCTTCCCTTCTTTTCATTTCACTCCCTTTGTAAACATCTCTATTTCTCAATACCCTAACAATGTTGCCACCCTCTGCCGCCGCTGATTCCACCACCGTATGGGCGGAGCTCCGCCACGCCGACCCATCTGACGTACACTTCCTTTGCCACATGATCTACCAAACGGCCGAGCTGGGGATGGGAACGGTTGAGTGGTATGTGCTGGATTGGAATGTGAATGCGATTGAGTTTTACAAAGGGATGTGAGCTGAAGTGTTCCAAGAGTGGCGCATCTGCCGGCTCACTGGAACACACCCTTATACTTCTCTAGGCTCGGTCCAGTGAGCCGGCAGATGTGCCACTCTTGGAACACTTCAGCTCCCATCCCTTTGTAAAACTCAATCGCATTCACATTCCAATCCAGCACATACCACTCAACCGTTCCCAACTTCCCATCCCCAGCTCGGCTGCCTTCTTCACCACAGCTGATAGCATAAACTTCCCCAAACCCTTCCTTCGCCATGGCTCTCTGACGAATATTTGTTCTATGTACAGCCCTGGCTTTGCCAGAATCTCAGGTAGTTGGGGAAACAGTTCACGAATCCAGCGATGACATGTCCATCGCCAAGAGGTGAAGTCGGCTTCATTGGGGTCAGCGATGACATGTCTATCACCAGCTCGGCCGTTTGGTAGATCATGCGGCAAAGGAAGTGTACGTCAGATGGCTCGGCGTGGCGGAGCTCCGCCCATACGGTGGTGGAATCAGCGGCGGCAGAGGGTGGCAACATTGTTAGGGTATTGAGAAATAGAGATGTTTACAAAGGGAGTGAAATGAATAGAAGGGAAGATGTAATAAAACTGGTGCAAGAGAGAGTGCGTAGGGGGCATGCATATGCTACTGTGCTGTTTTTAACCTTTTTTTTTTAGGAGTGCTGTTTCTAACTTTCTATTCTGTTGCTGACTACAGTCATTTTTGGTATTATGGGGTTCACAAGGGGATAGGATGCACATGAGCTGGATGTTTGATTGAAATAGATATATTGTTTCTTATCTTTTAAATATAAAAAATATTTTCTTTTTATAATTGAGGCCGAAACTTTTTCGTTGTTTATTTTTAGGGATGGCAAATCATATGCATCAAGTTTAAATTCTATAAAAACCAAATTATGCTCAATGTGATGATGCAGAGAACTTAAATCTGTTGCAAACAAAATAACAACTTAATAAATCCTGTATCCAATCCAAGTCATGTAAAATTCATTTAGTTAAGTTTGATTTAACTACTGATATATATTTTTTGAGTAAAAATATGGATCATGCTCGTATTTCATTCATAAGTGACACAGTCTGAGACGATGCTAGACTTTTAAGTTACGGATGTCAAATTCACTACAAGAATGAAACAATATCTGCGAGGAATATTGTCGGTATACTCTTGCAAATACTCATGTCACTAATAGAAATTAAAAACACTTTTTTATCAGTATACCCTCGCGGATAGTCACTTTTTACCTTCGCGTATACTGTCTCATTCTTGTAGTGAAATGTGAATGTGGTCAATTATAGAAAATTTTCATGTTACGGATATATAGAGATCAATTTTGCACTACTCATAACATTTTTACTCTTAAATTATATAGAAATAAGACACAAATACAAAAATTTAGAAAAAAAAAATGATAATCAATTAAATGACCCCATTCCTTCAACATAGCTCCCTACAGCCGTTTGTAGCCGGAAATAAATCTGACTGTGATTCTTTGAGAATCACATGACCCTGTTATTTCAAAACCACCCCTTCATTTGTTTTGAGATTTATGTATGAAAACAATAGCTTTTGAGATTTGTGCATTTCAAAAAATAAAGAAATGAATTTGGAATAACAGGTCCTGTGATTCTCAGCAGATTTATTTCTGTTTGCAGCCTCTTTAGGCAACCACTGATATTTCAGCAGATTTATTTCCGTTTGTAGCCTCATTAGGCGAATTCGTATCCTCTGCATTAACTATCTTTTGAGTTAATGCATATCGACCATCCGATCTGTCTTAAGATACGTGCAGACTAGATCCGCACACATATTGAAAGACCCCCTATGTTATAGGCAGGAGCCAGATTGGCTCCGTTTAAAATCAGACGGTTGATATTCATTAGGCAACCACTGATATTTGTGAGTGGCACATTCATTAGGAAAGAGATGCAAGAGAGGGTGCGTAGGGGGCCTTGCATATGCTACTGTGCTGTTCTAACTTTCTATTCTGTTGCGTGACTACATGTCAATTTTGGTATTATGGGGTTTATAAAGGGATATGCTGCACATGCGCTGGATGTTTGATTGAAGTAAGATGTGAAATTCTCTTTTTTTTTTTCTTTTTTATTTAATACACACCTTGGCAGCTGTTGTTAGGTTTTCTCAAAAAAAAAAGAAAAATTAACATATTTAACTTCTTATTGTTTGAATGATTAATGAGAAAAAAAATCATTTTTTCAGATAGTTATATTTCTTGTTTAATTAATTAAAAGTATAGAAAATTAATCGAATGTTTTCAGTATTTTTGGCGGTTATACCTTTCACAATCTTAAAATACAATTAGATAATTTTAAAAAATAATAATATAACAAAAAAACAGTGTACAAGAATTCCATCATATCATTTACTGATATCTATTTAGTCACTGCTAGATGTTTATACAATGATATGTCCAAATTCACACCATTTTAAGCTTTCAGTAAACAATCAGGAAGTAATTTAAGTATTCAATAAAGAATTTTGTTTATATGATTATCAGTTATCAGCATACTGTATTTCATAGTTTGAATGTACCACCATTTTCATGCTTTACTCTTATAGCCTTGAAGAAAATGGCAAGCATGTCCTGGGTGAACAAAAACCTCCAAGTTTATCAGCCTTTTTTGTTTTTTGTATTTTAGTAGCCAATTATTTCGTTAAAAAAAGAAAAAAAAAATACAAGCTTAGTTGCTCGCAATTTTGTAACCAACTATTCCCATCTTTTATACAAGCTTAAGTTTTGCTCAGGTGCTCATTTTGTACATTAATTGCTGACACTACCAACCAACCAACCACATATCATAGAGCTACCCTTCTTAAAAAGACACTTGTCAAACACCACAAGAAAAAAAAAAAAAAGAGCTCAAAAACCACTTTTTCGAATGACTCAAAACAAAACAGCGACCAAATGAGTAATTACAAGTATTACAACACAGCAGAAAGAAAAAAGTCAAAATAAAATAAAAGATAAGTTACATCATGAAAAAAGAAATAGAAGAGTGAAAATCAAGCTGGAATACAATATGAAGAGCTAAGTGTAGGAGGCAGGACACATACAAGGTGGGGCCCGGCCGGATTGCAGCTTATATTTTGTTCCCCCACTTCCGGTAACCCCAGTTGCGGAGGGTGGACATACCCAGATACCAGTGGTATACAAGTCACTGTTATCTCTATCCTTGATCCTGTAATATATATATTACACTTCTAGTAAGAATCACAACTTTATTAGAATGGATGTTAAAAAAGGAAAATAATTCATTTAGACCCTGTTAAAAGATGGAATAAGTTACCTTGTGCTGTGGACAAGGATACATGTCCCCTTTTCCTCCCTGCAACCATCCAGTTCTGAGGCTGTGCTTCTACTTCATATAATACCTCATCCTATCATATATAAGTACATTAACCCCAATTTAAATTGCATTTAAAAAAATTGACAAGAGAAAAATGAATAAATTGAAGAAAATTAAAGTGGCCATCTCTCTCCATCAGGATGCATCATTATTTGTAGCACATTTTTTAAAATTCATCATGCAGGTACGCATCTCGTGTTATAACCGAGGAATATCAAGTGCAACATGCATTTACCTATGGATTTAGTATTCTTACCCTGCATGAAGCAGAAACGTCAGTCTGTGGGTTCTTCAACCGCTCGATCCTCCATCTGACATTGACAAGCTGGCCCACCCTGAGGCAGTCTGACGAGAAGGGCAAGAACCCAACTGCCACGCAGGGATCGAGAACAGGCCTTTGCAATGCCAGTGCAACCTTAAATACCATCTCCTCAGAACCTTCTCCATTGGCCAGAATCGGTGCATGGGCCCCAACAGTTCTGTTTCCAGATATCCCGTACTTCAAGTTTAGTATGCTATCTTGCTGCGGGGTCTCTTCTGGAAAAGTTAATACATATTAAAATTGAATTATGGTATTCATCAAGGATTACTAAATTGAAGGTTACAAGCAGATGTAAGAAGCCTAAGAGCAGATAAGTTAACAAAAGCAGCACATTTGATGGGAATCTACAAACATGGAAATTGATTTTCTGAGGTTTAAAAATAATGCAGGAATACAATTCATTGGTTGATACAGTACAAAATCATATGTTTCTTTCAAATAAAATCAAAGCTTTAAAAAGAACAAAGAAAAGTGAAAAGTTCAATATCAAGAAATCATGAAACAAAATTCATGCATATCTAGTATTTGCAAAAAGAACTTGCAAGTATTAAAGAACATGCAAACATGCATTTAGCTCCTCCACACTCTCTTCCCCTGATTAATCGACTCTTAATTGCAAATTAACACAGTTAAACACCTTGAAAGTGTCATTGAAGTGACAATCCAGGAGTCAGGTTTGACTTTTTGAGAGAAAGAAATGACCCACCTTCAATGGTAGATAGGGAAACAGTGAACAAAATCCCGGCCTTAGAAGAAGGGGATATAACTAAGGGAAAAGTGCGAAATGTGGGCCGTCTGTCAGTCTTGGCGATATGCTCAAATCCATCTTGAAGGTCTAGCTGTGCATCATTTATGTTCAGAGCGGCCTTTACTTGGGATTGAAGCATCACCTACACAGATATGTACATGCATATCACAGGACAAAGAACAATGAGTGTCTAAGGAAACAAATTTCTCAAGTGCCCATGCTAAAAACGTGGGGAGTATGAGAATATCACTGTCCCTCATGAAGTCCATTTCAAAATAATGCCCAAACTACCCCTTCATTCTCTCATACTCGAGTAAAAATAAGTAGCCAGGAAGGACGGATTGTTTGGGCATCTTCAAATAGAACAACAACCAAGCCTTCCCAAACAAGTTGGGGTAGGCTAGAAATGAAACCCAATCATAATCATAAAGTCAAGGTAGATAGTAATAAAATCTGACATCTTCAAATAGAAAATTCATAAAAAAAAAAAATTACATCTTGTAGTGGTGCTTGTTAGTTCAACAGCCTTGTTTACGGTATCCAATTTCAATTCATGACAGGTGACAAACAATTCAAATAAAAACCCAAAATATATAAAATTGAATAGAGTAAGAAAAGACACCTGTAGAAGTAGAGTACCATCAGTGCTTTTATCTGTGAGGCGTGTGGTGACATGAAACGGGTCAGTGAAGGTCACCGCAATAGTCCTGGACAAGAAAAAACAGTTGTGAGAACCTCATATTAGCCATGTTTCATTTTTTTCCTTCCCTTTCCTTGTTTTGTTTAGTTGCACCAAAAGGAAGGCAATACTGAGGCTAATTGGATTTAATTAATCTCATATTAGGCAATTGCACCAAGTGAGGCTTGATTGCATTTTTCAAGGTACCAGCACAATGCAACTCCTGTTCCAAGTGATGACCAGTGGTGGTATGTAGAGGACAATATTTTTTAATACAAGCTAATCAACACTGTCTTAAAGAAGGTTAATTTGTGAGTGAAATGATAGATAATAATATCAAGAGAGAGAGAGAGATGCCTTTCAAAATTTTGGTTGCAGAAAGCTCCAAAGTCAAGTTTAAGTGCAATCATTCTCATGCCATCTACAATACTAGGCTTTTGCAGAAGTGCTGTATCAAGACAGCAAAATAGAAATCACATCTTATAACAAAAGTAACAGATTCAAGAAAAAGTTCTCATGTATCTTTCCTTCTTCTTTTTTTAAGTTTTTTCATTATTTTTTTTGTTTCTTCCTAGGATTTCATTTTGATTGTATGGTCTCATTCTTCAAGTAGAAGAACCAGAAGTTATTATACAACTTCAACAGCCTTTCTTTTAGGGTTAATCATTGGCACCAATATATGGACAAGCAAAAAAGACTTGCAATACAACGACCCTATATGTGGTGACATATTATAAATAATCCAATCAGAAAGGTATATTAGAAGCGGGGTTTAAAAATAATAAAAAATAGTAGATTGCAGCCAAAACGTATAAATAACCAGAGCTTCATTGCCATTTGTTTCAGAGGCCCAAAAAAAATTAACTAGTTTAATTATTATATAGTTATTATTCTCACCTGAGGAAGTTCCTCTAGCAATGTTTTCATCAATAGCACGAACAGGAAACCACAGAATAGTAGTAGCATCGCTCGCCCAATCAGGCAACGCCACCTTACCTCCTTCAATCGGAACCTTTTCAAAACCTTCAGCTGGGTCATGACCCTCTATCTCAATCAAATGGGACTCTTCAATTTTGAGCCCTGGCCCTGCATCGATGTGTAGGATCCCACCTTTCAGAGAGTAGTCTAGAGGCTTTATGATTAAACCAATCCATTGAAGTTCGTTCATGAGTAGAGCTGACGATACCGCACAAGTGATGTCAACTAGAGGCCTCGGACTGAGCACCTAGAAAGTAAAAGATTAGTTAGGTTAGTCATAGAAATTTCCTTTCCTTTATTCCTTTTATTTTTACTAAAACAAATTCCTAATGAGACAAAAACAGATTGACTGTGGAAATCACTATCACAGGTCAGCACAAAAGAAGGAAAATTGTACAAAAGATGATAACTTTCATTTGTTACTCTTCACCACCATTGTCAAATTTGTCCAATCAAAAAAGTCAATATTGCAGATCTGCCTCTGTCATTTAGTATAGTGTACATGAACTTTGGTCGAATTTGGAAATTTTTTTGGCCATTCCATCAAAAGTTAGTTAATAATAACCATTAAATTTTTCAAATCATTTGATGGATGGCCTAAGTACTTCAAATTAGCCCAACTCCATTACAACTGTATCTAATAAATAATCAAGAATACATCTACAATTTCATTCCCCTTTTGAGATCCATTAATCAGAATATGAGCCACAAAAAATTACTTTCAGAACAGGGCGTGTTGGTTTCTCATAACTCATGAAATCGTCACTATCAGCAGGGCCCGCCTTCGAGAAGCCATGAGACCTAAATTGTAAGTGGCCAATTTGACCAGTTAGAGCACCCAGCACATAGGTGCCCGGCTTTTGTGGCGGGAGATCCAGAGTTATTATGTTTTTACCAGGTTTCAATACATGTTTCTCCGCACTCTTTATTGGCTGAAACAATAAAAAAACGTTAGAAATATAAGGTTACACGATACAATTCCATAACCAGAACCACAAGAAAAGTGGCACATCATGTAAGTGTGTATAAGAAACGACCTTTTATAAATATAAATCTGTCATAGAAACATAAACTACAGCTACCGTATGTTATATGCAATTACTCCTAGACAGATCATGCTTCAGTCCTAGAAATTAAGCTTCCACACAGAAAATAAAGAGAATCAAGCTTGAGTGCTTTACAAGTTTACATTGCCCAAGGACACTGGTACCAGAATACCAGATATAGTTGAGAAATTGTGTCTAAACCAAATTTGCAACTAACCCTCCCAGATGCAATTAAGCTGATTAAGATAAAGTTTAACTAGACCTCAACTTTGAAATTAAGCTTCGATTGTCCGAAAAATAACCCAATTCAGCTTTCCAAGCAAACGCCAACAACCAAGATAAACTTAAAATGGAAAAGGTAAATGTTAGGTCCAGCTGCCATGAGTGGTACCTGGCCCAGTGAGTTCAGATCCAATTGGGTACCGCATGGGGTAGAATGAGATCCAAACCGTTCTTTTTGTATCTGGCACAAATCTTAAAGTGGACCCCCAATAATCTAACCACTTGGCTAGGGGCTCATTCTACCAGGTGCAGTACCGCAGGGAATATGCACCCCTGGCCCAGTACAGAAAAAAATTAATAATATAGCTGGTACCTTAACACCTTCATCTGCACCAAAAGAAGCCGACAGTGTCAAGTTAAGATTCTCCAACACAATCTCATCAGGAAAGCCGCTCCACACAGTCACACGCAGCACACCAGGGTCTCCATCACACAGTTCCAATGCAGGGCCCGCAGTCCCATAAAAGGTGATTAAACTCGAGACATCAAGCGGAACTGGATGCTTCATCTCGCCATGAGCAAGCCTCACCAACTCTGATTGGAACAACTGCCTCTCTTTTGTCAAAAACAGCCCGCTGTCAAGGGATAGTAACCGTACACACGAGGATAGGTAACCGGCTTCGTCATTTAGTATTTTTTGACACTCGGCTAGATTTGGGAGTATTTCAGCAAGTAACTCGTGCCAACCCTCGCCAGAGTACAAGGCACAGACTTTCTCGTATGACTTTGCAGCCTGGTCGATTTCACCTTTTTTGAAGTGTAAGGCGGCAATTTCTCCGTCAAGTACCACCCCGTGCCTCTTCCACCAGGACTTGTGGTAGTTGTCTGCTGCACCTTTTGTTAGCTCCATGTACTTATTCTGTGAATAAAAAGAAGTGAAGCTAGAATTGGAATCTGAAAATAAATAAAAGTTACGGTGCATGGCACTGATAAGTGCATATTAATAAAACAGTTGCCTTCTTAGAATTTGAATTTGTGACGTGTCCATGTCCAACACAACACCAACAGTTGTGTCTCAACAGAAACTAAACCGAAAATTAAGTATCGTATCGTGTTGTGTCATGCCTACTTATCTGTGCTACATAGGCTGTTAATGATTAAAAGAAACAAACATTTTGCATGTGAGGTCAACTAATTGCTACACCATATCAGTTTAAGCTACAAGGTATTAGCAATGCCGGCTAATGTTTTAATACTTCATGTGAGCTACTCCTTATTAGAAAAAAAGAAAAGAAATACATGGCCCAATGAAAAAATATGACAATAATGGACAGTTCAGGTTCCAGCTAATGACTAGTTGATAGCATTACAAAGTCTGAATTGGGCACCATTACAAAAGCAATTTAGTACCTCAAACTCCTCTAGTGAAGAGAGGGAATTCAATAAATCTGGATCTGATACAGTCAGATTCAGAGCATACTCTGCTGCAACATGAACTTCAGACAACGTCATTGGACGATCTCGACTCTCAGAGATTGTGGGCCCCGAGAAAGTACGAGACATGTAGCTAGAGTTTTTAGAAGTAAATCTCGAATTTGCATCTGGACCTGAACTGTCAAGATGATAAGGAAACAAAAGTGATTTAAGGAAGTCTAGACTTTTGAGTCTAAGGATTGCCAAACATTTGACCAAAACTAATTATCTTTATCCATTTATCAACTATTTGGACTTTAAAAATGAAGATATTGATCCATAGTACAGACCAATATGCGCTATGCATAGTACCATAGCCTCACTCCCAAGGTTATATTGCACAATAGAAAGTTTCTTAACTTGAGGTCAGTCAAGGGCTTGAGACTTAACAGGTAAGTGACCCAAACCCATGATGAACTGAAACAGAAATTGCATTCTTGCCATTCAACATTTAGAACAAGCATTACGTTTGTGATTGACTGATAATTAAACAAATCCAAATTAAAATCAGTGTTTGAGCACATTACCCATCATTAGCATGGCCTTCCAGAAGTTCAGACATGTTTCCCACAGACAGGAAAGCACGGCGGCGGTTGGCTTCTCTGAGGAGGAGAGAAGGTTCAAGCGGGAGAGCCTTTCTTTGTATATTGAAGTGCTTCTCTCTCGGTTTCAACTGAAGAATCATCTGCTTTTATTTGCAAGATAACATTATTTGTCATGCGACAGGTTTGCTTTATCCTTGCCAGATCATAACATAACAAATGAAGTATTAGTATATTTTTTAACCAAATCAGTTTGGTTTGTCATTACTGACCTATCCTTAACTTAGCATGAGATCAAAAATCATAAGAGTAAATTTCCAGTATAAAACAAAAAAAATGCCTGCCTTCTCTTTTGCAAGAACATCAGCTGAAGAATCTGGTGACAATGCAGGCCAGATAGGTGGCTTTGGCCAGGGAAGCATGCTCAGAGCAGCACTGCAAACCGAGAAATATAGTTTGATCAAGGCCAAATTCTAGAAGCAGATTATTCTTTTAAATGCTGGCGAAGTAACAAGTAGCAGCATAGGAGCTCAGGACGGACCTGTTTGCCGGACTTTTCTCAATTTCATGTCCAAATCCAATCAAATAAGCCAACCTCATAAACTTCAAAGACATCAAAGAAATATGTTAGTAGATTTCTTGAAGCAAAGCACAGTTTATATAATAGAATGGATGCACTTAAGAGGAATATGCAAATTTCCAACAAAAAATGGTACCTTGAACTTATACTAAAAGTACTGTACTGACCTGCTAGATTCAAACACACAATGGCATCTCTAACTTGAAACTAACCTACTAGGTTGAAAGCATCATTTGATAAAAGTATTGATTGTGCTTAATTGATAAAAGCAAGGTCACCTGGCATTTGTGGACTACAATGTTAAAGGAGAATTTGTAAATTTTGAATTCAATTCAGATAATCTTTCCATGAATAGTAAAATGATTTAGTATAATTAGACTACAAATCAGATAACCAAGACCAATGAAAAAGGAGATAGATTACAAACATATGTAAAAAAGTCTAGATTCAATTCTGCTAGTGCAGCCTATGAAAATGGCAGCCAAACAAATTTTAAAAGAAAAACAAACAAAAAAAACACTCACCTTAACACGGGAAAGGGAATATAGATCACCTTGAAGGCGGTAAAACTCTCTCTCAATGTCAGGTGACATCACACCACCATCATAGTGTGATGTAGTTGATTTGAGCAGAGCCAAGCAAGCAGTTATAACCCATACTTCTCGGAAGCAAAATGGCAAGGCATTCTATGGAAATGTACAAGGAAGAAGAAATGTTGATTTTAAAATCCCAAACAAGAAAATTACAGATAATAAATAATCTGACCAAGGTAAGGCTGTAAAGAGGTGTTTTTAATTAAGTTATAACAAAACTTATAACTAAGTTAAATAGCCATAATTAAACCACCAAATTCTAATAAACGCCAATTAAAGTTGAAAGGTTATGGTTCTATCAGTGACTGATATTTTAACTTTAAATACCAGCAATTAGCTGATTTTCCAATTGAGGTTTTAACATTACTTGGATAATATAAATTAGATAAACCAAGCTAGCTAACAAATAATAGTAATCATCTTGAAAAAACGGCCATAGGATACATAATTACAGAATACTAAATCAACCCCGCCCCTCACAACCCCCACGCTTGGCTTTTCCTCACTAAGTTTGCCAAAGAAAAAATAAAATAAAATAAAAATTGATGAAGAACTTTCATGTACCTCATGCATGGCCAAAATCTTAGAGAAGCTGATGACGAATGAGTGGCCTCTAGCAGCAACCTCGAGCGGACGGCCCAGCTTAAACAAGAGCTTTACAAAGAAATTAAAAAAATGACCAAAAAAAAGGATATTTAAGATTTATGCCCCCCCTTTTCCAAGTAGAATGTTTGGATATATCTACTTATTTGGACTGGTTAAACCATTAGTAGTACATACATGAACTGGTTAAAACCATTAGTGGAGTTAATATAAGAAAATCAAGTTTACTTTAGCTGAGCTTTGCTCAAATAATCAATCTGTATCCAAAAACATCTGGTGTAAGTTGTACATAAAAATATTGAAATACATGGTCTTCTTTGCAAAATCTGTAAATCATAACTGTAATTGAAAATAATATAAAAAAAATGAAAAGAGATATGACCAACCTTAGCTTGACAAGCAAAGATATACTGTCTAAACTCAAACTCTCTAAAAGAATCGTCTTGGACAATAAGTGTTAACTGTTTAAAGCCGGGATTAAGCAAAGCAGCCTGATCGTCTCCATGATCTATCCCTCCGAAATCTCTGTGCTTCCCCGGTGTCCCAGCTGTGTATTTCAAGTAAGATACAAACGAGTAAATGAACCAATCATTCCGCTAGTAAGGTTATATACACAAAAGGGCAAACAGATGAAGGAATGCAATTCCAGCTATGATAACTTTTTATTTTTAAAAGTAGAGTAGGGTTAAAATGCCCCTTTGTTTTTGTGCCCCAATCATACCTCACATTCTTATCTCCGTTTTCAAAGTCCAAACAGTCAATTTGAACCGCTCACCATGATCTCCATATCAAAATGTGCTTGGAGACCAAATTTTACATTTTTTGGAATTTTTTTACTATCTTTTAGATAGGTACAAAATCACTGTTTTTTGGATGGTCCAGAATCTTCTGGAAAAACAGTTTATAGTAGTGAAAGAAATGTATTTGAAATCAAGAAACCTGTTTCAGAGTAGCAGAGCTCCAGTTCATCGTATTCACGTAAAGCGTCTTCATGGAGGTTAGCCATCTCAAACATAAAAGCCACACTTTCCTAAAAATTCACCAAATTGTCACTTCAGATTTCCAGATGGCATTATTGGAATTAAGGATTTGGAACTTCTCTGTGACTAAATTTCTGCTTGAACATACAAGCACAGGAGCTGGCCAGTAAGGTACTTGAATCCTAGTTATGCTACGGATCTCCAACTTAACACATTAAGCCTCAATTGGAACCAATTTCGCTGCACTCAGTTATACCTCAACAAACCTAAACTTAACCCGTTAACCCTCACAATCCGTTATTAGCAACATACAAGCCAAGAGAAACAAAACAAGGACGTCAAATTGGTGAAACTTCCAAAAAGTCTGATACCTAGTATACTATTGGAGCAAGCGAGTTAATACTTAATGGTTAAGTACATGTCCTAAATAAAAAACACAACTCCGAAACTAACACCGAATACTGTTCAATTAAGAGAGCTCATACTTTGAGAATAAAGAAGTTGCAAAAATTCCAGATAGGCATGAACCGCTGCTCAGTGAGTTTTCGAATCTCATCTTCATAGAACTGGACGCGCCTGTCCAGTGTATTCCTGATACACTCTGCTAATCTCAAATCTAAATCCTCCCAAAAGCTTGCCTCAGGGCCATGCAAGTCATACTTGCAACACCTGTTCAAAATCCAATTGTGGAGTTGTAGAAATTAGGTAGCACATGAACATGTGGAGTTTGGATGTCCAAATTTGAATCTAAATGGGCTACAAGACCCAGTGATTGGGACCAGTTTGGGTTGGTTGTCTCTCCTACAAGTTCAATTTCAATCCTCTTTTACTAAGTATCGAAATGTTCCGAAGGATTTCTTGTATGCCAGTACCTGTATGTGCAATTAATAACACGAAATAAAAATGCCCTTATATACAGCCCTCTGTACTTTAGCATCAATTGTGTAAGAGTATTGTATTGAGCAACTTTGTCAAGGAATTGTGAACAGTACAAACATAAAGTGAATAGTATGGTAATGCTAGCTACAGCTGATTAACCCAAGAGAAAAGTATTGCATTAAATGTAATGGAGTATACCTTTCTCTCTTCTTAGTGTTGAAATCAACCTCAAGCCGAGCATATACCTTTTTGGCCATCTTGGTCGCTTGGTCATTGCTAGGATCAGCCTTAGAAACAAAAACTATGAACCACTCTTTCTCCTCATTTTGCACTATCAACTTCAGCCGTGGCTTTAGAATTGTCTTGAACTCATCAAGGTCCTAATTTGAAAAAAATAATAATAATAAGATAATAAAAGAAAAACGGGTGTAAAGTTTGTTGCAGGAATAGTACACCCACAATGCATATAATAACTATGATTTAATACTCCCCAAAATTCATCTTAGCATCTAAAGTTCAAAACTCAAGCTACTAACTAAACTAACCAGGCCATCCATGCACCATGAGATCTTCTAGCAGTTTCAATAAAAGCAAAGTATTGCATATACAGATTGGCCCCAATAGGTCTTGATTGTGTCCAGTAAAACCTCAATTAATCCTAAAGCGAGCTTTGGTAAATTCAATAAAGGTCATGACTTCCCAACTAAACTTGAACTATGAAAAATTTACTTAAAAACTATATATAACTTGCCCTGAATAATCTCATGTACAAATATGGCACTTCCACATTTTACTTAAAAAACTATATAATTATACATAATTCATATATCACTTTCACAATTGAAGCATTTGAATGCTCAAGTATATACAATGGATTTCACGAACCATACCTCACAAGAAACAAGTACAATAGTGGCATATGGCTCACGAAACCAAAACAGGTACTGTTCTTGAGGAAACCGGCTCCTGAGTCTCGCATCAGTAGTCAAAATAAACTCGGCTGGCAAATTTTCCACATGAACTGGGTTTCTCGTCCGGTTGTTAAGTGTAGCCTTCTTCAAGGGAAGACGTGCTTCCAACCCCTCCTTTATACTCGGCCACAAATCGCTCACATCTTCGACTGAAGCATGTCAGAAATGGGCCCCACATGTTAGTGATTGATCAAATGAGGTAGTGTAAAAAGCAAAATAAATTCAAAGCAATATGGAGAGTACGAATCTGGAGAGTAGTTGAGACACTTACTAGAGACAACAAGGCGATCGCATGAGCTCTTGATAGACTGGAACTGCGCGAGATAGTTCGCCATTTTGTGAGGTGTGGTGGAACAGAGGAGAGGAGGCTCCGACGGATCGGAATGGAGAGGAGGATTAGATCTGTGGTGTCGCCATTAGTAGAGCTTCTAGACTCGGACTGAGATTTGATCTAGTTGAGATTTTAGACTAGAGAGAGTTGAGAGAGGCGACGAGTCGCCAAGTAGAAGAGCAGCTTGTCTCGACTTCCTTTGTGTATTTCTTGTTGGGCCGTGGGCCTTTCTGGGCCACAAATTTACAAATCTATATTATAGATATATAATTTTGAATGGAAGGATTGAATAAATGGATCTGTGGGTCGAATTGGGGCTGGTTGGTCATGTCTGGCTTGAATTCGTATCCTCTGCATTAACTCAAAAAGAATCTTTTGAGTTAATACATTTCAACTATCCGATCTATTTTAAAATTCGTGCGAACTAGATTTGTACTAATATTAAAGGGCCCACTATGTTATAGGTACGAGCCGGATTGGCTCCGTTTAAAATCATATGGTTGAAATTTATTAACTCAAAAGATTCCATTTTGAGTTAATGCAGAGGATACGGATCTGTCTGGCTTTGGGGCAATGAGGTTTTGTTGAGTAGAACTAGGATGTTCTTAAGTTTACCAAGACTTTTTGTGAACTCAACTCTAAAATTTATCGGATTGACTTTAAATTACGAATTTGATCTGTTGAAACTTGTTTACCTTACTAGTGATGTGTCTACATGTAAAAAAATTAAACTTTCAAATTAATTTAATATAAAGTCAAGCGGTCAAAATTAGAAGGTTTATAAAGAGTAAAACTAGGGTGCTCCTAAGCTCACCAAGCCCTTCCGTGAACGCGACTCTAAAACCTATCGAATCGACTTCAAACGACATTTTCAAACCATTAGATATTCAATCTATATTAAAATGTGCTTGGAGACAAAATTTTACATTTTTTGGAATTTTTTTACTATTTATTAAGATGGTTTGAAAATCGCTGTTTTTCAATGGTGCAGAATTTTAATAAAAACAGCGATTTTCAAACCATCTTAATAAATAGTAAAAAAATTCCAAAAAATGTAAAATTTGGTCTCCAAGCACATTTTAATATAGATTGAACATCTAACGGTTTGAAAATGTCCTTTGAAGTCGATTCGATAGGTTTTAGAGTCGCGCTCACGAAGAGCTTGGTGAGCTTAGGAGCACCCTAGTTCTACTCGGTTTATAAATTAATTTTAATGTATTTTTTTTTTTTACCACTTGACTATATACAAAATTAATTTCTAAAATTTAAATTTTTTGTATGTAGACGCATCACTCGTAAGGTAGATGGGTTTCAACGGTTTGGATTTATTATTTAAAGTCAATCCGAAAGATTTTAGAGTTGAGTCACAAAGAAGCCTAATGAACTTAGGAACACCCTAGTTCTACTCGGTTTTGTCTTTTAAATCCATTAACAATATGTCAGATACTCAGATTCAACTTCTTTCCTTGGAAGGCTCATTTTGTTTTATTACAAAAGCAATTATTTCTATCCTATAAAAAAGCGATTATTTCAAAAAAAATTATAAATTAACCTTCTTTCCAAAATCATCAAAACAAAATACTCCTCTTTTAAAATTATTAATAAAACATCCTTATGAGTTCCAATTTCCCCGAGATTTTTATTTTTACCCCAAAAAAAATATATTTTAATATAATTATCCAAATTTTTGAAAAATTTAAATTTTTACCCAAACCGTAAGAATTTCTTACGGTTTGAATTCGGAATTCAAACCGTAAGAAATTCTTACGGTTTGAAACTCATTTTTTTTTTTTTTTTAAGAGAAAAATAGCTAAAATGCTGAAATGAAATATAACACAAAAAAATCGAATTGTTTTTTAAAATATTTGTTAGAAAATACGCTACGAACAGAGCCGATTTTGTGCTAAAATACGGTAAATTACAATAATTATGCCAAAAGACGGTAAATTTACTAAAATGCTGAAATTACAATAATTATGTAGAATTATGCTAAAATACGGTAAATTACGCTAAATTACGTATGAATTGGGCCGATTTTCTGGCATCTTTCATAAATTTACTAAAAGGAGCGTAACTTTTGATCCGTCCGTCGGATCGGGCTGAAATTTTGACAGGAACTCCACAACCCAAAACCCGATCTGAAACCATCTATGATTGGTTTCGCCCATTTGCGGGCTCAGATTCGCGATCCGAGTCTTCCTTCATGGACTTTTGAACATTTCTTTATAATTTTAGAGTTTTTAGGGTCTTTGATGTATCTTTTATATATATTTTCTGTTTTAGGGTTTGTATTTAAACAGACGTCATGTCTTTTGGCATAATTATTGTAATTTACCGTATTTTAGCACAAAATCGGCTCTGTTCGTAGCGTATTTTCTAACAAATATTTTAAAAAACAATTCGATTTTTTTGTGTTATATTTCATTTCAGCATTTTAGCTATTTTTCTCTTAAAAAAAAAAAAAAAAAAAAAAAAAAAAAAGAGTTTCAAACCGTAAGAATTTCTTACGGTTTGAATTCCGAATTCAAACCGTAAGAAATTCTTACGGTTTGGGTAAAAATTTAAATTTTTCAAAAATTTGGATAATTATATTAAAATATATTTTTTTTTGGGTAAAAATAAAAATCTCGGCCAATTTCCCCCCTCTTTCCTTTCCATTCTTCTCCCTCTCAGTAACCCCCTTCTCTTGTTTTATTCTTTCTCCTTTCTCAACTATAATGACAAATGAATTATTCGGGTTCAGTTCGGCGATGTCAAAAATTCGTTATTTGGAAATAATTCGGATATAATTCGAGAATAATTCGGAATTATCTGGATCAAAGATCTCAGTCCCACAGTGGAGCAAAAAAAAACCCAAAAAAAAAGTTTTGGGAAAAATTTGGGAAAAATTTGCAAATAATTCATAAAATTCAGAAAAAATTCGTAAAATTCGCAAATAATTTGGTCAAAGTTCGGTCACCGAATGATTCGGCGTTCGGTTCGCCATCACCAAAAAAACAAATTATTCGCGAATAATTCGTGAATCTTGTAACTATGCTTTCAACTGCTATGCAATGGAAGAACTGAGGAAAGGAACATAGGCTCGTTTTTTTTTCTGAAAATAAAGCAAAAAAAATTTGAGTGGGAAATTGTACATAAAATTTCTGCATTGATATATTATTTTTAAACTGAAAAAATCGCTTTAGTGAGATATATATATGAGGGAATTGGCTACGGTGCTACGCGTAGCATAGAGGGCCTCCGTGCTACGGCTCAATATTTGAGTTTTCAAAATCCTAACGGTCGATCTGAACCGTTCAACATGATCTCCATATGAATATGTACTTGCAAACCAAATTTTACATTTTTTTTTATTTTTTTTTATTTTTTTAGATAGGTAGAAAATCATTTGATATGAATGGTATAGAATTTTCAGATCAAGTGATTTTTTACCTATCTAAAAAAATAGTAAAAAAATTCTAAAAAATGTAAAATTTGGCTTGCAAGTACATATTCATATGGAGATCATGTTGAATGGTTCGGATTGACCGTAGGATCTTGAAATCTCAAATATTGAGCCGTAGCATGGAGACCCTCTATGCTACGCGTAGCATGCTAGCCATTTCCTATATATGAGTTTGAAAAGGCGATTCTATTCTTGTCCTCGTCATTTCATTGGAGGTCACTAAAGTTTATTCTTTGTCATGAATTGATCAATCAAATTTAATTTATTTATTAGCAGTCATTCAATTTTCTATTTGTTCAAATTAAGTCACTCTAGTACTATTTTTATCTAAAATACTAACAGAATATAATGCAGCAGCTGATTCATCATGTTAAATAAATTGTGTAACTTATTTTTGATTCATAAAGTATTTCTCACCTACTTTCTCTCTTCATTTTTCATCTCTCCCCAGGGGCGGGTCTCAATGTATTTGAAAGGTGGCTAAGTCACATCTATGATTTTAAAATTTTAGTTATTTATATTAAAATTTTATTTTATTTGTTTAGAACTTTCTATATAGTCAAGCCCCTCTCAATAATAATCAAAAATTTATTTGTAGTCTAGTGGTTAGAGCTCCATTTTGTAGTAGAGAGATTTTAAATTCAAATCTCACTCATCACATTATGCATTTTAATTTTCAGCCCCCATTATCAAAAATTTCTAGTTCCGCCCATGTCTCTCCCACTGCCAACGAAATGGACTCTGCTGCTTTTCCGACAGAAAAGCAGGGTCCTGTTTTTCTGCATCCCACCATTCAAAATTTTCTATTTCACGTATCTCGATACAGAAACTTTTTTATGCACAAATTTCGAAAAATTTGAATAGTTGGATCTGAAAAAACTGAATGATGTTTTTCTATAAAAAAAGCAGTAGAGTCGGACACCACTGCCAACACGTTCATTTCTGTTCATTTCTCTTGCTATTCATCAATGACGTCTTCTTTGACTGAAGCAAGCTTTTAAATAGGATGGTTCACAATACCTCTTCATGACATTTCGTACATGACAATTCGATTTCAAGAATCTTCTGTTAAATCAATTTAATGCAAAAAACTATTTATTAAAATCTGAAAATGAAAACAATTAATAAATTGGAATAAAAAAATGAACAATGTGATGCAATGTAGGCGGATCTAAGACTTAGTCAAAGGTGATTAAGCCACCACTATGATTTTAAAATTTTAAATTTGTAAATTGAAATTTAATTAAATTTTTGTTTGTTTAAATTTTTTATATAGTTTAACCCCCTCATAAAATGACAAATGTATACTTGTAGCTCAGTGGTTAAAGTTTTATTTGATGTTTGAGATATTTTGTGTTCAATTCCCACTAACCATATTATTTTTTTACTTTTCACATATTATGTATTTTATAATTTAGTCTCCTTATCTAAAGTTTCTAGTTCTGCTGTTGTTCTTTGTTACTTTAATTGTTAGAAGTATGTATGATAGAAGTGATTCTTGGGGCGAATAACATTTTCTATTAAACTATTTCATTGTTTTTAATAGAGGATGTAGGTTTTCATAACAATATGTATAATATAATTGTTGAAACCGCTATTGCAGAGAAGAGTTGCTGTGGCAAAAAAGTTCAAATTTCCGATCTGATTCGGTCGATTCCGACTAATTCATCCAGTTCCGATTTCACAGTCAAAAGATCGATTCCGATTTTTCCTTCTATGATTATTCTCTGTATCGAATAGTTTTTGTTATCACTTAAAGGCTGACTACAATTTGGAGAAAAACAATTGGGAGACAGGATCCGTGTTAGCATTTAACAATTTAGCAAGCAAATTAATCATGTTACCAAAGGGAAGCAAATCTGCTGCGATTCTAATTTCAACCATTCAAACGATGAAACTCATAATTTTTTTGAGAAGTCAGTTTTTATGCACGAATCTCAAAACATGTGAACGGTTGAGATTGAAATCGCAGAGACCCTGCAATCTCAGATGATCGCAACAGATTTATTTCCGTTACCAAAGACAGCTCCACGGTCCCATTTTTAAGCTTGATTCAAAGCTAGTAATGGGAGAGATGAAAAGGGAAAGAGAAAAAGTAGGTGAGAAATACTTCATATTTCTAAAATAAGTTGTACAATTTATTTAACATGTCACATCATATTTTATTAGTATTTTAGATGAAAATAGTAATGGAGTGACTTAATCGAAACAAATAAAAAATTCAATAGTTGTTGAGAACAAATCAAATTTGGGTGATCTATTCATGACAAAGAGCAAACTTTAGTTACCTCCGATGAAATTTACCTCAAATTTTAAGAAAAGCCGGTAATAATTGAAAGAGAAGATAACTGAGAAAAAAAAAGAATTCTACATACATCTCTATGTATTATTAAGTTCAACAATCTCTTGTTTAAGGTTGCACATCTCCATCAGCAACTGATCAGATAAGAATACTCGGGCCTAGAAGCAAAAGGGTAAAAAACTTGAATAAGGAATTATTTTCCATCATTTTTCCATGGATTCTTTTAGTAATTTGATATATATATATTTCTATGAGACGTCTATGAAATGAAAGGAGCTTTAGCAGCCACGGCCATGCTTTCAAAAAAAAAAATGAAAGCAATCCCCTCCAAATTTTGCTTAATTTGACCCCATATCCTTTGTAAAACATTTGAAAGGCCCTTGAGTGGTAAATCAGTGGAGTAGTCAGGATTTTAATCAGGCATAGGCAAACAAATTATTATTATTATTTATTATTACTATTATTTAATTTATTATTATTTTTATTAAATTATTATTAATAATTTTTATTGGAAACAAAATTGGTAAGTTGACCCTAAAATAATATCAAGAAAATCATGAGTAGGAATCGGTCGAATTAGATTGAAAACTCAATTTTTTTTTGATAAATTATGTTAAGATAAAAAGTTAATTCATCTAAACAATGAAGTATTAAGTTTTACTTTGAAGAACATTTTATAAGACTCTTCCTTTGAACAGTTAAACCTAGAAAATAATTTAATGCATTATATTAAAGTTCGGCTTATTTCTTTGTAAAGGAATTTAGCTCATTCCTTTGAAAAAAATGTAATAGGTTTATTATGGTCTATCTATTCAACTATTCATAATTACCCTCCTGTCATTATATTCTGAAACAAATTGATGAAAGTACCAAATTTGTAGCGATTCAGCCGATTTCATTGAGAACTGAGACTCAGTCTAGGGTAGGCAAAATCCAAATCCAAGCCAACTATATACTAGTCTATTACTGTTTTTCAAAATTCAAAGGTAGGCAGCTGCCTACCCTGGATGTATATAGCTCTGCCACTGGATAAAATTGATATACCCGTTTATATGCTAAAGGCACCCTATCAAATTTTATGCATCTGATGAAGTTAAAATTGTTTGCAAAATTATGTAATATTTTTATTTTGTGAGTCTATCTAGGTTTCTAATAAAACTGATAAAAGTGATTCATGAAACAATTAAATTGTTTGTTATGTAATGCACTGGAACAATGAAATTGTTTGTCATTTTCAGATTTAATGTCATCTTGTCCTGTAACATGTTGTTTTCTATTTTTCTGTATCATTATGTTTTTTGTTTTTTGTTTTTGTATTTTCTGGATCAATGAAACTGTTTTTTTTTTTTTGTATACTGTTTTAAGGATGCTATAACATGCTCTTTTAAGCATGTTGTTTAAGCATGCTATGATGTTGAAGGTCCATATGCAATTAATGTTCAAGTGAGTCTATAGAAGATATTCAAGAGTTGTCTAGAAACTATTAAATAAAATATCTTGTAGTGTAGGATGTAGAAATATTTAGATGAAGCCAAAAATATCTTAGGTCCAGATGTTTCCTTAGCTCTCATGCATGGAGCAAGTATAAATATGGGGTCTTGGTTCCCACTTTGAATCAATCAAGCAAGTAAGAAAGCAAAGTAAGAAAAGAGAGAAAGTAAGAGATCAAAAAAGAGTGTTGCAGTAGTTTGGAGATTTAGGAAATATTGAGTAGTAGAGGTGTGATTGTAAGAATAGTTTGACTGAGTAATAAAATTAGTTTTGAATGTAGTTTCTCTCTACTCAACAGAGTGGTATCATACCGCAAGGGTGCTTGCATGATGTGATGTGCTTGTTTTTTGGATGCTCGCCATCTATCTTCATAGAGATGTCTTCCCAGAAAGCTTGCCTAGGCATTAAAATTAATTTATATATCTTTTAATTTTGATCACTTGATTTTATATTAAATTAATACAAAAGTTTAAAATTCCGCATGTAGACGCATCACTGACGTTAGCATAAGCAGCGGTTATCGTTTTGAACCGCTGCTAAAGGCCTTTTCTGTACTAGTGATTGGATATAAACATTATTAAAAATATATATATAATAAAAGATGGAAGAATTATTCCACTAAGTAATAATCCATCTCCATATATATCTTTATTATATAATTGAATCCGTATCTCATTAAGGAAGAATCATAAAATTAATTATCAAAATTTAACTTAGATTGATGGAACTTTAATTTTGGCGGAGCATTAATTTTACTTTTCTTAATTTATAATTAAATAACTTTCATTCAATTACTCAAATATTTTTTTAATTGAAATATATGTTTTAATGTAGACTAGTAACTTCCATTCAATACTCATCTGATTAATAATTGATATATACAGAATCAAAATTGATAAATCCTCACTAAACACAAGCACCAATTTACATGAACTAATTTATTCTCCTTCGTTGCTTTATGCTTTTTTGATAAAATTCGTTGCTTTATTCTCCTTACTCTTTTTTCATTTGCGTGCTCTTTTTCCATGTTCTTGCCTTGATTGGTCTCCTTTTTCATGTGCTTGCACTGATTACTGTCTCTTATTACGTCTCCTTTCTCCTTTCTAATTTGTTTCATTGTTGCATGCGTTTATTTTCTTTCGTGTAATATATATAGCATTGCTATATATTGATAGAACACCTGAGAAAAACTCGCTGTACGCTTAGCATCACAGAGTTTGTTCCAGAAAAAGAAGATAATTAAAAGAATAAGAAAGAAGAGAAACCTAGATCTCTTCTTCTCTACTGCTTTCAAACATTTTCTCTTCATCTGTTGTGCTTTCTCATTCAACGTACGTAGAGCAAGCAATGGCAAGCATACTGATATCAAGCCTGATACCTTTCCTTCAACAGCCCGGATTGATGCTCGAGATGGAGGAAGAGCGCGAGAAGCTGCTCGACTTTTTCATGATTACCCAACCCGTGCTCGCCGATGCCGAATTACGTGCTGAAGGCGACCCCGACATCAGAAACTGGCTTGTTGATCTCAACGCAGTGGTGTGTGATGCTGACGACATAGTAGATGATTTCAGATATGCAAAGCTCCAGGCAGAGGCTGAGGCCGACGACTGCCAGAATCGAAATGGTGGCAAAGTAAGGATTGGTCTCTTCCCCTTCTCTTGTTTTAAGAATAGTAGCATTAATGAACGGACCTTGTCGAGTGGGGCGCTACAAGGAATTGAAAATAGAATTGGTAGTGTTGTTAATAGAATTGATGACCTTGTCGAAAGGATGAGAGCTCTCAACTTTCGACCGGGTCAGGAGTTAAATATAACAGCTGCAGAAAGGTGGCAAGAGCTTATTTTCTCAAATCCGACAGAGATTCGAAACATTTTTGTCGGAAGAGATGAAGAAAAGGTAACTATTAAGAGTTCATTACACCGATATTTTGGTGATAATATCGGCATCTTCATTCAGGGTCCACATGGAATAGGCAAGACTGCCTTTGCTCGATCGGCATGTCTTTCTTTTGGCGACTCTGTAGTATGGGTTGAGGTCGGGCCTGAATTTAACATTGGTAAATGTTGTAAATCTAGGGTTTTTGAGAGAAGAGAGCAGCCAACAAGAGACAATAATTTGGGGCAATTTTCTGTATTCTGATTCTACAAAGTTTTGAGTACAAAAGTATTAAAAGTAACTTTACAAATATAACCCTATGAAAATAGGAAATAACAGATGGTGAGAAAAGAGACATATATATAACAATCTCCACCTTGGATCGAAATCTCACCTAAAAGAGAAAACAAATAAATAACAAAAACTATCAACCAACAGAAATTAAATTTGAACAATGGTTGAACTTCATGGTCGGTATAGGCTTGGTGAGCATATCGGCTGGATTGTCGGCAGTGCCAATCTTCTTTATCTCTACTATACCCTTCGAGATAACATGCCGAACAAAATGATACTTGACATCAATGTGCTTGCTTCTTTCGTGATACACATGATTCTTCGCCAAATGTATGGCACTTTGACTATCACAAAAGATGGTAGTAGAACCACCATGTGCTGAAATTTCTTCAAGCAAGCCCTTAAGCCATATTGCCTCCTTAACGCTTTCAGTAACCGCCATGTACTCAGCTTCTGTGGTTGACAAGGCAATGGTAGATTGCAAATTAGCCTTCCAACTAATTGCACATCCACCTAAAGTGAACACATAACCGGTCAAAGACCGTCTTTTGTCTAGATCTCCCATAAAATCTGAATCTACATAACCCGTTAGCCTTTCATCGTTTCTCCCGAACTCCAAACGTGCATTTGCGGTACCTTTCAAATAGCGGAGTATCCACTTGACCGCCTCCCAATGCATCCTACCGGGACATGACAAATAACGACTCACCACACTAACAGCGTGTGCTATATCGGGTCTAGTGCACACCATCAAATACATGATGCTTCCAACGGCACTAGAATATGGGACTCTTGACATGTCTTCCTTCTCCTTCTCAGTTTGCGGACTTAGTTGCCTCGACAACTTGAATTTGGTTGCAAGAGGAGTAGATGCGGGTTTTACATCCTTCATGTTGAAACGATGCAACACCTTCTCAACGAAATCCCGTTGTGAAAGATACAATTTTCCATTTGACCTCTTCCTTGTGATCTCCATGCCTAGAATCCTCTTGGCAGCCCCGAGATCCTTCATCTCAAATTCCGAGCTTAATTGTTCTTTCACCTTCTTAATCTCCTCTTTATTCGAGGCTGCAACTAACATGTCATCTACATAGAGAAGTAGATACATGAAGCTCTTGTCCGGCAACCTCTTGAAGTAGACACAACTATCAAATTCGGATCTACAAAATCCGATGCTCAACATGAAAGAATCAAACCTTTTGTACCACTGCCTTGGTGACTGCTTTAGGCCATACAAAGATTTCTTTAACAGACACACGTGATTCTCTTTACCCGCAACTGTGTAACCTTCTGGTTGTTGCATGTAAATTGTCTCCTCGATGTCACCATGTAAGAAAGCAGTTTTCACATCTAACTGCTCTAACTCCAAATTTCTCATAGCAACCAAAGAAAGCAACACTCGAATAGAGGTGTGCTTTACCACGGGTGAGAAGACCTCATTAAAATCAACGCCTTCAACTTGACTATAGCCTTTAGCCACCAATCTTGCTTTGTATCTAACCCCGGCAGTGTCATCCTTTTTCTTGAACACCCATTTGCAACCCACAATTCTCTTTCTTTTAGGTGTCTCAACTAGTGTCCAAGTTTGATTCTTTAGAAGAGAGTTAATCTCCTCTTCCATAGCGGCTGTCCAATTTGCCGCATCACAAGAAGACATCGCTTCCTTGTAATTTGAGGGATCACAACACTCTACATTTTCGGCCATAGCCAAACAATATGCAAAGTCTGAATAACCGTACCTCGTAGGTGGTTTGATTTCCCTCCTTGCACGATCTCTTGCTAAAGCATAGGGTTGCTCCTCTTGGTTCTCCTCATCAGACTCATCTGATTCACCAACAAAGTGAGGAACATCAACATGCACTGAATGAGGTTGAGTCACACTAACCTGTGAGTTTGGAGTCTCTAACTCCACCTCCTTTGTAGCTCTCTCGACCTCCTTAACCGGCTCGGGCATTTGCTCCTTTGCCCGCAACATAGCCGACTCATCGAATTTCACATCTCTTGAGATAAGGAACTTACCCTTTGAATCTGGACACCATAAACGGTATCCCTTAACACCTGAAGCATACCCGAGAAAGATACACTTCTTGGCCCTTGGCTCGAGCTTCCCCTCACTAACATGTGCATAGGCCGGGCATCCAAATACCCGCAACCCCGAGTAATCTGCCGGTTTACCCGACCACATCTCCTCGGGAGTTTTACACTCAATCGCAGTATTTGGTGAGCGATTCACCAACCAGCAAGCAGTGTTAATGGCTTCCGCCCAAAACTCCTTACCCAAACCTGCATTGGAAAGCATACACCGAGCCTTCTCGAGTAGGGTTCTATTCATGCGCTCGGCCACTCCATTTTGTTGTGGAGTAGCAACAACTGTACGATGCCGAGCTATTCCTTCATCCTTGCAAAAGGTGTTAAACTCCTCATTGCAAAATTTTAAACCATTGTCGGTTCTCAACTTCTTGATTTTCTTTCCGGTTTGGTTCTCAACAAGTGTCTTCCATTGCTTGAATGTGACAAACACTTGACCTTTTTCCTTCAAGAAAAACACCCAAACCTTTCTCGAAAAATCATCAATAAATAAGAGCATGTAACGAGAACCGTTACCTTTTGAGGGAACACGAGAAGGACCCCACAAATCTGAGTGAATGTAATCCAAAATACCTTTTGTGTTGTGGATGGCTGTGCTGAAACTGAGCCTCTTTTGCTTGCCGAAGACGCAGTCCTCACAAAACTCCACCTTGCCGGTACTCTGGCCACATAGAAGGCCTCTCTTGCTCAACACTGCCATGCCACGCTCGCTCATATGTCCCAACCTCATGTGCCACAGCTTGGTAATGTCAGAATCTGAGGTAGAGCCAGCAACGGCAGCCGAGCCTGTGATCGTGGTACCCTCCAAGAAATAGAGAGTGCCTACCTTCTTTGCCCTCATCATGGTGAGAGCCCCTTTTGACACTTTAAGGACTCCACCTTCACTCTGAAACTTACAACCAACATCCTCAAGAGAGCCCAAAGAGATCAAGTTCTTCGTCAAATCCGGGATATGCCTCACACCCGTCAAAGTACGGGTAATCCCGTCATGCATCTTGATCTTCACGGTACCAACACCTGCAACCTTGCACAGATGATCATTACCCAAAAGGACTCCACCTTCATTGGTCACCTCATATGTGGTAAACCACTCTCGATTTGGGGTCATGTGCTGAGAAGCACCCGTATCCATCACCCAATTCTTATCGAATTTTTCTTTACCGTCCCCAACAAATAACAAATCACCAACTTCTGAGTCAGCTACATTTGCCTCTCCTGAACTGGTACCTTTCTGTGCCTTCTGTTTATTCTTGAGTTTGTAACAGTCGGCAACAATATGTCCCTTTTTCTTGCAATAGTTACATGAGAGGTTCTTATGTGCAGATTTGGAACGGCTTCTTCCTTGGTGATGTTTTCGCTCATTGTTTCTACCTCTCTCAACATACAAACCAACCTCCTGGTTACTTCTCTCAGATGTGGTCAAGTTATTTTCAATGTCGGACTTGACCAACAAATTGCTCTTCACATCCTCAAGGGTGAGTGAAACCCTACTATGAAGCATGGTCTCCTTAAATCCCTGATATGACTTGGGCAGCGAGCATAGCAAAACAATGGCCTTATCTTCATCCTCCACCTTTATACCAATCCTCTCCATGTCATTGAGAAGAGCGGTATACTCAGAAACATGAGCCTTAACGGAGGTATTTTCTGCCATTCGCAAAGAGTGAAACCTTTGTTTTAATCTCAACCGGTTCGTAACCGATTTCTTCATAAAAATTTCCTCTAACTTCTTCCAAGCATCAGCTGCATTTGTTTCTGAGAGAATTTCTTGAAGTGTTGAATCACTCAAACACAATTGAATAGTTGAGAGGGCCCTATCATTCATTGTCTCCCACTCCTTGTCATTTTCACCTCCTTCTAAATCCTTAGGCCGACCCGTTATGGCGACCTTAACACCCAAATTGGACAAAATTGCTTTCATCCGTACTTGCCATAGTGCAAAGCTACTTGTGCCATCGAATTTCTCAATATCAAATTTAGTAGATATGGATGAGCTTGAACTCATGGTAACAATTGTTTAATCACCAAGAGTAATTACCAGATTCGATAATTTGACACACAAACCAGAAAAATCAGAATTGATTTACCAGTAAAAATCAGACTTGGATCAGAGTCTGACTTGAAGCAGTGCACACGCGGCAGCTCAGAAGAAAATTTCGGCTTGGTTTAATGCAGCTCACACAGTCGCTAAACAAAGAATGAGATGCGCCAAAAATTTAGATGCGCCAACTTTCATTAATCAGCCCAGCCCAAAACTAAAACGGCTCAAAACAATTTCCCTTTTGATATTTGTCGAAGACCACAAAAAGAAATTGACGCGGCTTACCAATTCGGCGACATGGATTACCAACAGAAGCGACAAAGAAATCGCTAATTAAGCGATGCGAAATAGATCGGAGAGCAAATCTGAAAACCCTAGCAGCAGCGGAACAACGATCTGAAACCTGAACCACCGATCGAAGCCAACGATCAATGAAAATGGCTCTGATACCACTTGTTGTAAATCTAGGGTTTTTGAGAGAAGAGAGCAGCCAACGAGAGACAATAATTTGGGGCAATTTTCTGTATTCTGATTCTACAAAGTTTTGAGTACAAAAGTATTAAAAGTAACTTTACAAATATAACCCTATGAAAATAGGAAATAACAGATGGTGAGAAAAGAGACATATATATAACAGTAAAGTCACAAAATCCATAATTGATCATATAATAGAGAAAGATTGTTGCATATCCGAAGATCATACAGATTTACTAGAGCTTCGCCTTAATCAAGAACTAAGCGGGGCTGGGTCCCTTATTGTTGTATTGGATGATGTGTGCACTGGCTTTGAACAACTGCTGCCAAAATTAAAGGACTGGAAGGCAATGGCTTCAGATGAAATGAGTTTTTTAATAATTACAAGCAGTTTTGATGAAATGCCCAACCCTATTATACTAGGACCTTTGATGCCTGATGATGGATGGAATCTCTTTTGTAAGAAAGCATTTTATGGTGATGCTAAAGAAACTTGTCCACAGAGATTAGAAGAGATGGGTAAGAAAATTACAGTCAGATGTGGAGGATCACCTCTGGCGCTGAATTTCATGGGTTCTCTGATGAGGTTTAAAAAAGAGCCTGAAGAATGGCAAGGAGTAATTGACCAATTGGAAAAGGAGATGTTGAATGATATTGGTGATGATGTAGCAACTGTTGAGACAATTATCAAGGTGTGCTATGATAACTTGTGTTCTCAAGTTAAGCAATGTTTTGCATTTTGTTCTCTCTTTCCTAAGGGTCATTGCATGGACAAGGAGGTTTTGATCAAACTCTGGATGGCCAATGGTTTATTATTGGCTTCGGACGGATCTGGATCGATGCCTCCAGAAGAAAATGGTAATATCATTTTTAATGAGCTTGCCTCGAGGCACTTCTTTGAGAATATTAAACACGACCGTGAAGATTATTCATACGAAAACAATTATGGATACCACAGTAGAGTAACATGCAAGATGCCGGACCTTATTCGTGAGCAGGCAGTAATTGCTGCAAAAGAATTTGCAGTGCAAATAGTGCAAATCCCTCATCTACCTATTTCCGGTGATTCACTGATAGATATTCCTCTGTTGGTAAAAACCAATCCAACCGTGCGTATCTTGTTGTCCCCAGATGATCCCTTTAGTAGAACTGTTAATTGTAGTGCAGTGCCCAATGCAAACTCCTTGAGAGGGTTGCATTTGCACTCTGCTTTATTTGAGAGGGATCTTTGAATCTAAATAATATGAGACTTGCGATATCTCGATCTATCTAGAAGTAGAATCAAAACATTACCTGAATCGACAAGCATATTATACTTCCTAGAAACTCTAAATCTCTCGAAATGTTTGCTCCTCTACCAGCTTCCAAAAAATATGAAAAATATGAGGAGCTTGAGGCATCTCTATATCGATAAATGTCGTAAGTTAAAGAAAATGCCAGCACATCTCAGGCAGCTCAGTAACCTACAAACTCTTACAAAATACATTGTTGGTGATGAAAATGTCGGCATCGGCATTGATGAAATAAAGGGCATGCATCTCGGCGGTTTGCTTGAGTTGTATAACTTGCGTAAGGTGAAAACACCAGCAATTGCAAAAGAGGCTGATTTGTTTGTAAAGACAAACTTGGATAGGCTGACTTTATGTTGGGGTAGTGAACAACTAGTTTTGTCAAAAGAAAATATTGATTTTTTAGTATTGGAGGCTCTACAACCTCATGCCCGCTTGAAGGTGTTAAAAATACAACAATACGGGGGTCGTGAATTTGCATCTTGGCTTGTCAATCCATGGGCAGTGGGTTTAGTAAATTTGGTTGAACTTCATTTGATTGGTTGCTCACAATGCGAAACCCTTCCTGCTGTGTGGAAGTTGTTGTCACTTAGAGTTCTTTGCTTGAAGCACATGCCGAGTTTGACTTGTATAATTCGTGTCGATGAGGAATATAGTTCGAACGATGAGTTGTTCCCGAGCCTCAAAAGACTGGTATTGGTTGGTTTGAAGAGGTTGGAAAGATGGCAAAGAGGAGGAGCCACGCCCACGCGTTCAAATTTGAAAACCACTTTTGAAGAAAAAATCACATTCCCCGAGCTTGCTGAGGTGGAAATCACCAGTTGTCCAGACCTAAAAACCATGCCATGTTTGCCTTCACTTAAACACATAACTGCCAGTATAGAAAATTATAGGTTACTCCAGTCTGTCACAAATCTAATTACACAACCAAGTAGCTTAGTCGAAGAAGCCAACATTGCAAAAGCAAGTAATGCTGGTAATGAGCCATTTCCAACATTAGGAGTAATGATGAGGGGAGTATTATTACGTTGTAATCTTAGAATATTGCGAATGGATTCAACTAATAGTTTTTTCATGCCTACAACATTACCGAATGCATTGGTGAATTTCTGGAGAAGATTTGAATATCTTCATTATTTGGATATTTTTAATTGCAACACTCTTGTTTTCTGGCCTCCCGAGTTTAAATACTTGAGTCGTTTGGTACGGCTGTCAATCCGGAGGTGCCCTAACCTAATTGGCATACTTCCTACCGAGGAAGAAAAATATGAATTGCTCATGCCTGGTTTGCTAAAGCTAGAATTATATGGATGCAGTTCTCTAAAACAACTTCCGCAATGCATGCGACTCCGTGTTTTGGAGCTATACTGATAGAGCCTAAATAACCGAATGAGTTAGTTAGGCTTAGATTAGTTAGTTACAGCATTAGATGAGTTAGTTACAGCTATTCTGTTAGTCTTATGAATGGTTAGTCAAATGTAACAAGAATGTCTATATAAAGACCATATGCTGTACAGATTAGAGTAATGAAAAACGAATCAATTCATTCTATCTTCTACCTCTACCTCTCTGTTTCTTCTTCTTCTATACTAGAAACATAAATCTTACATATACAGACGAGTGTCCTGAAGTCAAGTCATCAGTTTCAAGCATATGGTTGCGCAAGTTTGAAAGCGGGTTGGATATGTTGTATCTCTCGTGCACAAATTGGACCTCTTTGCCGATCGACCGATTTAGGAACCTTTGACAGGTTGGGGACTCTTTGGGTGTCTGAATGTTACAACCTAACATCCTTTCCAGACGAGTTAGCACATGTACGAGTTGACACCTTGATCATTAACGAATGCCCGATGGTGAAGGAACTACCTCAAGGTCTCGACACAATGCTCTCTTCTCTTAAAAAGCTAACGATTTCAAAGTGCCCTGGCCTTGAAAAGTTCTGGAAAGAGGGACCCTACTCTGCTATAATCTCACAAATTGGCACAACTAGAGATAATCCACCATCCACTAATTAATTAATGCTTCTTCAAGGTACATATTTATGATCAGTTGGCATGTAAATATTTATCAAACACTTTCCTTAATGATTGATCTTATATTATCTCATATTTTATCCTTGTTAACATGCGTCGACAGGCTTATATCAGTATTGTACCACACTCTGCTGGATGGTGCTCTACAGTTATAGGTACCAAACCTGATAGGTTCCAATTAATTAATTATATAATTTTCAGTACCACTTATCATTCTTTTACTGTTAATTTTTTTTTTTCTTTAACTTGTTTGTTCAATAAATTCCTCAAATAGTACATACTTCATATCATACTAAGCAAGTACTAATTAATCCTAGGTCCGATGGTGCAAAAATCCAACTCAAAATCGGATTTTCAAAGTCCAAACGGTCGATCTGAACCGTTCAAGTTGATCTACATATTGAAATCTGCTTGGAGACCAAATTTCACCTTTTTTTTGGAATTTTTTTACTATTTATTAAGCCACTTTGAAAATTGCTGATCACATGGTCCATAATTTGGTTACACTGTTTTTACTGTTCACCCGGATCAGCAATTTTCAAAGTGGCTTAATAAATAGTAAAAAAATTCCAAAAAAATGTGAAATTTGGTCTCCAAGCAGATTTCAATATGTAGATCAACTTGAACGGTTCAGATCGACCGTTTGGACTTTGAAAATCCGATTTTGAGTTGGAAGCATATCGGCCCATATGCTACTAAAAGCATATTAGCCTATCTCTCTCTCTCTAGATCTATATATATATATATATATTGCAGCTGTGTGCGTCTAAAAAGGGAATTTGTTTCTGTTCAGATTTCTTTTTTTTTCTTTTAAATCCTGGCAGTGGCTTCCTGTTCATATTTCATTTGCTAAATTAAAGGGATATCATGTCGTCCCAGTAGTTTATTTTGAGAACTTAGCATATTATATACGTCACTTTCATATTATTAGTTTTTTTTTTGTTTTTTGCTATTATAATTAGTTGCTTGGTTTGTAATAATGTCTGTGAGATTTTTTTTTTGTTCTTAATCAAGAAGCACTTTCATGTTATCAGTTCTTTTCAGTTCAATTTGATTCGTTAATAGTTCGAATTGAGGCAAATCGGAGGAGAATCAGAAGAGTTGGAGGTTTCAGATAGATCCAGACCAATTTCGAACCGAGCCATAACAATTTCCAACTGAGCCAGACCCAGATCGAATTTGAGTTCGAACCAGCTGGTTTGATTCGTTTCAGAATGAACTTTAATCAAACAAGTTACTTGTGAATTTTTCTCAAATCAAACTCAATCAAATCACGAGCTATGAACTTTTTTGCTAGCCCTGATTGCGTGCCTGATTAAGCGTAACAGTAACCGTATTAATTTTGATCAAAAGAGTTAAAATCTACTGTACTACAAGTTATTTAGACTTTCAGAATTAAATGGGCCTTTCAAGGCCCATTGAATATTCTTTAACAAAATTAGAAAGGAGCCTACTGTATGTGTGTTTGTGTAATGCGGACCATGCGGTTATTATCCTAATGTTCAGATTTCAGTTTTAATTTTTAAGTGTTAATAGCCTCCAAATTTTTTAAATAGACTTCAATGAATTCAAACTGTCGAAACTGATTTACTTTACGAATTATGCATTTACATACAAAAATTTTAAAATTTCAATTCATTTAGTGCTTAAGTCAACCAATCAGAAAGATAGAAATTTTTTCATTTTCTTATTTATAATTACAAATGGATAATTAGAGCATTATATTTCAATATATTGTAGGAAGCTGATATGAGTACCCACACTACAGACCTACAGTACCCGCGCTGTACCCACACCTAAACTGCCATAACTGCTTGTGGGGACCACAACTATTTCAAAACTGTAATTTTGTTTCCCAAATTTAATAGTAATAATGTGAAGTATATATTTCAAACATGTCAAGTATTTATACCTATACAATCAACTACTTCTGATATATGAATTTTCCTAAAATAACTGTACCCGCACCTTTTTTGAAAAATTTTCATGTTGTACCCGCATTAGGGGACTACTCAAACGGCATGTGAGGACCGCGACTGTTCGAAAACTGTAATTTTGTTTTAAAAATTTTGATACTGTGAAGTATATATCTCGAACAAGTCAAGTATTTATACCTATACAATCAACTACTTCTGATATATGAATTTTCCTAAAATAACTGTACCCGCACCTTTTTTGAAAAATTTTCATGTTGTGCCGCATTAGGGGACCACTCAAACGGCATGTGGGGATCGCAACTGTTCGAAAACTGTAATTTTGTTTTAAAATTTTTGATAATGTGAAGTATATAGCTTCAAACAGTGCAAGTATTTATACATATACAATCAACTACATATGATATATGAATTTTCTTAAAATGACTGTACCTGCATCTTTTTTTGAAAATTTTTCATGTTGTACCCGCATTAGGGGACCACTTAAAAGGCATGTGGGGACCGCAACTGTTTCAAAACTGTAATTTTGTTTTAAAAATTTTGATACTGTGAAGTATATAGCTGAAACATGGCAAGTATTTATACCTATACAATGAACTACATATAATATATGAATTTTTCTAAAATAACAGTGCGGGTACTGTAGCGTGGGTACTGCAATAATTATTCTATATTGTATACTAGCAGAAAAAAATGAACTGCGAAATTAAATTTAAAAAAAATAAAAATTCACTGTCATTATATGTGAGTTTATTTTTTTATTCGCAAGCAAATAATTAAATTTGCAGACCGTATCTAAAAACTAAAAAAGGGAAAAAAAAATGTATATCCTTCAAAAATACTCGAACCTCTCTAAAATTAATAATATCGTATTCATCATTCTCTATTTGTGAGTTTTAATAGAAAATACGAAAAATAAAGCAAATTTATAAGTTTTTTAGATTTCGAAATTTCAGAAGAAAAATGCATAATTTTGAAATTTTAAAAAAATATAGATAAAATTCTCCAAAAAAAAAAATCACATAGGTTGAGTGTGATTGCTTATAAAACTTGCATATTTCCATGAATTTTTTTTATAAACCATAATTAAAAAAAATATTTTTACGAAACCAACATGATTACTTTTTTTCTTACAAAAATCATAAGAACTAAAATGGCATTTCGGTCCGAAATTTTTTTTTTATTCTGGAACGAAATGTCATTTCAGTTTGATCCCCTTTATGAATTTTCTGCGACGGCTCATATGAAAACTTGTGAAAAAGTGCCATAGAAAATTCAAAAATGAGACCGGACCAAAATGCCATTTCGCTCTCAAAAAAAAAAAAAATTCGGGGCCGAAATGACATTTCGGTTCTTATGATTTTTGTAAAACAAATAATCATGTTGATTTCCTAAAAATTAACTTTTTAATTACGGTTTATAAAACAAATTCTATTTCCATATGATCTCTCTCGCGCACGCTTTTTTTACCGAGATTTTTATTTTTACCCCAAAAAAAAAATATTTTAATATAAATAACTACGTTTTTAAAAAAATTATATTTTTACCCAAACCGTAAATATTATTTACGGTTTGAATATATTTTTTTTTTTAGAGAAAAATAGCTAAAATGCTGAAATTAAATATAACACAAAAAAATCGAATTATTTTTTAAAATATTTGTTAGAAAATACGCTACGAATAGAGCCGATTTTGTGCTAAAATACGGTAAATTACAATAATTATGCTAAAATACAGTAAATTTACTAAAATGCTGAAATTACAATAATTATGTAGAATTAATTTCAGCATTTTAGCTAAAATACGATAAATTACGCTAAATTACGTATGAATTGGGCCGATTTTGTGGCATCTTTCATAAATCATAAAAAATAGTAAAAAAATAATAATAATAATAAAAATTGGTATTCTACAAGTTCATTAGATAACTAATTTACTGAGCTACGTAGATTGAAGAATAGAAATGAAAATCTTAATCGGAAACTTCAACTGAAGTTTTGAGGCCATTCTCTTTGTTTTTTGGCGATTTTGAATTTGGAAAACTAGCAAAGCGAGTATGGACGCATGCGCATTTTCACAAGCTTTCCGAAAAGTGGTCATTTGCTGAAATCGGACACTCGAGCGCCGTTTTATGGCCGTTTAAAGTTTCGTCGTCGTTTTTCGCCTTTTCAGTGAAAATATCGTCCCAATTCATACTTAATTTAGCATAATTTACCGTATTTTAGCATAATTCTACATAATTGTTGTAATTTCAGCATTTTAGTACATTTACCGTATTTTAGCATAATTATTGTAATTTACCGTATTTTAGCACAAAATCGGCCCTATTCGTAGTGTATTTTCTAACAAATATTTTAAAAAACAATTCGATTTTTTTGTGTTATATTTCATTTCAGCATTTTGGCTATTTTTCTCTAAAAAAAAAAAAAAAAAAAAAAAGTTTCAAACCGTAAATATTATTTACGGTTTGGGTAAAAATTTAATTTTTTCAAAAACTTGGTTAAATATATTAATTTTTATTTTTTTTTGGGTAAAAATAAAAATCTCGGCTTTTTTTACCCTTTTATCGGATAAAAACGTTACTAATATTATATTATTCTTTTTTTCTGTGAAAATGATCAAGTCGACAGTGTGTTTGGCAGCTTTTGTCGCAAAAAAATGTCCCCATATAAACAAAACATGTTTGTCGTTTTATTCATCTCGTCTCTGCTGCATGCATTAATTCATGAATTCATGTACCTGTCCCAATCAATCCTTATCTCCGCACACATAACAAACGAGTCCGGATCCCCTAAAGTAACCCAATATTTGGGTTTTGGATCCCCTAAAATATATTGCCTAAATTTAGCTGTCAAAATGGGAAAGATTCTGTTCTCTTTGTATGATAAGGCGCGTTAATAATTGTAAAAATCACATGTGCATTTGGGAGTCTTTTTTATAAACCATAATTAAAAAATTGATATTTTAGGAAATCAACATTTTTTACAAAAATTATAAGAACTGAAATGGCATTTCGGTTCCGAATTTTTTTTTTTTTTGGGCCGAAATGACATTTCGGTTCAAACTAGTTTAAAAAAAAAAAAAAAACTGTGAAACTAGTTGGGACCAAAATGGCATTTCGGTCCAAAAAAAAATTTATGGGACCGAAATATCATTTCGGTTCTGATGATTTTTGTTAAAAAAAATAATCATGTTGGTTTGTAAAAATCAATTTTTTAATTATGGTTTATAAAAAAAATTGCCAAATGCACATGTAATTTTTACAATTATTAACGCGCCTTATCATACAAAGAGAACAGAATCTTTCCCATTTTGACAGCTAAATTTAGGCAATATATTTTAATCGGTACCATATACTTTCCGACCCATCCGAGAGAGAAATATATTATATATATATTCATCTCTGCTATCGACACTATTTAATGCACATCTACCAAAGTTACAATGCAATTAAATGAACAGTTAGATCCAAATTAATAACTCTGTACTTGGTTGACCTTACATTATAAACCATTTGCCAACTTTGTTTAATTTTATCCAACTTGTGATCCTTTGTATAACATCAACAACAAAAAAATATTTATATAATAGAGAAATAAACTATTTATTTTCGAAAATATATTAGTTATTAAGGTATTAATAAGGTAGTAGATAATTTTTTTGTTACACGTATTACATCTTTTTATTTTTTTATCAAATTTAAAAGGATAAACATGATATTATATATTAATTTTATAAGAGGAAACACGTAATTTCAAGATTTTTGAGGGGTATACATGAAATTCTCCCTAGTTTAATTTGTGATCCTTTGTACAAGTACAACTCCATACATGCAAAAAAGAAAAAAGAAAAAAAAATTAAACAAAAAAAAGAAGCAAACAGATCTTAAAACAAACAGTACTCTTTAATAATTAACTAATCAATACTGCAATCAGGGTTAGAAAGCAACGGTACCGGACCAGAGATACCGGTTCTAGCTCCTACCAGCATGTTGCATCTGACATAAAGCGAGCCCCACCTGCCGTGAAACGGGCCCGGGTCGTACCTGATCCTACCGACCGCAATCAGACGCAGTGGTACCACTCCGAACGACCGGTCTGCTACCAGTCCATTTGCTACATCAGGTGACACTGGTACGGCGGGACCACCTAGTACCGGCGCAACAGCCACTGACGTGCCTTTGTCCTGCAATTAATTTGTTTTAATTAGCTACATGTCAGATCCATATATATATCACTAGCAAATTAACTAATTAAGTATATTGTAATGTTACTTCTAGTATTGATTTGAAGCTCCTTTTATATTATGTAGGTTTTATAAAATTACCGAATAAAATGTGAACAATAAGAGAGTAAAATGCTTCGTTTTTTCTAGTAGGCACTATTTTTTTGTTATATTTTTACATTGTGATTTGTGATCATGTTTTCTTGTATCTTGATTCATATTAGTTAGCTACATGTCAGATCCATCACTAGCAAACAAATTATTAATTAAGCATATTAAAAAATGATAATAAAAATAAAAACATACTTGAGTCAAAGGTGGAAGGAACACTGGAGAAGTGATCGGCGAATCGCGATACGTGACATACATCTCGACTCGGTCATAGCGGATCTTGGTACGTGAGTTCGGGTTCCGAATAATCAGCGTCGGCTGAACCGCAGCCGTGATGGTGTTGAACGGCGAAGATGAGTTCGAGAAGGTTACAATGGCAACTGATACGATTGAAAGATGGGGATGAGACGGTCGGTAGACAAGGTAGAGAACGAGAGCGGTTATTCCGACGATTATTACAAGTGCCAAGATGGCAAAGACAATGACACGGCCGATTCCCCCACCGCCGCCACCGCCTTTTGAGTCGTCGTCAGTGTCGTCGTCATGCACCTTGTGAGATGTTTCAGGTGATTCTCCCATGGATAGAGATCTCTAGAGAGAGAGAGAGAGAGGTTTTGTAGTGATAGATCTGCTTCTTTGGAGTAGAGAGTGTGTACAGTGTAAGAGCAAGGAAAGGGATAGATCAAGGTCGATTTTAATGCGCCGTTTTGCACAGTAGCTTGCAGATCGAGCAGATGACACTGACAAGATGGTCCCACTTATACGTAAACATAATTCCCTTTCTAGATCTAAGTCCGGAACCTCTGGAGTAACTGAAGTTTTGAGTTTAGATCGGAACCGTCTGATCAGAATCCACGTCCGATTCTCTCTAATATTCGTGCCGGAGAAGATCCGACGGTGCGGATCTAAACACAAAATTTGAGTTACTTTAGGGAATCTGAATTCTTACTTGGGAATACACATTGGGATAGATCAAGGTTGATTTAATGCGCCGATTTCCACAGAAGCTTGAGGAGCAGAGACACTGCAGGATGGTCCCACGTTTACAAAACAGAATCCCTTTCTCGACCTAATCCGTTATCTGTGGTCTGGGGAGCGACTCAGGAAATCGTTACAGAGAAACGCAACGCAATGGTCAATGAATCTCTTCTTCGTGTTTCGCAGCTCACATGGGGAAGCGACAGGGGAGCATCAGAGGACACGTGTCACCTTGTCCCCCTCCTTCCTTTTGTCGAATGTCCAGGAAGAAGAGCTAGTCAGCTACCGCTACCCTCTTTAGAGGTGGGTCGGGATCTCCTAAGTAACTCAAAATTTGAGTTTAGATATGGACCGTTTGATCAGAATTAGTGTCAATCTGGTCTGAAATGAAATGTACGGAGGTGATCGGACGGCTCGAATTCAAACTTAAATTTTGAGTTGCTTCAGGGAGAGGTTTGCTTATTACAGTCTGTGTATATCTTATGCTGTTAGTTTTTAATATATATTATGCAACCTGAATTGATGACTATTAAATTAAAAGTACGAATAAATACACACAGATATATTTTAACAAATTTGTATTTATAAATTAATCGAAAACAGCAAAATAAACTATATTTTTATTTTTAACAAAATTTAGTATGATTTAACAAAAACATATGTAAAAGACAGTAAAAGGATATATGTTTTGATTATAATCACAAATGTGACCTAAAATGATTGAAATTTTTTAGACACACACAATGTACTGTGTAAATGTATTTTACAAGTGTTTCATGCATAATATTTATTGCGTGTGTTCGATTTAGTACAAATTAAATATATGCAAAAAAAAAAAATGTTGACGACACAAACTAAAGATTCTATGTCGGTTTTTGTGATTTTATGATCACAAATGTGGCTTAAAATTGATTAAAATCACGAACTATAAAATACATTTTAGAAGAGCTTTATATATAATGATTACATCTATATAAGTGATTTAGCAGGAATCATATTCAAGCGCGTATAAGATTTTTTTTAGAAAAGTGGGTATTACCACCGATTTCATTAGAAAATCACAGTTGCTTGCAGAGGCTGGTGTTGAAAGAGATAGGAGTAGGTCCGATGGGCATCGGATCTACATTTATGTTCAATTAGCTTTAGGATCGTACGATTAGCATCAAGGTCTATTTGCACAGAAATTGATATAGACTTGCACGAATTTTGATACAGATCTCACGAATCTTGATGTAGATCGAATGATCATCACACCCATCGAACCAAGATAGGTCCGATGGGCATCGGACCTACTCTGATTCCGTGTTGAAATGGTACCAATCTCTTATAAAAATAGTTTTTACAACTACAATTAAAAGAATAAACTAGCTATTGCCACGAGCATACAAAAAAGAAAAGACTCAAAACATTGCGAAAAACAACCTGAAATTTTTATTTATACCATAATTACAAAAAAAAAAAACAAATCACTTCATATTCTGAAGAATTCGAGAAATACCTAGACCATCAAACCGTTCTGCAGCCTTAAAGACTGGGGGCCGCCAATTAGCCCTACAGCCCCAGTCAAGGGGCCTCTGAATGAAATAACGGTCCCATTATTTTATACAGAAATTTTATTAAAATCCTTATTTTTAAATAAAACGGGGTGTTCCTTGAAATTTGTGCCACCTCAAAAAAACAGGGTGTGTTCTTGAAATCTGTGCCACCTCATCTCCTTTGTGCCACTTAAAAAAAAAATGAGGCCGCTAGTTTATTTGAAGGCCCCTAGATTGGAGCCGCTGGGCCAATTGGCGGCCCCTCAGTCTTTGGGACTGCTAAACGGTTTGGCGGCCTAGGTGAATCTGGAATTCTCATCAAACGGGAGTGTTTTGGTTTATTTTTTTGTGACTGTGATATAAATAAAAATTTCAGAAAACAACATATCATAAAGAAAAACAAAACAAAAGGTAGATTATCATGTCGACTCTCCATTATACTGATCTTGATCACTTGTTGGACCAGGAAGGAGAAGAAATGGAAACTCTTTCTCCTCCTCCCTGGCTGCCCTTCCTCTGCCCTTGCACCACTCTGAATTTGCAACTGAAAATCAAGTAGCAAAACTAAGCGAGCCCCAAAATTGAAGAGAGTTTAAAAAGGAAATCATCATTATTTGTTTTATCAATTTTGTTGATTTTAGGATCCCTAATTATGGCTTCAATATATTATTTCAAACAATAACGACCTTTACAATGCATTGTAAACGCATATTAGGATAATTTTATGTCTAGTATTAATTTGTTCTATTTGTTTTATTCACACAAAAAATATATTTATGCACATGTAGAAGACATAAGTTGGTAGATTACCTGTCAATTTTAGTGATTTTATACGGCCAAAATTGTATGATGCATTTAAAAACATTTATGATGCATTTAAGTGTATTGATTAAAAACATCAACAAACAAACATAACATAACACATCGTAAATATATTTTGAATTTTGACAAAATAAATATACGCACTTGTAAATATGACCCAAATTAATTATAGATGGCTAGTCATTTAATTAATTTATACATACGATAGAGTTAATGGATAATTAATATATGAAGAAAAATATATATGGTGCGATCAATAAAAACAATAAAATATTTATGTACATATAGAGAAAATAATATAAATTACATCTAATAGTTTTATTTTGATATTTAAGTTTTAAAATTTCAACTTATTAACGTTTACAAAATAAAGACATGACAAAGTCACAAAAAAATTAAAGCATTTATGCTCTCTCATCTAACAATTTGTGTGATTGAGCATTAATTTAATTTATGCTTGTATATCCAACAATTTTAGTAATTTTATGATTAGAAACGTGATCTAAATTGAACCACTGTAAATGCATCAGCAAACACGCTGCATTATATTCCTTATTAATTTTTTTGTTCTCAAAATTAATCTTGTATTTTATAGGGGCAATTTAGTCAACAAACACTTATCTCACCGTTTTGACATCTTCACAATGAAGGAGGCCAGTCTTTAGCTAACACTATAACATAGACGTATATATAAAATATAACTAAATTTATTAAGTCAATTCAAATTTATGGGTAATTATGAAATGATTTAAATAGTTGAATGATATATAAAATATATATTGATGAGTTGAATGATATATAAATAGTTGTAATTTTCCGAATTAATATAATATACACCATAGTGACAAGATTCGTGAATTATTCACAAATAATTTGCGAATAATTTGGATTTGAACCCTCCCCAAAGCAATCCACGTATTATTCCGTTTCCTAAATTTTTCTTGAATTTTATAATTTTTTTCCGAATTTTACGAATTATTCGCAATTTTTTGCTCTCTTGTGAGACTAAGATCTCTGGTTCGGACTTAATATATAATTCCGAATTATTTCCAAATTGTACCTGAATTATTCCTAAATCACGAATTTTTGACTCCACTGAACCTTTTTCGAATTATTCATTTGTCACTATGATATACATTAGAAAATGATAAAAAGTAGTGTATTAAGAAAAATTGATGAATGCACGGCAATATGAATTCATCATTTGAATCTAATTTAATAAATTTTAAAGTTCACTTGATTAAGTAACTTGGTGAATTTAAAAACACATCAACTTTACTCTTTATATACACACGTATATATATATTTTTTGGTGTTCAATCAAACTTTTAATTAGTTCTATGATGAAGCTTTAGTTACCGCGCGCGGTAAATAATCTTACTGTTAACACCTGACGTGGCAACAATGACTAGGCAGATTAATTTGCCATCTCAACCAACGAGTCTAGATGCTCTGAAGTATCTCAAATTTTCTCTTTGGATTTAGACCGTACGATCAGTATCCGGACATCTGGCCCGAGGTGGAATTACATATCTGACGGTCCAGATCTAAACTCAAAATTTGAGTTACTTCAGGTAATATGAATTCCTCAAGAAACCTCTCCATCGAACAAATTTCTTTTTGTTTCGCTCTCTCCCCTCCCCTCTCCTCTCGAACCCGCTCTCCTCCTCTTTCTCCGACGGAGAGGCGACTAGGCAACGCAAGGCAAGGCACGGCGAGGCACCTCACCGGACTGGGTCGCTGGTTCTCTCGATCCCTTTCTCATCCTCTCTTTTCTCTGCGAGAGAGGTCAGATCACCGAGACCAGATCTGTTTCTCTCTCTCTCTCTCTCTCTCTCTCTCTCTGGCACGTATTCCTCTCTTCTCTGCACGATTACTGGTATCTATCTCTCTCTCTCTCTCTCTCCATGACTGTGGCTGAGCCCCTTAACTTTGGTTTTGACCTAAATTGTGTCAATTTCGAACAAAATCTGGAAATTTAGTTCAGATTTTTACATTTTTGAACCCTTAGAGAGCCCGAATTGTAAACCCTAGATCAAATTTGTTCGTAGAACGCCCCTGATTTGGATTATTTCTTATTTCTAGACCAGAATTAGCTTTCTACATAAGCAAATTTGAAATCATAACGGTCTTGCTAAGCACATTTAGGTTGTACCTTTGTGTTGCTCTAATTTGTTCAATTTGATTAAACCCCCAAATTTTCCTGTTATATTTGGTTGAAACCTTGTATCAGTTTGAAATACTCTAAATGTACTCAAACCGGAACACAGTTTTTTAGAAGTTGATTAAGTTTTCTCCGAAGACAGTACTCTGTGAATTGGTACCAGTACTGTACCGGTACCTTAGTTTGGGCCTGAATTTTTCTGGTTGGGCAGGCTATGATCTTTCTAGGATGCTTGAGTTTCATTCTTTTTCATTCCTTTGCCGTGACTGAGAGCCTAGAGGTCATCATGGTGTAACACTTTCTATGGTTTTATGGAAACTGGCCGTCGTGACTGGTTATTGTAAAAAAAAAAAAAGTTAAAATAAAATTTCCCTGTGTCTGTTTGAACAGAAACTTGAGAATTCTGATGGTGCTACATAAGTAGCTTTCATTTGAGGGGTGAAAGAATTCTCCAGCTGGGGTTTCACCACCAATTTTGGCAGGGACGAGAGACCTAACCTTAGATCTCTCAAATGAGTGTCTGATCCAGATCTCAAGCTCACTTTGCTCTTAAAAAGATGTCTCGCCATGTCAGCAGCACCGCACATTTCCACAAGTCGAGGACCCTTGACGACAAATATGTAAGCCTTATGGCTCCAAGTGTAAATTTTGTTTGGGGGATGGAATTCCAGTTGGACTTTGTTTTAAATTTTCTTTTTTTGAGAATAGATACTTGGAGATGAAATTGGGAAGGGAGCGTATGGACGTGTATATAAGGGATTAGATTTGGCCAATGGGGATTTTGTCGCCATCAAGCAGGTCTCTTTGGAGAATATTCCTCAAGAGGATCTTAACATTATTATGGTATGTTTCTGAACTATCTTTTCGTACAAATTGCATTGTAGCTTGTTTTGTACAAGTTGAGTAAAATTAGTCTATAATTTGGTTGTTACTTCTCAGTTATTTCAATTTAGCTTATCTAAGCCTTTGCTATTTGGATTACCTTCATTCTGATTTTGTACTGTGCACTGAAACCTTTCTTTTCATGTTCTGTGAACAAATTATTATCAGAACCAGATTATTTAAAACCAGTAATGGTAGAAAAAACAAGTGTTCAATACTTGTTTCCGGCAGCATTCCTCTTATGTGCTCAAAACTGTTAAATTTGCTCCATAATGTTTCCAACTTTGCATATTTCAAAATGACCACCACGGGAAGTTGTGAATACTGTCATTGCGACTTTTGTTCCTCTTTGTCTTTGCAATATTGGAGTTATTTTAGAAAAAGATTTGTGTGAATAAAATCAACTTATCATGTACTTATGTATATTTGAAGAAGTTAGCTTTTAGGATGTGAGTTCGCTGCGATGAATACTATTTGGTACCAATAGAAACACTCATACTGGATCTCTTGTACTACGTGTCCTTCTGTTCTTCTTTCCATTTAAATCAGCATAAGTGGATTCGGGAAGTATAAATCGATGCCTGAGTATGCAATTAAGCACGGAGCATGTAAAAAAAAAAATGCAAAAAGAACATTTGGTATAAACCCATGGGGGCCTTTGGGTCCATTTTGCACGGTATTTATGGGATGCCATGGGCGTGGATAGGAATAACCAATTTGTGAGTACCCATGGAGACATAACCGCAGGGCATGTGTGAAAATGAAGTGTTAAGTTGTATCATTAGAATACTTTATAGAAACTTTTGAATTTGGATAGTTCATTTCACTTCCTTTCATTCTTGTGTTTGTCTTTAGTATTTCCAATCATTAAAACTCACATAGAGTTTAATTGAGCTATTATGATATTATAACTATAACTATATTATGTAATTTGATTTGGTAGAACATAAAATTAATTTTGATTTGATAAATTTTAATTGCATAAAATTTTAAAAGCTACACAAAATAGTGCATAAGAATACACTATAGAATACATAGTAAAAGAAGATGTGGAATGATAATCTAGGTTGTGGCTTCGTGGGAAAAGAAAGAGAGGTTTGAGTGAATTTTAGATTTCCCATGGGATTTCTGATGTGGCATGGGGATAGCAAATCAATTTTCTTTCAATGATAACCGATCGAACACCTCTTTGGAAATAAATCCCATTGGGTTGAATTTTCATTGAATTCCCATGGGTAAGTGGTGGTCCAAACAGGCCCTTGAAGTTCTCTTTATCTATATGGTTATCAATTCATTGGTGATACTCTACTTCTATATTAGCCGGCCCAGGATTTCTTTTTGTCAAAGTGGCTTCTGTACATACTATTATTCATGGTTAAGTGGTTATCCGAACTGGCCCTTATTAGTTTCTCTTTATCTATATGGTTATCAATTTATTGGTTGCATTATACTCTATATAGCCGGCCAAGGATTTCTTTTTGTCGAAGTGGCTTCTGCACGAACTATTATTCCTGACATTTATTGACTATATGCTTTTTTATTCTACTTTTGCAATAATTTTTTGGCGACTATCAAAATTCAGCAAGAAATTGATCTCCTGAAGGTACGCTTCTTTTGTACCTGGCAGTTTGCATTTCTATTTTTAACTGCTACCATCAATGAGTTAGTTAGATGCACTGAACTATTTCCATATTTGAAAATAAAATCGATATCGTTTCTTACAGAATCTGAACCACAAAAATATTGTGAAGTATCTCGGGTCACTGAAGACAAAGGCTCATCTACACATCATTCTTGAGTAATAATATATATTTTGTTTAACAAGTTTACTATAGTGCAATATGCAATTTGACCATTCTCTCAATTTTTTCTTAATTGTGTCCTTGAAGCTTGTCATTTTGGTTTAATAGCACCTGGATGGTATTTGCTGTGGTGAAACATGCCCATACTAAGATGTACTGAACGGTCAATTTTATCAAATTAAAAATTGTGGGCATATTATACTAAATATGGAAAGGTCGAGTTGCATACTGGTACAGGTTGCGATGAACTAATAAGATAATTCTATGAATATATACACTTCTGTAAGACATTCTTTCTTTGTGATCCTACAGGTATGTCGAGAATGGTTCACTTGCTAATATTATCAAGCCCAACAAATTCGGACCATTCCCAGAGTCTTTAGTGGCTGTTTATATAACTCAGGTCTGTATTATGTTTTGATTTTGAGTTGGTTACCCATTTGTTATTTTTCTTTTTGTATTTAATATTTACACACTTCATATGCACCTAAAAAGAAGGTTAAGTTTTACTTGTTTACGGATGAAAACTCACATTCATGTCATTTAGAAATTTGCAACAATTATACTTGTATGAACCATACGAAACTTAGGTGTCATCCATATTCTTATATTTGCCAAAAACCTTTAATAATGAGCAGGTATTGGAAGGGCTTGTATATCTCCATGAGCAAGGTGTCATTCATAGAGACATCAAGGGTGCCAATATTTTAACGACCAAGGAGGTGATTTCTAGTTTTTGCATTGATACAATTTCTTGCCTGTTCTACTAGTAATTTCACTGTAGTTTTATTTTTGTTTGGCAGGGTCTAGTCAAGCTTGCTGACTTTGGAGTGGCAACCAAGCTTACTGAAGCTGATATTAACACTCACTCAGTGGTTGGAACCCCTTATTGGATGGCTCCTGAGGTAACCTTTTGTTCTGGTATCAACACTTACTATCTATGCAAGACATTGCAATGAATCCTAATCTCTTCTTTTTTTTGGCATTAAAGATGTTATTGTCAGTCTTCTTACAACTTGTGAACAGACGTTATCATCTAGTTCTTCTTTTCTAATGAAATATTATATATGGAATAATAGGTAATTGAAATGTCTGGGGTTTGTGCGGCATCAGACATATGGAGTGTGGGCTGCACAGTCATTGAACTGCTAACATGTGTACCTCCTTATTATGACCTCCAGCCCATGCCTGCTCTCTTTCGCATTGTTCAGGTATACTTTTTCTTCTTGCCTTTGCAAAAGGAAAAAAATATAGGACAAAGTGATCTCTTTAAACTTGCAAGTGGCCCGAATGCACTTGTAAAACAAGAAATGCCTTCTGTACCATCTAATCTGTTATTTTGAAAAATATGCAATAGTTGTTCTTTCTCACTCTGACAGAAATGGGGTTTGGATTGGTTAGGGTTAGGTTTTGGCAAGGGGGAGAGGTGCGGGCGAGCTAAATAACAGAGAGAGAAGGTAAAGAGGGGCACTAGGGATTTTCATAAGGAGGCTAAGTGTAACACTAGAATAGTAAATTGATCATAAGCTGTTTTACAAATGAAATTGGGCTTGTAAATAATAGGCTTATGAAGAAACTACCTAAAATTGAGAATTGGAACCGGATCTCTATAATATCAAAACAAAGTAATAAGATAATAACTAGTTGACTAATTTGATTTTTTTATCAACTACGTAATTGTTCATGCTTATATTTTGGTAATAAATAGACAATCAGATCTTAGCTCAAACCATATTGATCTGGTCAGATCACATTTTTGACTCAGTTTTCGCCTATTTGTCAACCACCTCAACTAACCTAGACTAGACTTGGATTTGACCTGGACTTGACCGTGCAATTTTTAAATCGTATCACAACTCTTTTTTAAAGTAAAAGATGTAATGGAGGTTAACTTTGTTTTGGAAATTAAGGCTGGGTATATTCTCATTTATTGTAAGATAATGTTTAACATTACGGAGCAGAATACGGCTGTTATCTGATTAAATATTTCAATCGGAACATACATTTTACTTTTTTAATTTCTACATGTTTTCTTTTTTAAAAGCATATGTGCTCAAACTTGGATTATTTCAGGATGAGAGTCCCCCAATACCTGAAGGATTGTCACCTGAGATTACTGATTTTCTTCGTCTGTGCTTTAAAAAGGTTATACTTCTTCATACTTTTTCTATTGCTGTATTGGCTTGGACTAAAAAATTACATATTAGCAACCCACACATAATGAGTTATAATGAACCCAACTGTTAACATCAAAACCATCTTTAGAGCCAAATGTTGTTGGAGCTTTTAGTATGGATTTGGTCGTAGTTTAGTATTGGGCCTCAATGAAACCATGGCTGTTTTCTCAACCCTAAGAAAGTAAAAAGAGGTAAATAATGGATAAAATTGAGGTCCTAGATGGTAATTCCTGTTCATGGCCTTTTTGTTTATACTATGCTTGGAAGTTCATGCTTGCTTATGGAAATATTACACCAGGATGCAATGCAAAGACCTGACGCAAAGACGTTACTCATGCACCCATGGATTCAAAATTCAAGGCGGACCCCACCTTCATATCTTCGAGATGCTGGAGCTCTAAGGTAACTTTTTATATAGAAACTTTCTTTACTTTTTCACTACGGATGTATTTCTTTACATGTAAAATTCTAGTTTATATGGAATATGACTTTATTACAGTAGGGGAGTCAGTTTATTATTTATCATTTAATTTTTTATCTTATGGCTTCGACATGAAAGAAACATTGAGGAAGTAGATGACGACTCAAGCAGGGCAATTCGAGACAGTGTTGATAGCCCAAAAGGGGAAAAGAGAGAGAGTGCTACTTCTCAAATTGAAAATGTAACTATCCTTTTATTATGGCTATATGCTTGTGACCCTGCACTGTTTCTATTTTAGATATCTAAATCTTTTTTTTGCGAATGTTCCTTTTTGCAATTATACCATTCCTGTCAATCACAATAAATGCTCTCTCGTGTGAAATTTGGTAAGAACATAATGGCTACAGGAAAAATATGTAACGTTCTCAATGCTAATTTATTTGTTGTCTTCTGAAAATCAAAGTGTATTTATTGTTCTTAACTTCTTATCCATCGACCTCTTTCAGGAAGATTCTGGAAAAAAGTTGTCAGACATTAATTCTCCCTTGGAGAGAGATAAATCTGCTCCAAAACACACTGAAGGTTCAACCTCTAATGGCATTTTTGAGCATCCAAAGGATGCACAAGCTTCCATGAAAGAACCCCAGAAGCTTTCCTTACTATCTGATGGTAGAGGTGAGATGGTGCATGAAACCCGACCCAGTTCACATGAAATCTCACCTGACCATGTACCGAATAATGGGGTACAAGAGTTGCAAAAGGCAAATTTGAGAAATGAAGAACTTGGAGGGAGAAGATCTGGTGCTGAGGAGTCTGATGCTTTCTCGTTTGGCTCTGGGAGAAATAATTCTAGTTTCAGACAGGTGGGATCTGTTCTTTTCAGAGTAACTACAAGTTAATACTGCTCTAAAATTCAGTTAACGGCAAGCATTTCCATAATTTAACCTTAGCTATAACATGAACTTGATACCGTGTGGGTAAAACAGCAGATAGGTATTGTCCATGCCTGGTTACAGCAAGCGAACAAAAAATACTAGACATAAGTACCACAAGTTTTGGTAAAAATAGGGAAGAGAGAACACAAATTTATAGAAAGTCTACAATTATCCCTGGTTCAGCCCGAAAACCAGACTAAATCCAGATTAAGACCAAAACAAGAGGAGAAATGAACGGAAAAGTATAATATTTTTTTCATTATCAGAGAAGTATCAGTACTTTGCGTGGACTGTTATTATATGGTTCCAAATTATGAAGAGTTTAAGATGTTGAGTTTGTTGGAGCTAACTTGTAGCTATTTTCAACAAATTGAATACAAAAGCTTGCTAAGTATTCAACACCCAAAGAAAAGACAGCAGTGGGAGACCTGAGCCGGTTCAGTGACTCTCCTAATGATGCAGTGCTGGATGACCTGTTTCATCCATTGGATCAGCGGGGCCAGGGTAACGAGGCATCGACATCTGGCACCAGCTGTGATAATGATCTTGCATCTGAACTGAAGAACAGGATGGCACAGAAACAGAAGGAAATTGAGCAGGTGGGGCCCAGAAGCGGTGGGCTCCTGAAGATGGTCATGGATATGCAGGATGATGTTGACTCGGTATGGGGAGATCTGTTCTCAAGTCTTTCGTATTTTTCTTTGCTTAATCGTTGCTATATATGGTAATGATTATTATGGTCCTGTAGGTGTTTGATGATAACATGCCAGCAGAGAGCATTTTTCCTTTGCAGGTAGTTTCCTCAGCTGCTCTCTACTTCAACTGATCTTAGTTTAAGTGCACCTAGTACTCTTCTTGTGCAAAGTTTAAAAAATTTAAGTTTGATAATGGTGAGTACTTCTGGATAATGATTTTTATTTGTGAATTTTAGTCTGTCGAGTTCAACAAAGTTGTGGGACTTTTGAAGCCAGAGGAGCCAGAACAAGTGATTATACCTGCGTGCCAGAAGCTTACAGTTTTCTTCACGCGGCGTCCTGAGACAAAAGAGACCTTCATGTTGCAGCATGGATTTCTCCAACTAATAGAACTACTCGACCTTAAGAAACCGCAAGTACGTATATTTTATGCAAAGATTGGTGCTTCAGTTTGTTCTTACTGACATGTAGGATTGAGCCTGATAAACTGGCATGTTTTTCAGGCTCAAATTAGACCTTGCCACACTAGTTTTGTTCAACATATGAACCTATGTTTCCAAGGCCACTGGTACTGTTTATATTTTATTTTGTATTGGTAACCCGGATTTTTGTTAGCATAAATCCATTGAACATTACAGATGATCATTGGTTCTACATGTATCCTATCCAGGTGTAATCTCAATGCACCTGTTACTATTCAACAAGCGATGATCACTGGCACTGATATCCTTTTTTTTCCAATTTCCGCGCAGATTACTGTCCCAGTGCTCCAAATTATCAACCACTTAATCAAAGATAATATCACTTTCCAAGAGAATGCCTGCCTCGTTGGTCTTGTAAGATATATGTTCTAGATTTCAATTTATCATCTCAATGGAGGTTTAAGCTGCGGTAATTAAGTGCCCTCATTTTGTGGATTGTAGATTCCAGTAGTTATGAATCTGGCAACACCTAAAGAGCCTAGAGAGGTTCGAATGCAAGCGGCTTTCTTTTTTCAGCAGCTTTGTCAATCGAGGTTTTCTTCATTTGTATTTGATTTTGTAAAAAAATCATGCTAAGACTTTTTAATTTGGAGGCATTGCTTTCTGTACATTTTGGTTTCAGTGAATACATTTCTCAAGAATTATAACTTATTATTTTTGTTGAATATTTTCTTTTTACAGCACACAGACGTTGCAAATGTTCATAGCATGCAGAGGGATACCTACTTTGGTTAACTTGCTTGAACCTGACTATGCCAAGTACAGGTTTGCTTTGAACCTATCTATTTTATATATCTATTTTATATGCTCCTTTAGTCTCTCTATTTCAGCTATTTTGTTAATTTCCATAATTTTGTTTTCAAACTTATTATGGTGCTTTAAACACTCACAAGTGTTCAGAAAGTTCACTTTCTCAGAGAACAGACAACTTATTTAATTGACAATTTCGATGGGTACATAGTACTAGAGAACACCCAAGACTGGTACAAAAAACCATCACATATGCCAGTACCATCTTCCTGGTACCAACAGTTCAAAAGTAAGCTGTGTCTGTGTGTGTACAGGGTTGCGGGGGTTAAGCCTGGGATATTCTGAAAATCATGTTGGAAATTAGAAATAAGGACAAGCATCAATCCTTTCTTATATACTCCAGCTGTGACTTTGCAACTTCTTTTCTCTTAATCAGGGAAATGGTCCATTTGGCGATAGATGGTATATGGCAAGTGTTCAAGCTTCAGCAGAGCAACCTTAGAAAGGACTTCTGCCGTATTGCAGCAAAAAGTGGAATCTTTAATCGACTAGTCATCACCCTGCACAGTCTCAATGAGGCAACCCGCCTTGCTGGGGTCTCAGGATCTGGTGTGCTGGCACTTACACAGAACGGCCTAAAACCACTGCCTAGACCACGGTCTGGACAGCTTGAGATTCAAACCCACTCTTCTCATTCTGGTCAACTTGACGTTCAAAGGTCACTCAGGCCTGGTTCAGCCGATTTGGATGGTTCACCCAAGTTCAATGATACAGCAGCTGGTGCAAACCCTAGAAGGAGCTCGATTGACAGGTCACCGAGATACAGTGAGCTCATGTCAAATGGTGGGTCCGGTCTGGCACTGCCTCATCAGTCTGATCATGTGAGGCCTTTGTTAAGCTTGTTAGAGAAGGAAATGCCGTCTCGGCAGGTGTCAGGGCAACTGGACTACATGCGGCACTTGTCTGGACTTGAAAGACACGAGAGCATCTTGCCATTGCTGCATGCTTCTACCACAGAGAGGAAGCCTAATGGTGAACTTGAATTATTGATGGCCGAATTTGCGGGTAGATATTTTTTTCTTATTTTGTTATGTAGAGTTGCTGATGTTTTATATTCACAATGTTCAGTATCAGTTGTAGTGTTGCAGTTCTGATATTTAAGTTGCCAGTACATGTTTCAGTTAATGGGTCCAGATCCCTTGAAGTAACCCAAATTTTGAGTTTAAATCCGGATTGTCCGATCAGAATCCGGGCCAATCCGGCCCGAGGTGGGATGCACGGGGCCCCTTTAATATTCGTGCCTGAGCAGATTGGACGGTCCGAATCCAAATTCAAAATTTGAGTTCCTTTAGGGGATCCAAATTCTCAGTTAACTGTACCAAAGCCAGTTCCTTTCAACAATAATGCAAATGAACTGGAGAAAAGTTGTTTACCAATAGCTGGTTAAGAATGCATGGTCTATCTAAACTTATTCCATTGTAATCTAATGCTACAGAGGTATCCCGACAAGGTCGCGAGAATGGTAACCACCTTGAATCCAATACCATGAAGCATCCACATAGAACCGCAAGCAAAAGCAACTACATGACCTCTGCAGTAGCCCCTGGTGCCTCCAGCAATGAAGGTGCCTCCACATCTGGCATTGCCTCTCAAACTGCATCTGGAGTTCTATCTGGTTCGGGTGTGTTGAATGCTAGACCCGGTAGCACAACCTCTTCTGGCATCCTGTCCCAGATGGTCTCTTCCATGAGTGCTGATGTTGCAAGGGAGTATCTAGAGAAGGCAGCTGATCTCTTGTTGGAATTTGCGCAGGCTGATAGTGTCGTCAAAGGTTATCTCTGTGTTCAGAGTTTGATGATCAGGCTTTTCCAGATGTTTAACAAGATTGAACCCCTTATTCTATTGAAGGTAATGATGCTCTTTGTATTATCTAGTGCAAAACTCTACATCACTCTTGTTTCTTTTATTACTAAGCTTTGTTGGAAAATCCGATTAAGTTGGTAGTGGATGCCTATATAGGCAATGGCCGTGATTCAATGGCCTTGATTCATACCAATGGCCTATATAGGTATGGTGGTGGTTTGTACATATTGCTAAAGGCTGTATTATGTATTCATTGTGGTATTTATGTGATTTTGATGACAAAACTTAACATGGTTTTCTTGGTTCTTTTTCATTGAATTTAGATCTTAAAGTGTATCAACCATTTGTCGACCGATCCAAATTGCTTAGAGACTCTTCAGCGTTCAGATGCAATCAAACATTTGATTCCAAATCTCGAACTTCGAGATGGTCCCCTTGTCTTTCAAATCCATAATGAGGTAATACTTCTTCATTTAATGTTTTTAATTTCCTCTTCTTCCTTCATCCCATCTAGTTCTAACTTTGTCCTACTGTTTAATATTATGCACACTTAAGCTATCTAACCATACAATGCCCCATTCTATTAGAATCCAAAATGATTTTGTTGTGGTCCTATATTATACGGGTGAGGGTGATGAAATTATGGTTAACTTGTAAAAACAATCTTGAATGGGGAAATTGTGGAATTTTCAAACTAAAATATCGCTAGATGTCTGTCTCAGAATAAAGTAGCTGGATACTCTTCTCAACCTTGTGATATATATATATATATATATATTTTTTTTTTTCTTTTTATTGCTTTTCAGGTCCTAAATGCACTGTTCAACCTGTGTAAGATCAACAAAAGGCGGCAGGAACAAGCAGCTGAAAACGGTATCATCCCCCACTTGATGAACTTCATCATGTCAGATTCCCCATTGAAGCAATATGCACTGCCCCTCCTGTGCGACATGGCGCATGCTTCTAGAAACTCAAGGGAGCAGTTGCGGGCCCACGGAGGCCTCGACGTGTACCTCAGCTTGTTGGAAGACGAGGCCTGGGCTGGAACAGCACTGGATTCTATTGCTGTCTGCCTGGCGCATGATAACGAGCTTAGGAAGGTTGAGCAAGCGCTGCTCAAGAAAGATGCGATTCAAAAGTTGGTGAAGTACTTCCAGAACTGCCCCGAGCAGTATTTCGTTAACATCCTTGAGCCTTTCTTGAAAATCATCACGTAAGTTGCCTTCTTCATTGTGATGTTTCTATTCTATTACTGTTGGAATGAGTAATTGCTCCAATTTATACCAGTCTTCGGGATCTTAGGGTATAGGTCATAATTAAAAAAGCTAGTATTTACAACCAAAGTTATGGAGAAAAAAACAGTCAAAATTGCCCAAAGATTTTAGTTTGTGTTGGGTAGTGTTGTGGGAATAGTCTATTTGGAGCAGATTACTTGGCTGCATGTTGTCAAAAATGAAAAATTAGAGATTTGAGATTTTTTGCAAGTTATTTCCTTGTATTGATAATTATCTCCCTCTTTTACTTGACATCTATGGTTAATATTTAAGTATTTCATAAAACACAGGAAATCGTCTCGTATAAATACTGCGATGGCAACAAGTGGCCTCACCACACTGCTAATAGCGAGACTTGACCATCAGGATGCCATTGCTCGTCTGAATCTTCTAAAATTGATAAAGGTTTGTTTTTTCTATTATAACATTTCTCAACACGTTAGGTAGAAATTAGTTCATCACAGGAACATAAACTGCCTACTATAATTTCATTAAAATAAATAAAAATACATTTGGCATTAATTTACAGGGCTTGAAATTTGAACAAAAATGTATGGTAAATAGTCACACAGCCAATTGTTACAGTCATATGTTGACTGTTGTTAAAATTTTAAACAATACCAGGCGGTTTATGAGCACCACCCAAGACCAAAGCAGCTAATAGTGGAGAATGACCTCCCGCAAAAGCTGACAAATCTGATCGAAGAAAGGCGTGATGGTCAGAGATCAGGCGGGCAGGTACTGGTAAAGCAGATGGCCACTGCTTTGCTCAAGGCTTTACATATAAACACAGTTTTGTGATCCTCCTCTGGGTTTTAGTTGCTTAGGTTTCCTTGTTATCTGTGAGCTTGTATTATATTTATATCTTGCTTTTCTTCCCCAGAGGAAATGTAAGTTAATTTTGTAGGTTTCTTTTTCTTGGTTTTTTTGTTTTCTTTTTTAATTTATTTTTTCATACAGCGTGGTGTTCGTAAATAGAGAGCAGCCTATGTAGAGAGCTATCCCCTTATTGATGGGATAGATCTCCATAATGTGATATTACTTGCGTTATTCACATGTATTTTATGAGAAAAGGATACCGATTGATTATAATTAGTATTGGACCGACGTATCATTTCCTCTGGTATGATACATCATCTGAGGAACAACATTCATTCTCTTAAATGCCTAATAAGCTCACAACAAAGCAGTTGCTTACATAAAGCTGGAGGTGAACCTAGGTTGTCAATGAATAGGCTTTTAGTGACATCTCAAGTAAACAGCACAGAAAAAAGTCATGAAATGTGCTATTCAGCATTTTTTGCATTAGAATTTGTTGGCATAAGTGTTTCTATTGGTACCAAATAGTATTCATCGCAGCGAACTCACATCCTAAAAGCTAACTTCTTCAAATATACATAAGTACATGATAAGTTGATTTTATTCACACAAATCTTTTTCTAAAATAACTCCAATATTGCAAAGACAAAGAGGAACAAAAGTCGCAATGACAGTATTCACAACTTCCCGTGGTGGTCATTTTGAAATATGCAAAGTTGGAAACATTATGGAGCAAATTTAACAGTTTTGAGCACATAAGAGGAATGCTGCCGGAAACAAGTATTGAACACTTGTTTTTTCTACCATTACTGGTTTTAAATAATCTGGTTCTGATAATAATTTGTTCACAGAACATGAAAAGAAAGGTTTCAGTGCACAGTACAAAATCAGAATGAAGGTAATCCAAATAGCAAAGGCTTAGATAAGCTAAATTGAAATAACTGAGAAGTAACAACCAAATTATAGACTAATTTTACTCAACTTGTACAAAACAAGCTACAATGCAATTTGTACGAAAAGATAGTTCAGAAACATACCATAATAATGTTAAGATCCTCTTGAGGAATATTCTCCAAAGAGACCTGCTTGATGGCGACAAAATCCCCATTGGCCAAATCTAATCCCTTATATACACGTCCATACGCTCCCTTCCCAATTTCATCTCCAATTAATTGGCATATAATTTTGTTTGGGAACGATGGAGAGCAACAGCGCATGGACTGTGGTGAGAAGAAGGCGACGCTACCCCGACAACTGGCGAAATGGCTCCCCGGCAAAAACCACCACCCCAGTTTACGTACCTTTTCACCCCACGTATGCCCAGGTCCTCACCCGCAACACCCACCCTTCTTCCTCGGCCAGGGTCTCCCCTCCCTCTCGACCTACCTCCCATTCCTCTGCCAAGACCTCAAACCAATCCTCCCGGCCTACCTCCCCTGCCTCACCCACAAACTCACTCAACTCCACCTACTACGTATCTCCACATAGTCCAACTAGGCTCCGCTTCCCTCCATCCCCCTCCTTTGCTGAATGGAAGGGCCGGTGCTTCAGATGCACCAGAACCGGCCACGTAGCGGCCAACTGTCGTAATCCTAAAAAATGCGGCCGTTGCTGGTCCAACGGTCACATTGGCTCTCGCTGCAAGCAAACCATAGTTCCACCTCCACTCCAGGACAACTCTATCCCCCAAACTAAGTCACAGCCAACTGGAGAACCGGGTTTTGACGAACTTCTAACCGGCTCCTTCCCCTACAGATCACCAGAAATGCCCTCTGACCGGCCTACATGTCTTCACACCTTCTTTGAGAGGGATGATAGGCACTATGCTGAGCTTCATCGCCTCAGGCAGGCTGTGGTAATGCACACACGAAACTACCAATGGGACTTGGGCCCGGACAATGCGGGGGATTACGCGGTCAGAACTGGTCTAGTGGCGAGAGAGGAGATTCAAGTCAGTGAGCTTTCTGGTTCCCGCTTCCTCATCATTCTCCCAAAGGAAGTCGACCCAGAAACGTTCATTAATGCAACCCCTCAGTCGGCTTGGGATGAAGGCATTACCTTCCAGCATTGGTCACCTCTAGATGAGGCGGCGATTAGCATTCCGGCATACAAGGTACTTGTCGGCCTAACTGGCATTCCACCTTACTTATGGCGCGAGGATAGGATCATGCAGGCTCTAAGCCGATTTGGTCTCTACCTTGGTTCAGTCACCCCGGAAGAACCGGCAAAAATCACCTGCTGGATAGCAGCTGTAGCGGTTGATGATTTGGCATTAGTGCCACAACAAGTCGCAATGCATGTGGGAGGTCTGGTTCACACGGTGGTGGTCAACACACTGGCCTGGAAGAGAACTCCACTCTATTCGGCTAGCGAACTGCCCAAAGAACCAAAGAGATACACAAGACCGCAACCACCACCTTCCTCCTCCTCATCTGATGCTGACCCCACAGAGAGAGACCTCGAACCAATAGTCATGAGCCGTAGGGTTTTAAAAGAGATATGTAGGGGAAAAACTGCCGACTCCTTGCCACCGGAGCTCCGTGAGTTTGCCACCCTAGAGGTCATTTCCATGGAGGATCCACACGTTGACACAATACCCTTGGCCACACGGGATCTGGTGATCTGTAATCAGGATCAACACAGCACAGGAATTCAGAAGCAGCCAGAAATTCCCCTGGCGGCGGATCGACAGTGGCAACCCCAGCATAGCCTCCAAGTAACAACCTTCAATGCCCAGGCAACCCCTACCATTTTGATGTCCCAGGGTCACAGAAGATCACCAGTTGGGCCTCCAATTGCTAGAGCAGCTCCCCGGTCACGTGGGAAGACAGAAAGGAAACAGATGGATAAGGGCAAAGGAAAGGCAGAAATTCAAGGAGTGGGTAGTGAAGCGCCTAACTCAAACCCGACTCACAAAGGGCCACACAGCCGACAGACCTATGCGGTCTCCAGAATTATGGCTACTCTGTGCGTTGATTCTTCTAGAAGCAGGTCAGAGGGTCAGCGAGCCAGAGGAGGACGTGTGTCAGCCACGCAGTGCAGAGTTACATCACCCATCACGCCTATAGCCGTTGATGGAGGCCACGAGTCTCCAATTCAAAATGGGCCGCAGATCACAATCCTCACTAGGGACAAGGAGCATTCACGGGCTGATACTGGGCCGAACTCTCTGGAGCAAACCTTGAAGGCCTCCAAAACAGAGGCCCGCAGGAAAAGAAAATCTGCTGATCCTGGACCATCGGAACCGCCAAAGAAGCAGGAAAATGATGTGGCCCATGTCTCCTTCAACCCCAGTGGCTACTACGAAGCCCATGTAGATAAAGATCACATTGCTGCTTTGGCAGCAGGCTGTGGGTTTAAAATCCATGAGGTTCAAGAGGAGATTCAAACTGACAATGCACAGAGAAGAGATCAAGTGGTGAATGATCTTCAGATGGACGATCCTAGTGCCGGAAACACAAATGGGATGGACGCTGACTATGATCTCTCTCGATTTGAGCCGGACTCCGACGATGAGTTGACCTCGGATGAGGAGTAAACCCGGTAGTGGGTATGTCAGTAAGGGGTACAAGGTTGTAATTTTTTCAGTATGTCAGTCAAACCTAAAAAATTTAAATTGTTGAGTTGGAACTGTAGAGGTCTGGGAAATGAAGATAAATGTGCTGTAGTCAGAAATGTAATAAGACAATCGAGAGCAGATATCTGTATTTTGCAAGAGACCAAATGGGATGAATACAATTTGAGATATTACACTCGAGTGCTTCCTAGTTTCTTTGAATCTCAGTGTGTCACAGTGCAGGCAATAAACACTAAGGGTGGGATGTTGATATCTTGGAAAAGGAATTACAAACTTCTTAATTCCTGGGCAACAAGATTTTCGGTTTCAGCCTTATTGCAGCAAACAAACACATCTGCCATGGTTCTCGTTACTAATGTCTACGGCCCTTCCACTGATGAACACAAGTAGACCTTTCTAGAGGAATTAAGAAGCATGGCTAGCCTAGTACAACATCCATGGATCTTGGGAGGCGATTTCAACCTCGTGCGATGGCTAATCGACCGCTCGGGTGATTTCCGAAATTTCAACTTGATGAGTGCATTCAATGATGTTATAAGGGATATTCAGTTGATTGACATACCCTTAAAAAATAGACTTTTCACTTGGTCAAATAAAAGACCAGATCCCACTCACTCTAGAATTGATAGGATTTTTTTAGCTCCAGAATTTTCCCTCAACTTCAAAATAATCAGCTTACATGCTCTAGAGGTATTGGTATCTGACCATGCCCCCCTTTTATTATGTTGCAAAAATGACCCACAACAAATAAAGGAATATAAACTAGAACTGTTTTGGTTATCTAATCCTCAAGCTAATGAGATCATTAAAGATGTTTGGAGTGAATACAGATCACAGCAGGGGCAGGGGTTACATAGCTTCGAAACAAAATCAAAGATGGTGCATGAAAGACTCAGAATGTGGCATTGCCAGAACTATGGAGGAATGGAGAAACAACTCGATTTTTGCAAGCGAACTATCCTCTTCTTCGACCAAATTGAAGAAAGAAGACAGCTTGCTGGCCATGAGTTCCGATTCAGAAACAAGGTTAGGGAGAGAGCCTTCATGCTCGCTGAAGTAATAGAATCTCGGTGGCATCACCGATCTAGATGCAGATGGTTAAAGGCCGGGGACAAGAATACGAGATATTTTCATGCCGTAGCCTCCTCCAGATGCCGAAAAAATAGCATCTCCAACCTTACAGTTGATGGTGTGCACATAACGGACGAGGAGCAAATCCGTGATGCTTTCAAACAAAATCTCGAGGGGCTTCTTGGAGTCCACATCCCTGTGTTAAAACTCAACCTGAGATGCCTTTACCGGACCAATCCCAACCTCACAGCTCTGCAGGAACCCTTCACAGAAACTGAAGTTGAGGTGGCTGTTCGGCAACTCGCAAGGAACAAGGCCTCGGGGCCTGATGGGCTTCCTAGCGAATTCATTCAGGGGCAGTGCCGATGGTCAAGGAAGAGATATGCGACATCATGCGGGGATTTTATGATCACAGCATCAACCTGGCAGACACGAATAAGGCCAACATTATCATGATTCAGAAAAAAGAGGCACCTCAGAAAATCTCAGATTATCGTCCCATCAGTGTCCTTAATGTCATTCCGAAACTCCTGGCTAAAATTCTAGCAAACCGGTTGAGATCCTTCCTTCCGGAATTAATCAGCCAGAGTCAGACGGCCTTCATCCGAGGCAGACAAATCACCGAGAACTTTAATGCCACACGCGAAATCTTACAACATTTAACCAAGGCGGGTAAAGCGGCTTTATTTTTCAAGGTGGATTTCGCTAAGGCATTCGACTCGGTAAGTTGGTCTTTCTTGAAGGATATCATGGCAGCAAGGGGATTCCCATCAAGATGGATACTCTGGATTGACCATTTACTAACGACAGCTAAATCTAGAGTTGTTATGAACGGGGGAACATCTGAATACTTTGTACACAGGAAGGGGCTAAGGCAGGGAGATCCCCTCTCCCCCATGCTCTTTGATCTAGCTGTTGACGTCCTGCAATCAATGGTTAGAGTGGCCAACAACTCCTTACAGAGAAGATTATCAAACAGAATACATGCGGCTATTTTGGCTCACCAATATGCAGATGACACAGCCTTCATTACAGCGGCTGACTCGGCTACAGTGGTCACTTTGAAGACCTTACTCCGACTTTTTACTAAGGTTTCAGGCCTTCAGATTAATTTTCAGAAAAGTACTTGGATTCCAATCAATGTTCAACCACCAACAGCTCACATGATCTCAGCTATCCTTGGCTGTCGATCTTCACTGTTTCCAATTACCTACCTAGGCTTGCCCTTGACCCTCAAAAAACCACACAGGGAAATGTTTCTTCCTCTAATTGAGAGAGTAGAATCCAGGTTGGAGGGATGGAAAAGTAAGTTTATATCAAGAGGCGGCAGACTGCAACTCATGAATTCGGTTCTCGGCTCCATACCGATTTACTTTATGTCCTCTTTCTTGCTCCCACAGTGGGTTATCAAAAGATTGGACAAAGTGCGCAGAGACTTCCTGTGGGGTCGATCTGGAACCTTAGGGGGCATCTCTCTTATCAACTGGGCAGCAGTGTGTATTCCCAAAGATAATGGTGGAATGGGCGCCCCTGATTTGAGACTACGAAACTGGGCGATTCTAATGCGTTGGTGGTGGAGGTTATATTGGCAGCCAGGGTCCCTTTGGTCAGACACAATCACTAAGCTTAGGTGCATATCATCGGATCTTAATTGCCCCAAGGTGTGGTCAACACAAGGCTCCTTCTTCTGGAGAGATTTGCACCGAATTAAGCCAATCTTCTTGTTCAGCACAGCATGGCACATAGGAAGTGGTGAGACCATATCTTACTGGATGGATTCATGGACGTACCCACCGCTGGCCAGCTCTACATGGGGACTACATAATCGAAGTATGTCTCTAAAAGATGCAGCCTTACAAACACTGCCAGCAACGGCTAATATAGTGCTCGGACAGGACCGGGATCACCTGGTCTGGAAGTGGGACTCAAGTGGCATCTACTCGGCAAGTTCGATGTACCACACCCTCATAACGGCTGGTAAGCTCAATTGGCAACATCGAAATACTTGGTCCGTTAAGATGCCACCTACAGTTAAGGTTTTTGCTTTCCTACTGCTCAAAAGGAAAATTCTGACCCAAGACGTGTTGCGGAGAAGAGGGCTGTCAGTTCAACTCAGATGCTCGTTGTGCAATCGCCAACTACTTGAAACCGCTGTGCACCTTTTCTTCCATTGCCCGTTTGCTATATGCTTCTGGCATGGAATTGCAAGAATCTTAGGCTCCAATCTAATGAGCGCTAAAGAAACGGTTCAGGAAACATATGTGTGCTCTGGTCTAAACAGAGGCAGATTGCGAAGGAAAACATGGGAGGCTCTTTTTTGGGTAGCATGCTGGATTTTATGGAAGGAACGTAACTGCAGGATTTTCGAGGGCAAAACCAGACCAGCAGTTCTGGTAGCGCAAAGGGCAGTTCAGGAGGGCTTTATGTGGTTGAAACACTGCTAGAGGATAATTAGGAACCATGTTGTTAATTTCTTGTTGTAACTCTGATAGCCGCTATCAGATTTTCAAAAAAAAGAATTTGTTGGCATATCTGTTGTTGGGAATCAGAGTAGGTCCAATGCCCATCGGACCTACCTTGGTTTGATGGGTGTGATGACCATTAGATCTGCATCAAGATTCGTGTGCTCTGTATCAAAATCCGTGCAAGTCTAATCAATTTCTTGTGCATAGATCTTGATGCTAATCGTACGGTCCTAGAGCTAATTGAACCTAAATGTAGGTCCGATGCCCATCGGACCTACTCCTATCTCCTGTTGTTGACCTCAACCTTTGCTAACAGTAGTGCAACAGAAATTTTTGTCCAAAGCTGGTACCTACATTGGCCCGTATCGACTATCGACCCTTTACGAGCTGCTGATGAATGTTAGCAAAAGTTATAGCAGGTTTTAATTTCTACCGTGCTACTGTGTTTCCTGGTAACACGATTACACGAAACACACACCATTCTAAGTTATTTCATTCAGATTTTTCTCTAAGCAATCATACAGGATATATAAAGCAACCACCACAATCATATTTTAGCAAAAATTTCAGCTTTAAATTTTTATAAAACAAGTATATACATTACTATTAAATGCGAAATATGGTTGCACACTCGATACTAGTTACAGACTTACAGCACATGCCAAAAGCAACAAAAATTCAGAAAGAAGAGGGGATCACTCGTGACAATGATTATATATTTTGACAATTTTAACACTATTTTTTAAGAAAAAAATTAAAAAAAATTAAAAAGTTAAAAAGTAATTTATAGGCACACTATTACAGATAGCATAACAATCAAATTTCATACAATTTTATTGTTATTTGATGATGTTGCAAAACTGTTAATTTTGAAACGTGGAAATTTAAAGTCACTTAATGTACGGTTAAATGTACTCAAATCTCATTATATTTTTTCATACATATTAATCACACGTAACATTATATTTCAAACGTAATTTAATTTTAAAATTTATTATAATTGTCAAATAAAAAATTATCATCTCCAATTCAGAAACATACTTACCTAAACATCTAAACATCAAATTAGTAGTAGGAATTAAAATGGCCGGAGACCGGTAATTAAGATCGCAAGGGGCAAACGGAGGGAGCAAGCGACGATTTTTGTCTTTTTGAGAAACTTTTTCTTTTTATTTCTTGGGAAGGTGGCACGCACTGGGGTTCAGTGGCGTAGTCAAGATTTGAGTCAGGAGTAGGTAGAAATCGGGTTTGGGGTTTTTTTTTTGTGGGTTCAGGTTCGAATCGCCTCCATAACTCTCTTTCTGTCTCCGCCTGCCTACCAAATTACTTCTCTGTCTATCGAATCTGTTGTAATTTCTAAATTACTAATTGGTACCAAAATTACTAAAATAATTGGTATCAATTAGGCGAAGGAGAATTGGGCACATGCGCACAACACACGCACAGAGATGAGAGATCTCTGTTTCTCTTCTGCACAGTGAATCAGCAATCAGAATCTTCTCTCCCTGACTCTCCGTTCACAGTTGAGTTATGACACCATACCAATACCTGTCACGACCGGAAGCGGAATTGGGGCTAATTCGAGTCAATTTTGACTTGGTCAAAGGAAGCGAACGAGAAGATAGAAATCTGGGCAGGAAGGGCAGAGCGAAAGAAGTAACGGGCAAAGGAATTATCGCAACTGAAGCACTGATAGTGGGGCCAGAGTTGAGTTCGGAAAGATGACCGTTGAAATGTCCAGCGTTATATATCGCCTATAAATATAGGATTAGTATTAGCAGGAGAGTTAACCATGAGAATAATGAAATTTGTTTCTTATCTTTAGAATTTCTTTGCTTGTACTTTGTCTTCGTTGTACTCCATTTTACCAATTTAATCAAATTAGTTCCATTTATCATTCCAATTTGAATTCTTTGATCTTGTTGAGTTTGAGGGTTGTTTCAATACCACTGGATTCAAGGTCGAATCGTGATCTGCCAAAGAAAAGGTTTAAAAATACAAAACGGTTGAAATCATGCCAGTCTGATATATACATACATATACTGATACAACACAGTACATCTTTACATCCAAATGTTCATCTCTAATAAAATACCAGTACCACTGACTGGTACCTAACAACAGTCTAAATACGACAAACATCTATTGACTGGTACCTAAAAAAAGTAAGAAATAGAATTAAGTGTCTACAAACTACATCCTACTGCCATTCTAAAAACCATGTGAAGTGTAGACAAAATTCTTGAAAACTGCTTTCAATTTAATGTCGTTTCAAGTTGCAAATTTGCCACAGTACTCAAGGGATGCGTACCACTCCCTGAATGCCCCGATTTCCTTTGCCAGTTTGTTATTATGTGTGGTGTCTGAAGGGCCTCTTGCATGATGTGTATCATGTCACTTTGTATCTACTGAATAATCTATGACAAGCTTTAATTACTTTTCATTTAAATCTTTTAAACTAATAACAATTCGGCCTGATGATATCATGCAAGTCGGAGCTGATTAATCTGTATTAAGTGTGAACAATTTATGTTAAAATTTGTCCTGTAAATCTAAATGAGCGCGTAAATCTTGACATGAACCAAATATTTTTGACTGGACATCGGACCAAACTTTACCGTAGGGGTGCAAACGGATCAGATACGGATCAGATAGTGGTAAAACCATATCCGTATCCAGATCGGATCGGATATTAGAATACGGATATCCGTAGATATATACATAAATATTTTCATAATATATATTAAACTATATGGTATATGAGGAGGGATCCAATTACACCCTTTTTTTTGACACATCTTGACATTGTTTTTTTTATAGGTTAATTTTGCGATTTCAAAATCCAAACAGTCGATCCGACCCGTTCAACATAATCACCATATTAAAATGAACTTGAAGATCAAATTTTACATTTTTTTGAATTGTTTTACTATTTATTAAGATGGTTACAAAATCGTTGTTTTCAATGGTCTGAAAACAACGATTTTGTAACCATCTTAATAAATAGTAAAAAAAATCAAAAAAATGTAAAATTTGATCTCCAAGCACATTTTAATATGGTGATCATGTTGAACGGTTCGGATCGACTGTTTGGACTTTGAAAATGGTAGGTGTTAAAGTGTGTCAAAAAAAGGGTGTAATCCGATCCCTCCTCATGGTATATATCTACTATTTGGATACGGATAATTAAAATTCAAAATCATATCTGTATCCGTATCCGCACGGATATTCAAATATTAGATATCCGTATTTAATTTTCAGATCCGGATCCAAATATGGACACATATTATCAACCCGTTTGCACCCCTACTTTACCGTCTAGCCTGATAACTGCATGCTGCATATCTTTTGTACGATCAAGCAATCAAAGAACAAAATATATACATCTTTCCTAACGTAGAATGACAAGCGGCATGTATTTCAATTGAATGGTCGCTTTTAACTGTACATAATATTAATTGTATATAACAATTTCCATAGATAAGTTCCAGCCCATGCATGATTGAAATTTTAATAAGCAATACTGATATTATAGCATGAAATAGTGAAAAAGACAATATAAATTTAATATAAAGAGTTATTATCCTTTGTCACTTTACATGGTTCAATTATTTTGAAAATTTTGTCAGGATGACAGAAGTCGACTTAGAAATTAAAAAAATATATATTCCCGTTTTAATCCCTTTTTGTTTCATATATTCTACTTTAATATATATCATTATTACAATCAAAATTTCATTGAAAGTATGGATACAAGTCCTGATCATAACCGTTGGAGTAAAAGTGACTCATCTATATATACATATTTCATGTAAATCATGTTTCTTAGTAATTAATCAAACTTACGAGAAATGAGATTTAGGCAATACACTCATAGGAAAAAAAATCAAACTTGCATATGAAATTGTAGTTGTACATAATATTACTTGCACACAGACTATAAATTAACAAAAATCATAAAATGACCACTAGCTAGAAAACCTTTTATTCTTCATTAAATATCCAGACTGAGAACAATACTTACAATTAATTTATGTCTACTCAGATGGAAATAAGTCAACCATGGAGGACCAAGATGCACAAGTTCAAGAGAATTATCAACGAGACACGAGGTCGGCCACGGCCATGAGAGTTACTACCACAGATCTCATGCCCGGTCGCTTGTGAGGCTTATACTGAGTGCATGCCTTCGCCAGCTGAGCCATCTGTTGCATTTTGTGAAATTCAGATGTTAATATGTCAAAATTCCACCAATTTTAATCAGTGCCACTAACATTCTTATAACACTGTCAAAACTCCTAAGAGGTCAACAGAAGGTATACTTGTATATATATTATTATAAATGATTTGAGACCAAGAAAAAAGTACAGTGCAGAAGTTTGGGAGCTGAAACAATTTTGAAAAGAGTAAATAACTATGAGACCTTCATTACAGACTCAATAGGGTAGTCATTGCCAAGTCTAGGATCAACTAGTTTTTTAAGGCTCTCTTTCGGATCTCCATCCATTAGCGCATCATCAAACTGCAGAGAAAAATTAATGAGAACACGTAGAATTTTGTGACAAATTTGCATAAACATCAAGTATGCCTAAACTAGCAAAAAATGAAGGCAATGAAGTAACTTGTTGCTTAAATTGCATTATAATTATGTATACAGAGAACCGAAGCAGTTCCACAAGATGTGTTGCATTCAATTCAATGTAATAGATCCCACTTGACTTGACTGGTACAGCATCAGTCTCCTGCATGGAGCTTCTTGCCCTTGGTCATATCCAACATGAGAAGTAGTATGTAATTAAAATTTCTCATGGAATAAAGGGCAAAGAAAATTTTGTACTTGTTTATTTGTAACTACTTGAGAAAGGGAGACAAAGCAGCATACCAGACCAACCAAACCCTTGGCATTGGCTTTAGAGGAAGCATCGCTGGAAGGCTCGATGATGATGGCTCCTTTGGCTGATAGAAGCTCATACAATACTACCCCAAATGCATAAACATCTATTTTCGGGGAAACAATACCATATTGCCCATACCTGAGATTAAAACAGGAAACTTTATTGGCGGAAATTATAATTCACAGATAAAAGTAACAGTGCATGCGCTCCTATGCCCATCTTTTCAATCAAGAAAAGGTTCGTTCAGGCAATTTTGTGTCAGTTACAACCAGAGAGAGAGAGAGAGAGAATTCCACACTGCTTGTTGGATACAAGGATGGGCAGCGTAGGCGGCACTGCCACACTGCTCTTTGAGGGATGCGGCACCGAGGCTAAGTGATCTAGCTCCAAACCTCCACAACCAGGTTAACCAATTTTTTATAATTGCAACGATGAATTGAGGTGGAGGTGGGGCCACACGGGAACATACTCCTCTAAATCAGCTTATAAAGCACTGATAGAGGGGTGGAAAATACGATGGCAATTTAAAAAAACATGGCGCTGGCCGCTTCCTCCCTCTGTCAAAATTTTCATGTAAATTTTCATGTATCACTTGCTTTGGGTAAAAATACTAACGCATGACGTGATGGTGAGGCGTAGGATAAATTGTGATTTGAAGTGTCATGTGTGAGAATTTCCCAATTGAATCAGCCTTGCATCTTCTCTTCCTATGCCCCTACGCCGTAGCAGTTTGGGTAGCAGTTTTGCAACACGTAGGTCATATCATCATGGTTCCGGACCTCTCTGTGCAGCAAATATGGGACTCTTCTTAGCAAAAGGTGCGGACACAACAAGAAGCGCCTTCTGGTAAGGTCTGGGCTGTGAGGTTCGTGCCGACATGCTGGTTCTTGTTGGAAACAACGCAACTCGAGAATTTTTGGGGGAACATTGAAACCGATGATGGTCCTAGCGAGAGATATTATGCTAGAGGGGGATATGTGGCTTAAATACTGCAAATAGAACTGCAATGGTGACAAGATTGGCACTGAACATGAGTGCAATGTTGTAAGGTGATCATGTAGGCAAGTGTAAGGTTGTAAAGCGTTTTAAGTAGGCATTTGTTCTGGATAGGTTTTTGAAAGAGCTGATAAGCATGTTGTAACTATAGTTAGGGTGTTGTAAACATCATTTATATTACAATACATCCCTTGGCAGCCCCTGCCAAGTCTTTGAGAGAGAGAGAGAGAGAATTCATTCGACGTGACTTCTTGTGGGGTAAGAATGAAGAAAGTAGACGAGGCATATCGCTACTTAATTGGCAATCTGTCTGCATGCCCAAATAGTAGGGTGGGCTAGGAGTGTCAAATTTAGAATGTCAGAACGCTGCGTTACTCTTGCACTGGTGGTGGCGAGTGTACACAGAGCCAACCTCCCTTTGGACATTTGTGGAAATAACAATACACTGGAAACGTTGTTACGCACATGACCCATCCTTGTGGTAAAAAAAATGGATCGTTCTTCTGGCGACTTCAGATCAAGATCAAACCGCTCTTTCATTGGTCCTGTTGTTGGGAAGTAGGGGATGGAAGGGCATATCCTTTTGGTATGACTCGTGGAGAGGAGTGCCTCTTCGAGGGTTTCTATGACAATAATGAAAGGCAACCTACCTGAGCATATCACTCCGAGATGCACTGCCCATCATGAACCTAATCATGCCTAATCTAAGTTTAGATGAAGAAATCTGTTTTAACAACAACAGAGACTGGCTCATTTGGAGATGGGAGGGGAATGGCCTATATAGCTCAAAATCTATATACTCGGCGCTTATGGGAGACGGGGGGGATTCGTTGGCAGTTCAATGTACTCTGGATTGCAAAGCTCCCCTTACAGTGCGTATCGTCGCTCTACTTTTACCAAGGAAGAAGATCTTAACGCATTATGTGCTACAAAGGCGTAACATGCAATGCAACAAGACGTGCATGATGTGCAACCAATGACCAGTTGGCAGATAGGGGACGGCATGGCTATCTCATTTTGGTTCGACTCGTGGCAAGGCGTCCCCTTAGCGGATATGGGTGCAAGGCCGCAATACCCATCAGTATCACTTAGAGACGCTGCTCCAATGCTGCAGGTAATTGCCCCTGATTTGAATCTCAACCATGCCTTGGACTTCAACAGTGGAAGGGATGAGATATTTTGGCTATGGGAAAGTTCAGGTAAGTACACGGCCAAGTCTGCATACCGGGCTCTGATTGGGGAGGGAAGGTTAAGTGGGATTTAATTATGTATGGAAATTTAAAATACCTCCCACTGTTAAGGTTTTCGTGCAAATGCTGTTGAGGGAAAAGTTGTTGACGCATGACGTTATGGTTAAAAGGAATCTGAATTGCCTACCAAACTACGTGCTTTGTGACAATTGTCCGATTGAATCCGCTGTTCATTTGTTCTTCTTGTACCCGTATGCAACTCAACACTTGGTTCTCAATTACAAGCATAATCGGATTTTCCATTATGAAGCTAGGAGATTCGGTACAATCAGTTTGGAGGCTGTCTCGTGAAATGGCATCACAAAATTTCAACAAGCAGGCGAGGAAGCTCTGGGGCTCGCTTTTTTGAGCAACGTGCTGGGCATTGTGGAAACATGGAAAAGAGGTGGTCTTTGGGGGAAGGAGATTGAGACCGGAGGTGCAAATCGAGCGGTACCGGATGGAATGCTATGGGCCAAATACTCATAAAAGATTGTTGTGTGCTGCTCATGTTTTAATGATTTTAATCCTAGGGGATGTTTGTGTTACCTTGTTTTTGTTTGCTTTTACTTAATTGTTGTAATAACCGTAGCAAAGATGTTGTAAAACTTTCTTATTTCAATGTAGCGCTTGACAGCCACTGTCAAGTTTTCCACTTTTCCACCAAAAAAAAAAACAGAGAGAGAGAGAGAGAGAGAGAGTTACTCAGGAGAGATATAACCAATTGTGCCAACAGGTCCTGTAAGAAAAGACTTGCTTCCCACTTTTGTAAGTCTTGCCAGCCCAAAATCAGCAACCTAACAAAAAATTATCATTACCACAACAAGGTGAGTAACCCATTTTGAACCTCTGAATACTTTTTTTTTTTTGAGAAAAACCCGTAGGAACCTCTGAAAACTTGCAAACATTCCACTTGCTATTACAAAAAGAGAAATACAATATACCAATTTGCTTTTTGATGGTGATATTTGGACTTCTCTCAGTAATACCCATTTTCCTTGACATCACCAAATGAAATATTAGACCATAATTATTAGTTTTCTTTCTTTATGAAAATATAAACTCCTCAATTCCTCATATTATTATTAGGAAAAACAACCTAACTCTACCCCATCATTGGAAAAGTGCCCTCCCTCGAAGTTCTGCTCCAAAATACACTCATTATCAAGTACCAGAATTTTTTATCAGGTACTGGAACAGAATTTTGGTACTGCGATATCAGATTTGGATTCTGATGTTCTATCACAATCGACATTAATGAAATTTCACATAATATTAGCAGATTTGGCAAGTACAGACCTTTGCACGGCCTTTCTCGTCAATCAATATATTAGCAGATTTGATATCTCTGTGGATGTAAACTGGTACAGTGTGCTCGTGAATGTACTCAAGGCCTCTTGCTGAGTCAAGAGCTATCTGCACTCTGTTAGCCCATGAAAGAGGGGACCACCCTGCATTAGGTATCAATTGGCGATGATTTAGCAAATAATAGCAAATAATAGCAGTCCAATATCTATGGTGGCATCTCAATCAAAACGAAATTAAACCTCATTCTGAGCTTTTTTGTCAAGCTTATTGGGTGTTATTAGTAATGCTGGTAAAATTTGACATAACCAAGGAACGTATACATTCCACCCAGACCTCATCCAACCCAATTTTTTAAAAAAAATAATGACTTCAATAATTAACCAAACTCCACTGAACCAAACTCGACTGCCAGTATATTATCTCTAACTCATTGGTTGCTTAGGTCGACATGTCACCATTTCTATTCTTTGCACGATATCACAAAAACAAAACTCTTTTCCAAATAGCTTATTTCTATTGCATTTGCCTATTTCTAGTATAAATCTTACTTCCTGAGCTGCACAAGTGTTGACTCAAATCGCCATTCTCAATGTACTCGTAGACAAGGAAAAGCGCACCCTCTATGCAGTAACCTATCAATTGCACCTACCATGAAAAGGGACAATCATACTTTTATTCTTTACTCCAGAAGTAATGACGGTATACTTCTATGAAATGACAGAAACAACCATAAAAATAGTCCTAACAACAATGGCTTTCATATAGTTTCAAGGTAATTACCATTATTTGGTTTGGGGGTGTTTTAATTTTCTTTTCTTTCATGCAGGTGAAGGACATGACCTTGTAGTTTGATATTATAAATAAGTTGCCAAATAAAAAATTGTTATGGGAAGATGTTTAAAAACCATAAAGAAAAATATCCAGGAGAACTCACTAGATTCGAGTGGTGAACATGAGTCAATACTTTGAGTTCAGCAAGAAATACTGTAGAGGCCTGAGTTTCCATTTTCTTTATTGCAGCTTTCTACATAGTAAACCATGTAAAGTACTATCTTTCAAAACTGAAAAAGTTAGAAAGAAATACAAACCAAATGAGAGTAACCAGAAGAACTACAGAATGATGACCTATATTTCAGCCCTTCATGCATTATTGCCATTTTGGGTACTTCTTTGTACCAAAAAAGAAAAGAAAAGACACAATGCTTCAACTTTCCAAATGTTGTTGTAACCAAGGGTGGATTTCGAGTTTTTATGGAGATTTATAGGTTCGGACTAACTTTGTCCCTCCATGAAATTATATTTGCCCCCCTCTGGAGTTCTGATTTGTAATTAGGATTAGAAGTTAAAATATTGGAAATTAGATATCAGAGCATTGTTTTTTATCTAGTACCCGATTAGTTAATGGAATATTTGAACTCGATTCGCTATTTTATTACCCCACCCCCCTCGACGGAAATCCTGGATCTGCCTCTGATTGTAACCTTGTGCATAAGAAATTATGGGACTTTTGCATCATGACCAAATATTCTAAATGTATTTACAGCTAATTAACAACGAAATTTCCTGTATTCACAATAGTAACCAGCAACTATTTAATACAATATAATGAGGCTTATGGTTAAACAACAACCAAGAGTGAGAACCAATTAGCCAACCAGAAATTGACTATTTGCCCCAGACTTGCAAACTACTTGAAACCCGACACTTAAAAGACATATATGAGTTCATTCCATTTTGATTTCGAGTTATAATTTATAACCGAAAATAAGCTCAATTTATAGGGGAAAGAGCTATCAATATCCCATCCTACTAAGCTGACATCCCCTTGCTATTTGCAAATAAATGAATTTCAGCATGTTGCATATATAAAAATTATTGGCTGTCATTTTACAAAGTTCCCCAAGAACCAAAGTAGAAAGAATCGGATCCAACAAACCTCTCCACGGAGCACTGCATAGTAAACAGACCCGAATCCGCCTTGGCCAATCTTATTAGCCATGCTAAAATCATTAGTAGCTTTGGAGAGTTCTTCATAAGAGAACTCTACAGATTTGACAACGGCAAGTCCAGCAACTGGAGAGGGAGCATTAGCCACCGATATGTATATAGACAGATCACAACAAAGAGACAACCAAAATTATTAGTAAATTTTTTTTAAGGTTGGCGGATAACCACCAACAAATTTTAGATATATAGGGGAATAGAAGGCTATTCTCAAACAAGCGACGAGTGGTGACTCAAATGCTGGATGATACAATAGGGGAGATAATGCTGTGGCTACAGAATGCATAATTTAAGATTTCTATTTTATTTTATTTTGTGTTCTCACACAGATCATCCTCACTGTGATATGAAAGGTCTAGCCGTTTAGACTGAAATAGCAGTGTGGGGATAGTCTAAGAGGGTACTTTCCAGATTTAATTTTAACGGAGACTGTGTAATTATTAGTAAATTAAAGAAAATGAGAACATAAACCAGCGTTTACACAATATTAAGCAGGTAATTGTTGAATCAACTCGAACAGGTTAAGGCCCAACATAATTTGCTATAAAGGCATTCAATTAAGTCAATACGAAGGAAAGGGTAATTTAGTAACTTTTTCCTGGATATTAATTTAGCTTTCATTTGTCACAAATAATACACCTATTTGTAAGCCAAAAATGTGTTCAAGGTTAGACGTGAGTTCAGAAGCAGAAACTGTCGACTGTCATTTGCATAAGATGAAACATAATGTGCAAAAGACGATGTATTAAATTAGTAAGAAGATTTCCAGCATGAAATGCAATTAAGGGAGCAGAACTAAATTATAAATCAACAAACTGATCAGATTGAGTCAGGTTAGCTCAGCTCCAGGTTTCCGTTTGGTTGGTTCAGTTATTGCAGGTTTTGCATTGCTCATTTGTTGCTGTTTAGAACTGATTGTTTTTAATCCATGTTTAAGGTTATAGGATATAACAATTCAAAACAAAAGCGAAGCATAAATTTGAAACAGTACCAAGAGGAATTGGGCTCTCTCCAGACATTCGAGGAAGCACAGATTCCTTCTTAGCCTTCTTTTTCTTGTCCACCAAGCAGTAGGAAACAAGACCAATTGATAGAAGAATAGCTATTGCGCCTATTACAGTTCCTGCAACAGCTCCGCCTGATAAATTCCTGTCCAATTTCAGTATTTCACAACATCAACATTGACCAGGTTTTACCCAGTAAATTATGTTTGTACCAATTGTACCAATCATTCAACTCATATCAAATACAATAAGAGTTGTGCAAACTACTTTACTCTCTCAATTTCTTTTTTTAATTTTACTATATGCAACAGCATTTTCACCAGTACCGTGATGCATGCTTCTGTCTATTTTTCCATGTAAATAGAAAATTTGATTCTCAGATTGTACACAAGAATCAAAGATATATACATTGACAAACCATACAATACAAGCAATGTTACTTCTTTACATATCAATATGTAAAAACTAGTTGAAATAATTACCGCTTTGAACTAAGAGCACGGTAGATTCCATTAGTATCTGAAACAATTATACCAAACCAGAATAATATTACGTTGCAAATTCCTGAATCAGAACAAAAGAAAAGAAAAGAATACAAAAACAATACACAGATTATGAAAACTTAAATCTATCGCTCAACATTTGAGTCAATATTTTCAGATTTGTCCTCGTTAGTATGGTACCATCATACAATCACAAGTGCCCATAAATAAGAAAATGTCTAATATAGATTCTTACCGCGTGTGGGAACATACAAAATTGCACCCACTGAACTGAAATTTACACCGGGATTGTACTTTTTAACTAGCTCTGCTGATATGTTATATGTGCTCGCAACAGAGCTTGCATTCTCACCAGACTGTAACGGATACGTCTCAAACAACCCGTACTGGTCTGAAACAGACCTTTTCCCGCATGAACAGTTCACGGTGACATTCACAGTAGCACCACTTGGTACAGAATTGGCTGGATCATATGAGTTGAACTTCACAAGTGAGTATGTATTGGTTAGGTTGGCATAGTTATCTTTGGCGATGCTTTCGTATGTGTCGCCACCTTGCGCAGTGTATTGGAAGGTGTGACCAAGAAACGAATTGTCTATACAGTCACAAGAAAAATTCACTTTCGCACGTTCCCCGACCTAGATAAAAACGGTAATATCTTAAATTCAGGAAAAAAAAATGATGTTGGTTTTTTAGTTTTAAGTTTGAAGAAGCAAAACACTTGGATTGGAGGTACATAAATTGAAAACAGAAAAATAATTTGAAGAGGTAATTCAAAAGTGCTTAGCTAAGAAAAAAAAAACAAAAAGTCATGGTTTTATATAAACAAACCAAAACTTTATCATATTTATTTGTAAAAAAAATCCCCCAAAATTTCTCAAATCCCAACTGAATGAAGGATATTTGGAGTTATTTGTCCTAAAAGCCTAATAAAGTATTAGTTATTGGCTTCGCGCTGCCAACTTTTCAAATTTCTAATCGTGCTGCCGCCACTACTGAATAATTTACTGGGTTTTTAGAAAACCGGTCAATTAACCCGGTTTGACAGGTTTTAGTACATTTTTTATTCTTTTATTGAACCAACTCGGACCTCCGGATCCGGATGCGGATCCGGTTTTTTGGTTAAACTGGCTGTCCGGTTAGATTTTGATAACACTGCTCTTGATAGAATTCAACAAATATCTTCCTTGTAAACGATAATTGGAAAAGCAATTGCTAATCAAGTATAAATATACCAAAATGAGAAAGAGAAGAAATTACTGGAGCAGTGTAATCACCTCACCTGGATAAAATCATTATTCGGGTATGTTGGATTGTAAAGCAAAGCCTCATCAGGAGTCATTTGGAACAGAGAAGCTATATAGGTCAAATTCAAGTCAATACCTACAGAAGCTGAGCTTGAGACGTAGTATGAACCCAGTGCAAGATTGCATGTTTTGGGGCACTTGGATTCCAATCTACTAAAACAACCGCTGGCTAAGATCGCTAAAACAAGTATGAATTTTGATTCAAACATGGCTTTTCCCCCTTCTCACTTCTCTGTGATCCAACTATATAGGGGTGAAAATGGATCACAGAGAAGGGGGAAAAACCATGATTGTTTCATTGACTCTTCTCAGGTAATTAATACGAATGAACTCTGTGAGATATTTCAAAAAAAAACGAGTGAACTCTGTGAGACTGTGAGTACTTTTCATTGATTCATGGACTCTTACTTAATTTGGACCTCTCTCGTTTGACTTTGACCCCAATTTTTTATTTGTAACAACAGCAACAAAAATGTTTTTAGTTCCAAACACATTAGAAATGAAACCTAACCGGAGGAGAGATTCGTTTCCACAAAGAAGCTGTATTTTATGTTGGCTCGCTACCAGAGACAGAGCCAAACCTTGAGACTATGGGAGTCAAACGTGAATGAGAGTCAATTATATAAAAATTTTATGCTGCGAATGAGAGTCAATTTAACAGTTTGAAAGCATTTTCTACTAAATTATACAAAAATTTACCAATAAATACAAATCTTTGGAAAATAAATGGGTGTCAATTGACCTCCATTTATTATAAGTGGCTCTGCCTCTGCTCACCACACCTATCACAACCCTCCTCTTATTTCCTGACTTGGAATAGTTTGGGTAGAAACTACACAAGCAAAGTTAATTTTTTTATTTGTAACATTTAAAAAAAAATCAAAATCAAAATGCATGCCTTCATTTCTCATATCCTAGTTTGCGTGTTAGATGACAAGTAGCTATGTTGCATGGATACGGGTACAGGTATCGTATCGAATACGATATGGATACGGTAATACGACAATTTTCAAAAATCTAGAATACGATATGTCTATTATATATATTATCTTTTATTATTTTATATATTGTATTTAGATAATCATATATAACTTAAATCAAATTTGTATAAAAAATTAAAGGCAACATAAGAATATATTAAATACTATAGTTACTAGAATGTATCACAAACGAAACTCTGGTGTAGCGGTTAAAGGTTTTGACGCTCACTGGGACTTCCCAAGTTCGATTCACGCAGGGTAGAAAAAAGCGCCCGTGTATGCGCGGCTCATGGGTGCGACCGTGGTCGCGGCTCATGGGTACGGACGCGGTTCGCGGGTGCAGTTCATCGTATCCACACGTGTCCAGCCATATCCAGCCATTTCAACAGAGTATCAGCGACCGTATCGACCGAGTAAGGATACGTCACGTAAGCTGAGACGCCAGCTGGCGTATCGGTGTAGTATTGGGTGCGTATCGGTATCCGATACGTGTCCGATACGGGTACGGAGAATATATTAGAGTATCCGAGTAACATAGACAGGCAGTCTGCATGTCACTCTGACTCTTTTTTTTAATTAAAAAATACGTATTATTTGTCGTTGTATTTGAAAAAATTACGTTTTAATATTCTTTAAAAATTATATGCAATATTATTTGTTGTTGTTAGTCGTTCAAAATAAAAATATCTAATTATATGCTAAATCAAATGAAGCATTACGAAGTAATATGACCCATACAAAGGGAGATAAATTATTTTTTTAGATTGCATATTAATTTGTTGATAAATAATTTATTTTGATAAAATAATTAATATGCTACCCAAAAAAATTCAACAAAAAATGCAAATAAAAATTCAAATTTCAAACATGCATAACTTTTGATCAGTGTTCTAAATAGCGCGCTATAGCGCCGCTATAGCGTTTTTGGACTCCAAACGCTACGTTATGACATCAAAATGCGCTATTTGCGCTATAGCGGTCCGCTATTTGCGCTATACAATATGGATTTTTTTTTTTTTTTTTTTAAAGAAATTTATATGGGTTTTAAATAAAGATAAAAAAAATCTCAAACCGAAATTGAATTTGTTGCTACTTGCTACAAATAAATCAATTTGAAATTGGGAATATAAATTGAAATTTGAATAGAAAAAAAGTCCAAACCGAAATTAAAATTTGAATAGAAAAAAAAAATAGATTATGTCATGAATCATGATGCATAATATATTTTTAATAGGAAAAATCGATAGTTTATGATATTACTATGGATATTTTGAACTGCAATTTGGACTTTGTACGGGTTTAATATGAATATTATAATTTCTTAATTACTTTGGTGTTATTTATTGTTCTATGAGACTTTAGATAATGTTTATATTTAGTACAAATATTGAATATACGAAATGTAAAAAAAAAACTATTTGGAATAGCTTCCGCTATAGCGACGCTATTCGCTATAGCTTTTTTTTTTGCCTTCCCGCTACGACGCTATAAACGCTATTTAGAACCTTGCTTTTGATAGAAAACTCTGAACTAAAAAAAAATCATATAAAGCCTCAAAAACTCAATTAAAGTTTCTAATCCTCGATATTTTGTTTTTAAATAATATCGCAGATAAATTGAATAACTAACAATAAGAAATATTAGTACATAACATTTTCAATTACAACGACAAATAATACTTAATATTTTAAATTCAAAACAAAATAAGTAAATAAAATTTGATTCAAAACAAAATAAGAAATATTAGTACTTAATCAGTATTTTTTATTACAATTTCAATCATGGGTTGTTATTTATAAAAGTTGCTATATGAAATTAATATTTTGTACAGCTAAAAGCAACCATTCAATCATTTTACGTTAGGAAAGATACATATATTTTTTTGCTATTGATTGCTTGGTCGTACAAAAGATATGCCACTAAATTGACTCCCATTTATTATAAATTTTGAAAATAAATGGGGTCGATTGACCCTCCTTTATTATAATTAAGTGGCTCTCTCTACTTACCACACCTATCACAACCCTCTTATTTCCTGGTTTGAGATAGGCTGTGTAGAAACTACACAGACGAAGTTAATTTTTTACTTGTAACATTTAAAAAAAATCAAAATCAAAATGCATGCTTTCATTTCTCAAATCCTAGTTTGCGTGTCAGATTTCAGATAAAAAAAAAAAATCGAACTATATAAGAACTCTACAGTTGTAGGAATAGTTTGGAGTGAGTAAGTGTGGTGAGGGTGTTGGATTTGGGAGACGTTCTTAGATTGTTGGCTGGTGAGTTATACAGTAAAAGCGTGACCTATTTAAATATTTATTAGTGTAGACATAATTAATCTGTTAGTTGTTTAAATATTATACATAAAAAAAAATTGACAGTGTACTATATATGAATATATAGAGTGAAAAAAAATAAGGTCAATTATCAATATAAGCTACCAAATAGTGTGAACAAATTAAATAAGGATTTTTCTTGAGTATAATGGAATAAGCAAGATTAGTTCCTACTTTGAACAAGCAACGAGGGTCAAGATTGACCCAGTACAGGAAAGGAATGGAAGTCAACGATTAGTACTGATGGTGGACCCAATTAATGTAGAGCGACAAGAACCTATCAGTAATTCTTGCCTAACTTTCAAGTCAAATAATTGGTGGTTCCCAATTTATAGATCTAAACTAATAATGAAAAAATAAAAGATACAAGGCTGACCATTGAATTAATTTGTTGAAACTTACTACAGTGAACGTCCATATATATATATATATATATATATATATAGTGCTGGGCTTAGCTAAGCCATGGTGTAAAACGACTTGGTGCTCCACGCCTCATTATTTCCATTTTGAAAATCCAAACGACCGATCCGAACCGCTCAAGTTGTTCTCCATATTGATATGTGCTTGGAGACCAAATTTTACATTTTTTGGAATTTTTTTACTATTTATTAAGCCACTTTGAAAATCACTGATCCGGCGGTCCAGAAATTTTTACTGTTTTTTACTGTTCATAAGGATTTTCAGATTTTCAAAGTGGCTTAATAAATAGTAAAAAAATTCCAAAAAATGTAAAATTTGGTCTCCAAGCACATTTCAATATGGAGAACATGTTGGAAGGTTCGAATCGACTATTTGAACTTTGAAAATGAAGATATGACGTGGAGTACCAAGTCGTTTTACTCCATGGAGTAGCCTAGTCGGACTCTATATATATATATATATAGAGCTGGGCTATGGTGAGTTGCGAAGTAAGAGGTCATTTTTACTTCACGCTCATATTTTTATTTTGAAAATCTAAACAACCGATCCGAACCGCTCAACATGATCTCCATATTGAAATGTGCTTGGCGACCAAATTTTACATTTTTTGGAATTTTTTTACTATTTATTAAGCCACTTTGAAAATCGCTGATCGAATGGTCCAGAATTTTTTACTGTTTTTTACTGTTCTCCTGGATCTGCGATTTTCAAAGTCGCTTAATAAATAGTAAAAAAATTCCAAAAAATGTAAAATTTGGTCTCCAAGCACATTTCAATATGGAGATCATGTTGAGCGGTTCGGATCGATAGTTTGAATTTTCAAAATAGAATATGAGCGTGAAGTAAAATGTTGTTTTACTTCACAACTCACCATAGTCTATATATATATATATATATATATATATATATATATATATATATAGATATATAGAGCTGGGCTATGGTGAGTTGCGAAGTAAGATGTCATTTTTACTTCACGCTCATATTTTTATTTTGAAAATCTAAACAACCGATCCAAATCGCTCAACATGTTCTCCATATTGAAATGTGCTTGGAGACCAAATTTTATATTTTTTGGAATTTTTTTACTATTTATTAAGCCACTTTAAAAATCGCTGATCGAATGGTCCAGAATTTTTTACTGTTCACCCGGATCTGTGATTTTCAAAGTAGCTTAATAAATAGTAAAAAAATTCCAAAAAATGTAAAATTTGGTCTCCAAGCACATTTCAATATGGAGAACATGTTGAGCGGTTCGGATCGGTTGTTTAGATTTTCAAAATGGAATATGAGCGTGAAGTAAAACGACGTTTTACTTAACAACTCACCATAGTCGATCTATATATATATATATATATATATATATATATATATCTTATAGTTTTATAGTTTCTAACAATGGATAGTCTTTTAAGGCCATATCAGGAAAAATCAAAATATAAATTAATACAGGGTGAAGTATTTTCATCGGAATTTCATTATAAATATGGGATAATACATTGCATGCAAAATGTCCAAATGATATCCTTGCAAATAATCTGGTGGAGCCCACCAGCGTTAACCATGCAAATAACCTGGTGGGGTCCACCTTCATTACCCATGCAAATAAACACGGGCCCCACCTTTTCTATCCATGCAATTACTCCCTTCACTTGCCTTGCAATAACCCGTGTGAGACCCACGTTCTTTATCCATGCAATTACTCAGTTGTCTATCATTGCAAATACTAAGATGGTGCCCACGCTCTTTATCCTTGCAAATACTAAGATGAGGCTCACGCCCTCTATCCTTGCAAATACTTCCTGCAGGCGCCAATTCTTAGACTTGTTGCATGCGTACTTGTTACATGAGAAAGCTCATACAACAAGATTAGGAAAAGTTATTACATGGGTAACCCATGCAATAAGTCTGAAATTGAGTATTTGCATCGAGACTTGTACCATGGGTAACCCATGCAACAAGTTTTTTTCGGACTTGTTACATGGGTGAGCTCATGTAACAACTCAAATTTTACTCATGTAAGAAACCAAAATTCTGGTAGTGGCAAGCGGCATGGCCAGTACCGTATGACACCGCTGTTGCTATAGGGGCAGTATTGAAGTATCTGCATGTGGTAAAGGAGTACAGAAAAATGACTGATTTGATGGCACCTCACACTGAAAATTAATGATCAAGGAAAACAGAAATATGATATTATGTAGTTGTTATATTTTCGATCTGTCTACGTACCAACCTCTCTAGCAGCCTGAGTAACGCAAGCCTGGCAATAACTGAAGTCATCATATGCATAGCACATCGCCATACCATACACACGGTCTGAATCTTTTCCAACCGTGTTATTGAAATAGAACAATTTAGTATGGGCAGTGTAATTTATAAGGGAACCCAGAAGAACCTGAAGATTCCCTAAATAGGTGCTTCCATCGGTGTAGTTATCAGAACTGGAGCAGTTGTAGTAATGCAATTCTTCTTTGTATCCATTTAGGCTGGTGAGGAAGGCGAGGAAAGTAAGAAGAAAGAGGTAAAAGAAGGAATTAATGTCGGTAGGCATGCCTCAGTTTGTATTCTAGACTGTTACTTGGGAAAAAAAATATAAGACCAGAAAGGAGAAGACTTGAGCACACAAATAGTTCCCACCCCTTTTTAATTTCCACCAAAGATTCTCTCTCACCACATACTTATATTATACTAGAAAATAAGAGTGTCATTTTCATTTTTGATTTTTTGCTGGTGAAACAGTTTATCAAATCCTCTTTTATAGATATCAATCTTGTTCCGCTTCAAAAACAAAATAATTAACAAGACTATATTTGAGCATAAGAGATATTTAAGATATTTTTCTACATTAATTTTGAGGAACAAAAATTATAATATAGCAAGCCTGATAAAAGTGTTAATGTAACAATTTCAAGACTATTTGCAAACATATCTAAAATTGAGTGGATTGTGCTCCATAAATTAAAAATGGTTTCCATCGGGCATAATATATTCGGTGGTGGTCTGAGCGAACATGGTAGTGCTTTGGTTTATTTAACAAATATTAAAAACAGAATTCACATTTTTATTGTTAAATTTCATTCATATTATCTCTCAATTCAGTATACACTGGCTAACCGCCCCACAGGGGGGCGGTTTGGTGGGAAGAGTGAACCGCCCCCCAAGGGGCAGTTAGGGCATATTTGAAAATAATTTCAAATCGAGGTTATATGTGATATTTGTTTTTTTTTCGAGGTTATTAATAAAAATATCGGGTGTGATTGTTGCTTAATTTAAGATTATTCCGTATGTATTTTTTGTGTTATTGTAATATTTTAGAATTTATTTTGTGTGTTTTGTCATATTTTTAGTACTTAGTGGTTAATCTACGTTCTTAATTTATTTTTTAATTTTAATTCTTTGATATTCATCGGGGACTTCATAATTTAGTTTACATTATTCTCGCCGAAGTTTCTCTGAAAGTTTGTTGAGATATTGAATGAGCCAAAATTTATGTAGGCTTCTTTTATAAATTAAAGAAAAACAATATTGTTGACTAGTCAATGATAATAGTCTACTGTCATAAAATCCAATCAATCTGAGTGTTAATTAATAGATCATTATCATGCGGGTCCCATGCATTAATTTCTTTTAGGCAGAAGAAAGATTTTGAGGCTAATTTTTCAATACCAAACGATATTCATTATCAATTGGCCTAAATTCTGCGAAATTTGTTTATGTTATAAAGTAAAGATAAATAAATATAAACAAGATGAAGGGAATCTAAAGAATAGCTATCTTTTTATTCATATATTTATTATGTGTACAATACAAGATTACAATGCCTCTATTATAGGCCACAAATTCTAAATGAAAAACCATTACAATAATAAATAAGACATTGAATTATTATAAATAGTAGTGGGATATGAATTATAATAATAGTGGGATAGTGGAGAAGTGAATGAGGATTAATATTGGGAGTTACAAAATGTATGAACCATCTATTATATTCATAACACTCCCCCTTGAATGTCCATTATATAAGAATATGCCTCATTAAAATCTTACTAGGAAAAACCCTATGGGATAAAAACCTAGTGATGGAAAAAAAGTACATTATTTTTTTTAACACGCAACTACAACCTTACAAGAAAAATGTAGTACATATTAACTCCCCCTCATGGCAACATCAATCAAGATCTTTAAGTCGGCGAACTCCAATATTACGAATTAGCTTTTCGAATATTGTAGTAGGGAGCGCCTTAGGGAATAAATCTGCTAGATTCTCACTTGAACGGATCTGCTGAACATTAATAGTATTATCCTTTTGGAGATCATGTGTGAAATTTTTTTTTGGTAAAATATGTTTTGTTCTATCTCCTTTAATGTATCATTCCTTTAATTGAGCAATACATGCAGTATTATCTTCATATATGATCGTCGGGATCATTTCTCCAGAAGACAAGCCATATGTCTGAGGAATATACTGAATCACAGATCTTAACCAAACACATTCTCGGCTTGCTTCATGTATTGCTAAAATTTCTGCATGATTAGAAGAAGTGGCTGTTATAGTTTGTTTCACAGATCGCCACGAAATAGCTGTTCCACCACATGTAAACAAATAGCTCGTTTGAGATCGACCATTATGTGGATCAGACAAATATCCAGCATCCGCATAACCAATTAAATCTGATTTGGATTTGAAAAAAAAACAATCCTATATCCATTGTACCTCGGAGATAGCGAAGTATATGTTTAATTCCATTCCAATGTTTTCGCGTAGGAGAAGAACTATATCTTGCTAATAAATTTATAGCAAATGATATATCCGATCTTGTATGTCTAGCAAGATACACAAGTGTTGCTATTGCACTAAGATATGATACTTTGGGACCAAGTAGTTCTTCTTCATTTTCTATATTGTGATCATAAGTACTCCTATTGCCTATATTGAAGTATCCGAGTAACGTAGACAGGCAGTCTGCATGTCACTATGACTCTCTTTTTTTAATTAAAAAATACGTATTATTTGTCGTTGTATTTGAAAAAATTACGTATTAATATTCTTTAAAAATTATATGCAATATTATTTGTTGTTGTTAGTCGTTCAAAATAAAAAAAATCTAATTATATGCTAAATCAAATGAAGCATTACGAAGTAATATGACCCATACAAAGGGAGATCAATTATTTTTTTAGATTGCATATTAATTTGTTGATAAATAATTTATTTTGATAAAATAATTAATATGCTGCCCAAAAAAATTCACAAAAAATGCAAATAAAAATTCAAATTTCAAACATGCATAACTTCTGACTAGTATCGTGCCCATGCGTTGCAACGGAATATATGATAAGATAACAAAAATAAATTCTCATACAAATTTGTTTACTATAGGATATAAGTATATAACAACTCAAAACAAAAGCAAATCATAAATTTGAACAGTACCAAGAGGAATTGGGCTCTCTCCAGACATTCGAGGAAGCGCAGATGCCTTCTTAGCCTTCTTTCTCTTGTCCACCAAGCAGTAGGAAACAAGACCAATTGATAGAAGAATAGCTATTGCACCTATTACAATTCCTGCAACGGCTCCGCCTGATGAATTCCTGTCCAATTTCAGTATTTCAAAACATCAACATTGACCAGGTTTTACCCAGTAAATTATGTTTGTACCAATTGTACCAATCATTCAACTCATATCAAATACAATAAGAGTTGTGCAAACTACTTTACTCTCTCAATTTCTTTTTTTAAAAAATTTTTACTATATGCAACAGCATTTTCACCAGTACCGTGCTGTCTATTTTTCCATGTAAATAGAAAATTTGATTCTCAGATTGTACACAAGAATCAAAGATATACATTGACAAACCATACAATACAAGCAATGTTACTTCTTTACATATCAATATGTAAAAAACTAGTTGAAATAATTACCGCTTTGAACTAAGAGCATGGTAGATTCCATTAGTATCTGAAATAATTATACCAAACCAGAATAATATTAAGTTGCAAATTCCTGAATCAGAACAAAAGAAAAGAAAAGAATACAAAAACAATACACAGATTATGAAAACTTAAATCTATCGCTCAACATTTGAGTCAATATTTTCAGATTTGTCCTCGTTAATATGGTACCATCATACAAATCAGAAGTGCCCATAAATATAATTTCAATTATCGTTAATATAAAACCAACAATCATTTGAATTATGCTTAATATAAACCCAACTATAATTTCAATACATATTAAGCTACGATATTAGCTAACAAGTACCAACTATAGATTGACACACAATTACTTCTAGGTTGATGCTTTGTTGTTCTTAAATGGACCCACCTGGACTTTACTCAATTATTATTGCAAATAACTACTCAATTACAAGTATGAATGATCATCTGGTGCAATTGCAAACACATCAAAAGTACTGTTTCATCTGCAAAAATAGCACAATAAGAAAATGTCTAATATAGATTCTTACCGTGTGTGGGAACATACAAAATTGCACCCACTGAACTGAAATTTACACCGGGATTGTACTTTTTAAGTAGCTCTGCTGATATGTTATATGTGCTCGCAACAGAGCTTGCATTCTCACCAGACTGTAACGGATATGTCTCGAACAACCCGTACTGGTCTGAAACAGACCTCTTCCCGCATGAACAGTTCACGATGACATTCACAGTAGCACCACTTGGTACAGAATTGGCTGGGTCATATGAGTTGAACTTCACAAGTGAGTATGTATTGGTTAGGTTGGCATAGTTATCTTTGGCGATGCTTTCGTATGTGTCGCCACCTTGCGCGGTGTATTGGAAGGTGTGACCAAGAAACGAATTGTCTATACAGTCACAAGAAAAATTCACCTTCACACGTTCCCCGATCTAGATAAAAATGGTAATATCTTAAATTCAGGAGAAAAAAATGATGTTGGTTTTTTAGTTTTAAGTTTGAAGAAGCAAAACACTTGGATTGGATTGGAGGTGCATAAATTGAAAACAGAAAAATAATTTGAAGAGGTAATTCAATAGTGCTTAGTTAAGAAAAATGAAACAAATAGTCATGGTTTTATATAAACAAACCAAAACTTTATCATATTTATTTGTAAAAAAAATCCTAAAATATTTCTCTAATTCCAAGGATATTTGGAGTTATTTGTCCTAAAAGCCCAATAAAGTATTAGTTATTGACTTAGCGCTGCCGCCACTACTGAATAATTTACTGGGTTTTTAGAAAACCGGTCAATTAACCCGATTTGACCGGTTTTAGTACATTTTTTATTCTTTTATTGAACCAACTCAGACCTCCGGTTTTTTGGTTAAACTGGCGGTCCGGTTAGATTCTGATAACACTGCTCTTGATAGAATTCAACAAATATCTTCCTTGTAAACGATAATAGGAAAAGCAATTGCTAATCAAGTAAATATATCAAATTAAATGAGAAAGAGAAGAAATTAATGGAGCAGTAATCACCTCACCTGGCTATATCTATTATTCGGGATTATTGAATTTTGGAACAGAGAAGCTATATAGGTCAAATTCAAGTTAATACCTACAGCTTCTAAGCTTGAGATGTAGTATGAACCCAGTGCGAGATTGCATGTTTTGGGGCACTTGGATTCCAATATACTAAAACAATCGCTGGCTAAGATTGCTAAAACAATTATGAATTTTGATTCAAACATGGCTTTTCCCCCTTCTCACTTCTCTGTGATCCAACTATATAGGGGTGAAAATGGATCACAGAGAAGGAGGAAAAACCATGATTGGCTCATTGACTCTTCTTAGGTAATACGAGTGGGAATCAGAGTAGGTCCGATGCCCATTGGACCTACTTGGTTCGATGGGTGTGTTGACCATTCGATCTGCATCAAGATTCGTGTACTGCATCAAAATCCGTACAAGTCTTATCAATTTCCGTGCGCACAGTTCTTGATGCTAATCGCACGGTCCTAGAGCTAATTGAATCTAATGTCCTATCTCATACGAGTGAACTCTGTGAGACTGCGAGTACTTTTCATTGACTCTTACTTTGGACCTTTCTAGCTCGTTTGACTCCAATTTTTTAATTTGTAACAACAACAATAATAAAAAAGTTTTTAGTTCCAAACACAAACACGTTAGAATAGGCTAGAAATAAAACCTGACTGGAGGAGAGATTTATTTCCACAAAAAAGCTGTATTTTACATTGGCTCGCTACCAGAGGCAAAGTCGAACTTTCAGACTATGAGAATCAAATGTGAATGGAGAGTCAAACATATAAAATTTTATGCTGCGAATGGAGGTCAATTTGACAATTTCAAAGTATTTTCTACTAAATTATATTAAAATTTATCAATAAATACAAAAATTTTGAAAATAAATGAGGTCAATTGACCCAAAATTTTTATATATAAGAAAATAAATTAAAAAAATATTAAAAATGAGAAACTGTTCCCGGAATTTCGAAAAATAAGAAGGCAGGCGTATGCCATGGCGTCCCACTGGGACGCCATGGCATACTCCAGCCCGTCGAAAAAAAACGAAAAAAAATAATAATTAAAATACGGGACGCCATGGCATATCCCGACCCAGGAAAAAAAAAAAACATATAGGGACGCCATGGCATATCCCGACCAGGGAAAAAAACGTAAAAAAATAAAAAATAAAAAAATAAAAACGGGACGCCATGCCATACTCCGGCCCTAAAAAAAAAAAAAAAAATAAATTTTTTTTTTTCTGCTGTGTTCAGTTAGAAATCCAATAATTTTGATCAGATTCAAAATTCATTTTAGAGAAAATGGCTACATGGATTTTTGTGTTATTTATATCAAAATAAAGGTATGAAAGTCTAGTTTCCAGATAATATAATTTCTCTATACAAAAATATTACATATTGGTACAGTTTTAGCGATTAATTGACAGAGGTCAGAATTCAGAAAAGCTGAAATTCCAGTGAGCAGTCCTATAATTTTGACCAGATTCAAAATTCAATTTAGAAAAAATGGCTACATGAATTTTTGTGTTCTTTATATCAAAATAAAGGTATGAAAGTTTAGTTTTCAGATAATATAATTTCTCTATACAAAAATATTACAGATTGGTACAGTTTTAGCGATTAATTGACAGAGATCAGAATTCAGAAAAGCTGAAATTCCAGTCAGAAATCCAATAATTCTGACCTCTGTCAATTAATTGCTAAAACTGTATCAATCTATAATATTTTTATATAGGAAAATTATATTATCTGAAAACTATACTTTCATACCTTTATTTTTATATAAAGAACACAAAAATCCATGGAGCCATTTTCTCTAAATTGAATTTTGAATCTGATCAAAATTATTGGACTGCTCACTGGAATTTCAGCTTTTCTGAATTCTGACCTCTGTCAATTAATCGCTAAAACTGTACCAATCTGTAACATTTTTGTATAGAGAAATTATATTATATGGAAACTAGACTTTCATACCTTTATTTTTATATAAATAACACAAAAATCCATGTAGCCATTTTCTCGAAAATGAATTTTGAATCTGATCAAAATTATTGGATTTCTGACTGGAATTTCAGCTTTTCTGAATTCTGACCTCTGTCAATTAATCGCTAAAACTGTACCAATCTGTAATATTTTTGTATAGAGAAATTATATTATCTGGAAACTAGACTTTCATACCTTTATTTTGATATAAAGAACACAAAAATTCATGTAGCCATTTTTTCTAAATTGAATTTTGAATCTGATCAAAATTATTGGACTGCTCACTGGAATTTCAGCTTTTCTGAATTCTGACCTCTGTCAATTAATCGATAAAACTGTACCAATCTGTAATATTTTTGTATAGAGAAATTATATTATCTGGAAACTAGACTTTCATACCTTTATTTTTATATAAAGAACACAAAAATCCATGTAGCCAATTTCTCTAAAATGAATTTTGAATCTGATCAAAATTATTGGATTTCTAACTGAACACAGCAGAAAAAAAAATTGATTTATTTTTTTATTTTTTTTAGGGCCGGAGTATGGCATGGCGTCCCGTTTTTTAAATTTTTTTTTTTTTTTTTACGTTTTTTCCCTTGGTCGGGATATGCCATGGCGTCCCTATATGTTTTTTTTTTTCCTGGGTCGGGATATGCCATGGCGTCCCGTATTTTAATTTTTTTTTTTTTTTTTTTCCGTTTTTTTCCGACGGGCTGGAGTATGCCATGGCGTCCCAGTGGGACGCCATGGCATACACCTGCCTTCTTATTTTTCGAAATCCCGGGAACAGTTTCTCATTTTTAATAATTTTTTAATTTATTTTCTTATATATAAAAATTTCGGTCAATTGACCCCCATTTATTATAAGTGGCTCCGCCTCTGCTTGCCACACTTATCACAGCCCTCTTATTTTCTGACTTGGGATAGACTGTGTAGAAACTATACACAAGCAAATTTAATTTTTCATTTGTAACATTTAAAAAAAAAAAATCAAAATCAAAATGCATGCCTTCATTTCTCAAATCCTAGTTTGCGTGTCAGATGGCAGGCAGTCTGCATGTCACTCTGACTCTTTTTTTTTTTTAAATTAAAAAATACGTATTGCTTGTCGTTGTATTTGAAAAAATTACGTATTAATATTCTCTAAAAATTATATGCAATATTATTTGTTGTTGTTAGTCGTTCAAAATAAAAATAAAAATATCGAATTATATGCTAAATCAAATGACGCATTACGAATTAGTAATATGACCCATACAAAGAGAGATAAATTATTTTTTTAGATTGCATATTAATTTGTTGATAAATAATTTATTTTGATAAAATAATTAATATGCTGCCCAAAAAAAATTCAAACACACAATGAAAATAAAAATAAAAATTTCAAACATGCATAACTTTTGATAGAAAACTCTGAACTAAAAAAAATCATATAAAGCCTCAAAAACTCAATTGAAGTTTCTGATCCTCGATAGTTTGTTTTTAAATTATATTGCAGATTAATGAATGACTAACAATAAGAAATATTAGTACGTAACATTTTCAATTGCAACAACAGATAATACTTAATATTTTAAATTCCAAACAAAATAAGTAAATAAATTTGATTCAAAACAAAATAAGAAATATTAGTAAATATTTTATTAGTGATCCACAAAATTGCAAAATAATTGAACCATGTAAAGTCACACACAGGATATATATAAGAAGAGTGAGGCTACGGTACTATGCATAGCACGGTTTGGTCCGTGCCATGGCTCAATATTTGAGTTTTCAAAATTCTAACGGTCGATCCGAACCGTTCAACATGATTATAAAATGAATATGTACTTCCAAACCAAATTTTACATTTTTTCGAACTTTTTTTACTATTTTTTTAGATAGGTAGAAAATCACTTGATCTGAAAATTCTAGACCATCCAAAAACAGTGATTTTCTACCTATTTAAAAAAATAGTAAAAAAATTCGAAAAAATATAAAATTTAGTTTGCAAGTACATATTCATTTTATAATCATTTTGAACGATTTGGATCGACTGTTAGAATTTTGAAAATTCAAATATTGAGCCGTAGCACGGACCAATTCGTGTTATGCATAGTACCGTAGCCTCACTCATTTCTGATTACAATTTCAATCATGGGTTGTTATTTATAAAAGTTGCTATATAAAATTAATATTTTGTACAGCTAAAAGCAACCATTCAATCATTCTACGTTAGGAAAGATATATATATTTTTTGCTATGATTGCTAGATCGTACAAAAGATATGCCACTGAATTTGGGCCGGCCCATTTATCTTGTAAGATAAAATCAATTCTCATTTAAATAAACCCAAATCATTTCAGCCCAATATATTTATGCGCTGGCTATAAAGCATAAGAGAAAATGTTTTTGTACCCATCACTTTGTACCCAGTATTTACTCAAGGTAATCCGATCAGCTTCCAAACGGTCAAACTTCCAACTATCAACCTTCTTTATTTATAAGGTTTCCCGATCCGTCTCTTCTCCCTTTGGCAAAACAAATTTTTTTAAGATCTAGTCCATGAATCTCTCCGATTTTTCTCTTTCTACTCTCTTTTTCTCTCCTCAAGTTCTCTCTTCCTCTAATGGATCTACTCTCTCCTTCCTAGCTCTCTTCGGCACGGGCAAGTACGCCTGATTCGCTCCTCTCCGGCCTCCCTCCGCCGCTTTCGCCGGAGAATCGAGCTCTGCCTTTGGGAATGGCGAGTTAGAAGTTGCCATGGTTTTTCTTCTTTGAACTTCTCAACAGTTGACTGCAGATTTGAATGAGCAGAGCGCTCACTGAAGCGACAAACTCCGAGTGTGATAGGTCAGAATGAGTGTTTGAACTAAAACAATGAAATAAAATTAGAGAAATCATCAGAGAAATCAAATCCATGAATCTGAAGAATCAGTCAATCACAAACGGACTACAAACGAACTAGAAGGAAGAATGAGCGTAACCAGGTCTAAGTTGCTCAAATCAAAGAATATTCTCTTGCTTGGCCAAGTCTATCGCCTCATCTCTCAAGGTAATTAAATCTTGTTCTTTTCTCTTTTGATCAAACCGATCTTGAATTTTGATTTTCCTAATTAATGCATAGGTGACAAACGAAGAGGAGCAGCAGCTCAATCGTTGATTTCACTTCATCAATTTGTTGTTTGTTTTTATCTTTGCTCTTCACGAATTTTCGAGTTCGATGGGAGTGGAGATATGTTTTTAATCGTCTCTGGTAAATTTACTACAAATTTCAAAAGATTTTCGAGTTTGATTAAATTGCACAATTGTCTCTGGTAATTCTCAAGTAGCAGCAGCTCAATTGTCTATTGTTATTTTCGAGTTTGATCAAACATGAATTATTATGCAAGATTTAAGTACTAATTTATTTTATTTTATGGTCATAGCCAACTCTAAATTGATTTCCCTATTATTCTTAAAAGATGAAGTTGTTTTTGCATGTTCCAATTGATCTGTACTTGAAAAAAAATAAAAGAATCAAATGTATGAGTTTATTTTACATGATTTACTTAACAGTTTTATAGGATACAATAGTTATTTTACAGGTTTTATGCAATAGTTTTCATTATATTTATTTTACATATCATGGATTGATTTTGCAGGCTTGGAATACCACTAGCACACCATCAACTGGCTTAAAGAATTTTTTTCCCGGAGGACTTGTGAGTGTTTATTTATTTATTTTACTGAAATAGTTTATAGTAGATATGCCATATTTAATGGGTCTGTTTTAACAGTCTTGCTGATTTAAATTTCCAGTATTTATCTAATAGATTTACAAGATATATACAGTGTTTTACATGATCTATGGAAAATTTAAAAAATATGTTTAACAGTTTTATGATTTAAATTTACAGTATTCATCTGGTAGGTTAACAAGTTCTATACATTATTTTACATGATATATTAATCAGGTTTAAAGGTTATGTACAGTATTATATAGGATATATTTAATAGTTTTACAGAATATACAACAGTTTATAGGATGTATTGATTTTTCTTTCAGCTAAACCAGGATTTGAAATGCATTAAACTATTACATGATCTACTTAACAGTTTTATATGATATGTCAGTTATTTTACAGGTTTTAATTATGCAATAGTTTTATAGGATGTATCACTTATTTTACAAGGTTGAGATCTGATTTGTAATGACATCAAAGGTTGAGAATCCTAATTCATCCATTTCCTCTTTGGCAATGGTGTCGTCTGTTCACGATTCTGGCTGCAGCTATAATTTTGGACTACATGAAGTGAACAAGTTCAAATTTTTATTGTGATTTGATACTTTAACCTTGCATGATGAAAATTTTCTAATTAAGTTTTACTAATGTTGTACAACAAGTAAAAACAACACTGATGTCTTCTACCGTGATCAAATTCAAGGTATGGCATACATTTTTTCATGCCTTATATTCAATCTCGATTATATTTCAGTTGGTACGGCAGGAGGCAGTAGATAGACTAGCTTAGGTTTTGATACCTCGCATATTTAGTCTATTTTAGGCCTGTTTTAGTACCAGATTCGTGCCCTAATTCACCAGAATCATGTGCATTTCATCGATATATCTTTAGAATTTGGTACTGCTGAGTGTTTGTTTGTTTTCTGCAGGTTTGGAGAAAAACACACGAAGAAACGGCGATTTGGGACGATCTGGTACGACCCTTACCAGGCTTGGTACGGGTCTTACCAGACTTAGCCGATTTTCAGCTCATCACTTTGGTACGGCCAGGCCTTACCACTTTGGTACGGCCAGGCCGTACCTAAAGGCGACCTGACAGATTCAAATCTTGGCAGAGGCTATTTAAGGCGGGGAGCTCTCCAATTTCGACGAATCTTTCATTCCAGAGACATTTGAGAGCACAGTAAGAGAGAGAAAGAGAGCTGAGGAGCTAGGAGCAAGAAGGAAGGAAGAGGAAAGAGGCGAAGCTCGACGGATCAAGCCTCTTCCACTCGATCCCTTCGATCCATGGCTTTCTTTACCTCTTTTATTGTATTTTTAGATCAGATCATGTGCTGTGAGTAGTTGTTTTAGTTTCTAGGGTTTTGAGATGGATTCTTGATTTGCTTTGACTTTCTTTGACTAGTACTTTGTATGAACTCTTTTGATTGATTGATTGTGATTTCTTTGTTATCTCTTGCTTTGCTTGCTGTGATTGTGTATGATGAACCTCTAGGTCTAGATCAAACCTATCAAGGTCATGTGATCATCTCAATCTCTCAACCAAATCAATTGCTTAGGGTAGACTTGTTCGAATTGAAGCCGAGAGGTTGAATTCCCCTCTAATCGACAGATTAGAGAGTACCTTAGGTCTCTAATCAATCAGCTAGGGTAGATCTGTACCAATACATGAAAATTGAGGTGTAGAAACCCTAAAAGGCAATCAATTGCATTCCAACCTAGATCTTGATCCAACACACGAGAGTTGAGGCTTAGGAACCTTAGGTATGGTCAATTGAACCTTTCTAAAGAGTTTAGCACAAGGTACCAGCAAGAAATGCATCAACTCGAACTGGTAAGCTCTGTTCTGGGAAGCCAGTACGGGTCTTACCAGGGTGGTGCGGCCTTGCCTTACCAAGGCTGGTACGGCCTAGCCTTACCAACTTGGTACGGCCTAGCCGTACCAACTTGGTACGGGCCGTACCACTAGGCCGTACCACTAGAGGCAGATCACAGATAAAGTCTGAAACCCTGGAAACGCCTTTTATCCATAATCAAAACACAGTTTACATTTCTTCTAGCACTTTGTTACATTTGTTTGCATTGTTCGATTTGTTTGAATTGATCCTTTAGGAACTTAAATACCAAACCCAATCTTTCTCACTTCTAGTTTTTAATTGAGTTTAGTGGAGTCTAACCTAGTAATTGCCCGTCCCTGTGGATCGATACCCGATTATATTACTCGATAGGGGTTGTGCACTTGCAACCCTTACTCGTGAAGTGTAAGCGCGGTTTTAAAAGGTACGCCCTCAAGCGTACCGAAACTTGCGTTGCGCTTTCGTGCGAACAAGTTTTTGGCGCTGTTGCCGGGGACGGCAACCAATTGCCTTAGTTAGATTTTACCTTACTTAGTTAATCTAGATTTTAACCTGTATATTTTATTTTTATTCTTATTTTTATTTTCTCTCTCTACAGGAACAAGCGGTCATGGGTCCGATTTACAACATGGCGACAAACCAACAGTGGTCCAGCCACTACAATTCGCGAGGAAGTGGCCAATATGAGGTTGATCAAATCACTGCGCTGTATGCCAAAATGGACGCCATGCAGAGAGCATTGGACAGGATGAACGTGGAGGCAGATGACAATCAAGGATGGAGTGAGGAAACTGAGTAGGTCAACTATCTCAGCTACGGATCATCTCACTTCTCGAGACCACCCTTCAACGATTACTCGAGCAGCATCAATAATCGCAATTTCTACAAATGCGCATTTCAATCTGATCCACCTGAGCCGTACATCGATCCCGCTATGAGCAACATCATGGACGAGCAAAAGAAGATGAACTAGATGATGTGGGAACAGATGCAGAACATGTCTACTCAAATGGCTGCTCGGAACAAGTTGTTGGAGCAGTTGAGTCATATCGTCATCTCAAGCCAACCTCAACCAGGAGGGATGCCTAGTCAACCAGAGATCAACCCCATAGGAGAGGAAAGAGCTATAACTTTGAGAAGTGAGACTCATTGCCAGGGACCTGTCATAGCCATTGACTCAACCGCCGAGCACACGAGCTGTTCAGACTCTACACGGACCGTGCCGACCCCACCTGTGGCAGAAACTAAGCACCCTGACTGTGCAGAGCCCACACGACCAGTCGAGACCAAAAAGACTACATCCAAATACCAAGAACCAACCTTCCCAGCAGATCAGACTCCAGCTGACGCGACCCGCATCATTGAGACGCGACCCACGTCGCCCACGGAGGAACCTGTGGACCCAGGTCGCTTCAGACCAACTCGACCCGCGCCGCCACCTGAAGACTCTGTGGACGCGACCCGCACCACCTCAGACGCGACCCGCGTGGGAGAAGCTGACGAAGGGAAGAAGAAAGAGGCTGACAACCTGGGGGAACTGACATACGGTCCGCATACATCTTGCATGGACCGTGCACCACAGCCAGAGGAGCTAGAGATAGCACATGGGGCGCACAAAGCTCACACGGACCCTGCAACAGCCCAGACAGAGCAGACGATTCTTGAGCTCGAGCCTCTTCTCACTAACCTCAGGTATGACTTCCTGGACCCAGATAGATCTTTTCCTGTGATCATAAGTGCAGATCTCAAACCTGATCGGATTGCCAAACTCTTGGAGAATTGGAAATCTCACATAGACGCAATCGGGTGCTCGATAAAGGTCCTTGGAGAAATCATGTGGATTCTTCTGATGCAAGAGTTTGATCGCATGGTTCGTGTACCTCAGAAGTGGGTGATCCTCCCAGTTCCACCTGATCCGGCCCTAGTCGAAAATTAGCGAAAGGAAGGTCGAGCTCGAGACCTAAAACGAGCGCTCCTTGGGAGGCAGCCCAAGCCATTTTTTTTACCTGTTTTGCATCTTAGGAACAGATAGACATGCATTCATTCTACTGCATTGCATCACGAGCGGCTTGAGAAGTTCAAAGAGAGAGAAACCACAAAAATTTGACTTGGTACGGCTAGGCCATACCACATTGGTACGGCCAGGCCGTACCTAGGTCGGTGACGTGAACAGTTGCATTAACTGCCGCCTTTTTTCCATTTAATCCCCCCCCGTACCCATCCCCTGCCGCTCTACTCTCTCTTCTCTCCCTCTCCACTCCCTCTACCTCTCGTTCTGCCCTAACCCGAGCACAAGGAACCCCAACCAAGCACCGGCCGAAGCACCAGCGCACCACCACTCCCGCCCTTCTTCTCTTCGCACCGGTCGGACCACCGTCCTTCTTCTCTTCGCACGGCCAAGCCGTGCCTCTCCAGCCCAGGTCCGACCAGGCCGTACCGCCACTGGCCCGATGGCTGCGGACTCTCCTGCTGCTGCCCCCACGTCATCCCATCACTCCCACAGGAGTACGTCTCTCACCCAGTCATCCGATGTCTGCTGCGTATCCTCGGTTGCACCATCTTTGCACGTGGCGAGACGTTCGCCCGTGCCAATGTTGAGGATATGCAGCTGGTGGATCATATGCTGCGCCCCGACAGCACTCTCGAGCGGCCCGATCTGATGCTCGCCATGATCCACCACTGGCTCGACATCCAGAGGCAGCCCAAGGTCGGTGGCATTGTCTCCATTTCCGCCTATGTCACTCTGATCGCCGAGCGCTTACATCTCCAGATCTTTGGCGACGACGAGTGCCGGAGCGCCCGACATCTCTCTCTCTCTCAGTTCAGCGCCTACAGGTTCATCGAGTCCACAGCAGGACGCGCTGGGCGAGGTGCTTGGGCATGGCGCATGCCTGACATGCGGACCAGCTATGTCATGCCTTTCCCGTTCACTCTCTCCTTCGATGACCGGAGCACTTGGTTTTTCCGCCGTCCGCCCCGCGTGCAGCCTGCCCCTGAGGCCCCACCTCCTCCACCACCACCACCGCAGGGCGATGAGGAGATGATTGATGCCACCACCTCTCCAGTCCAGGCTCAGGATGAGCAGATGCATCCTTTTTCTCCTCCTCTGGTGCACCCATTCCCCGGCCAGGATCCCTCCTTCTCCGAGCAGGTACATGTCTCACCCTTTGATGCAGGTACCTCATCATATGGAGCTGGCCCTTCCACGTACCAGACTGGCTCACCCACCTCCTCCTCCTCCTACGGTAGACCCGTATATCCCCCTCCAGTCACTGAGCCCACCATCCGGGATGTTTACCAGCTGATGTACGACATGCGTCAGGAGCAGGGTGTTGCCCTCTATGAGCAGGGTGTTGCACTCTATGAGCAGGGCGCCGCACTCCATGATCTCCAGCAGCGGGTGGCTGGGATAGAGGACGAGTTGCGCGACTGGCGCTGGTACGACCTCTCCGAGGACTGATCAGGTTCGCTATCTTTTCCCCGAGTTTCTTTTATCTTTTTTTTCTCATAGTCTTGAAGCATTGAGGACAATGCTCAGGCTAAGCTTGGGGGGTGACATTAGCATGTAGGTCATGTTTGCTTTACCGTTATTTTTCTTGCATTTTTTCGTATTTTCGTGCATTATTAGGTGAAAATTTGCGTGAACTGCTAGAATTGAGAATAACTTTGAAACAATTTGGTTGTGATTAGGATAGACCTGAATGACCTGGAACTAACCCATTATTGGTTAATGAACTGCTTAGGTTGTGATGTTTTTAATAATTGAAAAGATGAAACAAACTTAGAATTGAATCGAACGAGATTATTCGAAAAAACTGAACTGTGCCTTTAGGAATTGGGATTTTCAAATTAAGAAAGTTTGGAATATCCATTGGTATGAGTGAATACCAATGGATGTGTGTATTCATGGTATGAGTAAAACAAAAAAATAAAATAAATAAAATAAAATAAAATAAAATGATGAAAAAGAGGAGCAATAAGCGAGTACTGGCAATAAGTCTGACTCAAAATGAGAATCAGGCGCCTTTGAGCTCGCCTCCCAACCTAGGAAAAATTAGAAATAAAGAGAGAATTTTGCTCGTACCAACACACTTCGTTCGCAGCTTTCTTACCCTTAAGCTTGATTCAAGCTTGGGGGAGGGAAAATGAAAAGAAAAATCACCTTGAATAAAAGCACTGACTCGGAAAAAGAATGAAATTGTTTCGATCAAACCTAAGTAATTAGTCTTTACATTGTTAGAAGCATCTCAATATAAGAAGTTCAATTGACCAATTGGTGGAGTGAATCAAGGTTTATAAAGGGATGTTTGAATTACAATCGAATCGATTCTAGAAATTCTTGACTATAGCAGACTCACGTAGGTTTTCACATTTAGGCTTGTATCCGCATTTAGATTTAGTTGTCCAGCACTTTTACCCGAGTTTGAAACTTTTTGCTTGAGGACAAGCAAAGGTTCAGCTTGGGGGAATTTGATACCTCGCATATTTAGTCTATTTTAGGCCTGTTTTAGTACCAGATTCGTGCCCTAATTCACCAGAATCATGTGCATTTCATCGATATATCTTTAGAATTTGGTACTGCTGAGTGTTTGTTTGTTTTCTGCAGGTTTGGAGCAAAACACACGAAGAAACGGCGATTTGGGATGATCTGGTACGACCCTTACCAGGCTTGGTACGGGTCTTACCAGACTTAGCCGATTTTCAGCTCACCACTTTGGTACGGCCAGGCCTTACCACTTTGGTACGGCCAGGCCGTACCTAAAGGCGACCTGACAGATTCAAATCTTGGCAGAGGCTATTTAAGGCGGGGAGCTCTCCAATTTCGACGAATCTTTCATTCCAGAGACATTTGAGAGCACAGTAAGAGAGAGAAAGAGAGCTGAGGAGCTAGGAGCAAGAAGGAAGGAAGAGGAAAGAGGCGAAGCTCGACGGATCAAGCCTCTTCCACTCGATCCCTTCGATCCATGGCTTTCTTTACCTCTTTTATTGTATTTTTAGATCAGATCATGTGCTGTGAGTAGTTGTTTTAGTTTCTAGGGTTTTGAGATGGATTCTTGATTTGCTTTGACTTTCTTTGACTAGTACTTTGTATGAACTCTTTTGATTGATTGATTGTGATTTCTTTGCTATCTCTTGCTTTGCTTGCTGTGATTGTGTATGATGAACCTCTAGGTCTAGATCAAACCTATCAAGGTCATGTGATCATCTCAATCTCTCAACCAAATCAATTGCTTAGGGTAGACTTGTTCGAATTGAAGCCGAGAGGTTGAATTCCCCTCTAATCGACAGATTAGAGAGTACCTTAGGTCTCTAATCAATCAGCTAGGGTAGATCTGTACCAATACATGAAAATTGAGGTGTAGAAACCCTAAAAGGCAATCAATTGCATTCCAACCTAGATCTTGATCCAACACACGAGAGTTGAGGCTTAGGAACCTTAGGTATGGTCAATTGAACCTTTCTAAAGAGTTTAGCACAAGGTACCAGCAAGAAATGCATCAACTCGAACTGGTAAGCTCTGTTCTGGGAAGCCAGTACGGGTCTTACCAGGGTGGTGCGGCCTTGCCTTACCAAGGCTGGTACGGCCTAGCCTTACCAACTTGGTACGGCCTAGCCTTACCAACTTGGTACGGCCTAGCCTTACCAACTTGGTACGGGCCGTACCACTAGAGGCAGATCATAGATGAAGTCTGAAACCCTGGAAACGCCTTTTATCCATAATCAAAACACAGTTTACATTTCTTCTAGCACTTTGTTACATTTGTTTGCATTGTTCGATTTGTTTGAATTGATCCTTTAGGAACTTAAATACCAAACCCAATCTTTCTCACTTCTAGTTTTTAATTGAGTTTAGTGGAGTCTAACCTAGTAATTGCCCGTCCCTGTGGATCGATACCCGATTATATTACTCGATAGGGGTTGTGCACTTGCAACCCTTACTCGTGAAGTGTAAGCGCGGTTTTAAAAGGTACGCCCTCAAGCGTACCGAAACTTGCGTTGCGCTTTTGTGCGAACAGGTTTCATGAGGGGTGGCGTTCCTGATTCCTATTCTCGTTCAATGTAATTATAACGTTCTCATTAACATTATTTAGTTTTTAATTTTATTTTTTGTAGTATATTCAGATGTAGTAGTTTCTCATTGATTTCTCGGCGGGTTGTTCTCTTTGGAGGCTGCTGGTACCAAAGTGGCATTAAACAAAAAAATTCCATGATTTATACAGTGTTTTATAGGATATTTATATAGTGTTTTACATGATATATACAATGTTTTACAAAATATATGAAAAATTTACAGGATTTGTTTAACAGTTTTACTGGTTTAAATTTCCAATATTTATCTAATAGGTTTACAGATATATACAGTGTTTACATGATATATTAATCAGGTTTAAAGGTTATGTGCAGTATTTTATAGGATATATTTAACAGTTTTACATGATATAACTATTATTTTACAGGATATATGCAATTGTTTTCACTGATCTCTTGTTATTTGAATGTCTGATTTTACAGGATTTATACAATTGTTTTACAGGATGTAATATAGACAATTACAGTGGTTTTATAACATATTGTTATACTTCATTGTATCTTTTTAACTGCATATATTCAATAGTTACAGGATATATTCAATAGTTACAGGATCTGTTTAACAGTGTTACTCATTTAAATTTGCAGTATTTATCTAATGGATTTACATGATATATATTGTTTTTACAGGATCTATGGAAAATTTACAGAATCTGTTTAACAGTTTTACTGATTTTAATTTCTAGTATTTATTCAATAGGTTTACAGGATATATACATTGTTTTACAGGATATATGCATTGTATTGAAGTGTATTGTTTTTATAAGATGTATGAGTTATTTTACATGATATATACAATAGTTTTTTAAGTTATATGAGTTATTTTACAGGATTCATACAGTATTTTTATAAGATGTATGAGTTATTTTACATGATTTATACAGTATTTTTATAGGATGTATGAGTTATTTTACATGATTCATACAATAATTTTTTAAGATGTATCAGTAATATTTTAATGTTTGATTTTTGTCTATTGCAGATTTTGATGCATCAGTATAATGAAAAAGCAAAATTACAGGCCCTTCCGCATTTGTTTGGGCCTCAATTTGAGAACATCAGATGGCTGTTCATTCTAATTTTCAAGAAAAATCATTGGGTGCTCTTTGCAGTGGATGTTCCTAATGTGGAGATGCATTATTGCACCTCTGCTGATAATGTTGAATACATGTATTACCACTGGCACACCATGAAATGGGTTAAAGATTTTCTTTGCTGGAGGACTTGTGAGTGTTTTCCTTCAAAATTATCTATGCAACCTTTTACAATATTCTTCAACTATTTTTTCATTATTCTGCTAATGATTTACAGGATTAGGTGTTGAAATATATTAAACTATTACATAATATACTTAACAGTTTTGTAGGATATATGAGTTAGTTTACATGATTCATACCATAGTTTTATAAGATGTATGAGTTATTTCACATGATTCATATAATAGTTTTATAAGATGCATGAGTTATTTCACAGGATTCATACAATAGTTTTATAAGATGTATGAGTTATTTTACATGATTCATACAATAGGTTTATAAGATATATGAGTTATTTTACAGGATTCATGCCATACTTGAAGTTATTTTACATTAAAGATGTTGATATTATTTTTTTTCTTTCAGGTAACGCTTCTTGGAAAGATCTTGGCATTATTCATCAGAATTGCCCAAAGCAGACACCAAAATCGATATACTGTACTATTTTTTTGCTGCGCTATGTGTACAATGATCACTGACATGTCTATGAACTTTATACAGGTAATTTTATGATGTATATATTTTACTTTCAAATACCCGTAGGCTTTCATTTCACCAACACTAACATTTCCTGATATTACATATTGTATAAAGAGAGTAGTGTATACCCCTGATAACTAATATTATATATTCATCATTCATCATTAATTTCAAAGTATTTTACATACTTCATAAGTAATTTCACAGTATTGACATACAATTTTACAGTATTAACAGAGTTCTTTTGCAGTATTGTTTCATTCATCATTCATCATTAATTTCACAGTATTTTACATACTTCATAAGTAATTCCATAGTATTGACATACAATTTTATAGTATTCACAGTGTTGTTTTGCAGTATTTGTTTCATTCATCACTCATCATTAATTTTAGTATTTTACATACTTCACAAGTAATTTCACAGTATTCACATACAATTTTACAGTATTCACAGTGTTGTTTTGCAGTATTTGTTTCATTCATCATTCATCATTAATTTCAGTATTTTACATACTTCATAAGTAATTTCACAGTATTGACATATAATTTTACAGTATTCACACAGTTGTTTTACAGTATTTGTTTCATTCATCATTAATTTCATAGTATTTTACATACATCATAAGTAATTTCACAGTTCTGGCTAATTGTGCTAACCTTTGCGCCCTATCATTTTCCTCTCTACTGATGTGCATAAATCTAAATCTCTTACAAAATTTTTTTTGTAGGATGACATTTCTAAAGAACGTGTCGTTCTAGCAATGAAGCTCCTCACGCATCCAAATAATTCACATCAACGGTGTATAAAGTAACCATCCAAATATTGCAATGATTGAACAGTTTTTTGTTTGTGTTTGATGTTAGATACAGTTAATGTTTGATACAGTTAAAAATATTTGTGAATAGTGAAATGGTAAATGGTATAGTTGATGGTGAAATGGTTAAATGGTATAGTTGATTTTAATGAACTTTTTGTGTTGAAATGGTACAGTTTATGTTGTGGTGAAATGGTACAGTATATGAATATTTTGTGACTGGTGTCATTTTATAGTTTGTATATGATATTTTTTATAGTTTCATGTGTCAAATTTATAATATTGAAATATTGTAGTTAACATCTGTTATATTTATAGTTTGCATCTGCTAATTTTATAGTATTGAAATCTTATTTTACATGATATATATCCATATATAAATATTAATAATTGAAGAAAAAATGATGAATTTAAAAAAAAATTCAAAAAAAAATTAAAAATTTTAATTTGGAAAAAATAAAAAATTAATTTTGATGCATAAAAGCTAATTTTGCATAATTTTAAGTGTAATTTGTAAATAACAACAAGTTTTAGAAGTGTGTTTTTTAAATCTTCTAGAAGCTTGAAGTACAGCCGTAACAGTTTTGGAAGTGGTTTGAGTTAAATCTTCTAGAAGCTGAAAGTACAGTTTGAAGTACAGTTACTTTTCTAGTTCCTAACAGTTTTTAACTAACTTGAGTAAAAACTGGGTTGTTAGAATTTTGAACTAGATATTATGCATGATTTGTTGTTGAAATTACAGTATTGATTATAGTATTTTATAGTATTCGCGCAAGTCAAATGACAGTTTTTTTGGATAAAAACTGGGTACAACTCTTTGGGTACAATTAGTCGGACCCTTAAATGATAATGCCACTTTCCCAAGAAATAAATAAAAGAAAAGATTTAAATTCCCTAGAAATAGCTGTACTTGAAAAAATTAACACCTATTCTACTTTAAAAGGGAATTTAAAACAATTCACATGTGAAAAATAAAATCCCGTTTTAAATTCCCTTTTTGTCTCATATATTTTACTTTAATATATACCGTCTTCATTATTACCATCAAAATTTCATTGAAGATATGGACACTAGTACTCTTGATCATCACCGTTAAGTGAAAGTGACTCATCTATATATACATATTTAATGTAAATCATGTTTCTTAATTAGTAATTAATCAAACTTATGAGGAATGAGATTTAGGCAATACACAAATGAGAATTATGACTTAATTGTAGGGGTGCAAACGGATCGGATACAGATCGGATAGTGGTAAAACCATATCCGTATTTGCTTTATACGGATACGGATCGGATCTCGAATATGGTATATATCTACTATTCGGATACGGATAATTAAAATTCAAAACCATATTCGTATTTATATCTGCACAGATATTCGGATATTGGATATTGATCCGGATACGGTCGGATATTATCCGATCCGTTTGCACTCCTAATTGGAGGTGCTATCAGGTCCTTTATACCCAAAATAGAGCATTCGGGTTTCAATTTTGAATAATATATTTCACACATTTTATTATATAGCTGTGAGTAAAGATTTAGATATAGGACTATAGTAGTAACAAAAAGAAGGGTCAATTTCTTGTATGCCTTCTAACTCTTGCTAATTTTCTTATTTATCCCTCAAGATTTCAATATATTATATTTACCTCTAACTCCTTCAATACTTTCTTATTCCCCCTTATACCATGACTCACACATTTTAAAATTTAGATTTCCATTATACCCCTTCTGCATTTCCTTCCTCCTTCACTTGCGTTTTTTTCTTGGTTCTTTGTCAGACTTCCACACAATCCCAGTACCAGCATATTTTTTCTTGGTTCTTTGTCAGACTTCCACACAACCATATTTTTTCAATTGAATGGTTGCTTTTAACTGTACATAATATTAATGGCATATAACAATTTCCATAGATAAGTTCCAGCCCATGATTGAAATTTTAGTAAGCAATACTGATATTATAGCATGAAATAGTGAAAAAGACAAATCAAGTTTATAAATTTAATATATAGAGTTATTATCCTTTGTCACTTTACATGGTTCAATTATTTTGAAAATTTTGTCAGGATGACAGAAGTCGACTTAGAAATTAAAAAATATATATTCCCGTTTTAATCCCTTTTTGTTTCATATATTCTACTTTAATATATATCATTATTACAATCAAATTTTCATTAAAAGTATGGGTACAAGTCCTGATCATAACCGTTGGAGTAAAAGTGACTCATCTATATATACATATTTCATGTAAATCATGTTTCTTAGTAATTAATCAAACTTACGAGAAATGAGATTTAGGCAATACACTCATCGGAAAAAAAAAATCAAACTTGCATATGAAATTAGAGTTGTACATAATATTACTTGCACACAGACTATAATTTAACAAAAATCATAAAATGACCACTAGAAAACCTTTTATTCTTCATTGAATATCCAGACTGAGAACAATACTTACAATTAATTTATGTGTACTCAGATGGAAATAAGCCAAACCATGGAGGACCAAGATGCACAAGTTCAAGAGAATTATCAACCAGACACGAGGTCGGCCACGGCCATGAGAGTTACTACCACAGATCTCATGCCCGGTCGCTTGTGAGGCTTATACTGAGTGCATGCCTTCGCCAGCTGAGCCATCTGTTGCATTTTGTGAAATTCAGATGTTAATATGTCAAAATGCCACCAATTTTAATCAGTGCCACTAACATTCTTATAACACTGTCAAAACTCCTAAGAGGTCAACAGAAGGTATACTTGTATATATATTATTATAAATGATTTGAGACCAAGAAAAAAGTACAGTGCAGAAGTTTGGGAGCTGAAACAATTTTGAAAAGAGTAAATAACTATGAGACCTTCATTACAGACTCAATAGGGTAGTCATTGCCAAGTCTAGGATCAACTAGTTTTTTAAGGCTCTCTTTCGGATCTCCATCCATTAGCGCATCATCAAACTGCAGAGAAAAATTAATGAGAACACGTAGAATTTTGTGACAAATTTGCATAAACATCAAGTATGCCTAAACTAGCAAAAAATGAAGGCAGTGAAGTAACTTGTTGCTTAAATTGCATTATAATTATGTATACAGAGAACCGAAGCAGTTCCACAAGATGTGTTGCATTCAAGTCCATGTAATAGATCCCACTTGACTTGACTGGTACAGCATCAGTCTCCTGCATGGAGCTTCTTGCCCTTGGTAATACCCAACATGAGTAGTATGTAATTAAAATTTCTCATGGAATAAAAGGCAAAGAAAATTTTGTACTTGTTTATTTGTAACTACTTGAGAAAGGTAGACATTAGACAAAGCAACATACCATGCCAACCAGACCCTTGACGTTGGCTTCAGAGGAAGCATCGGTGGAAGGCTCGATGATGACGATGGCACTTTTGGCTGATATTAGCTCATACAATACTACCCCAAATGCATAAACATCTACTTTCGGGGAAACACTACCATATTGCCCATACCTGAGATTAAAATAGGAAACTTTATTAGCGGAAATTATAATTCACAGATAAATTAAAGTAAAGGTGCATGCGCTCCTATGCCCATCTTTTCAATCAAGAAAAGGTTCGTTCGGGCAATTTTGTGTCAGTTACAACCAGAGAGAGGGAGAGAGAGAATACCACACTGCTTGTTGGATACAAGGATGGGCAGCGTAGGCGGCACTGCCACACTGCTCTTTGAGGGATGCGGCACCGAGGCTAAGTGATCTAGCTCCAAACCTCCACAACCAGGTTAACCAATTTTTTATAATTGAAGGGATTAATTGAGGTGGAGGTGGGGCCGCACGGGAACATACTCCTCTAAATCAGCTTATAAAGCACTGATAGAGGGGTGGAAAATACGATGGCGATTTAAAAAACATGGAGCTGGCCGCTTCCTCCCTCTGTCAAAATTTTCATGTATCACTTGCTTTGGGTAAAAATACTAACGCATGACGTGATGTGAGGCGTAGGATAAATTATGATTTGAAGTGTGTCATGTGTGAGAATTGCCCAATTGAATCAGCCTTGCATCTTCTCTTCCTATACCCCTACGCCGTAGCAGTTTGGGTAGCAGTTTTACAACACGTAGGTCATATCATCATGGTTCCGGACCTCTCTGTGCAGCAAATATGGGACTCTTCTTGGCAAAAGGTGCGGACACAACAAGAAGTGCCTGCTGGTAAGGTCTGGGCTGTGAGGTTCGTGGCGACATGCTGGTTCTTGTTGGAAACAACACAACTCGAGAATTTTTGGGGGAACATTGAAACCAACAATGGTCCTAGCGAGAGATATTATGCTAGAGGGGGATATGTGGATTAACTACTGCAAATAGAACTGCAATGGTGACAAGATTGGCACTGAACATGAGTGCAATGTTGTAAGGTGATCATGTAGGCAAGTGTAAGGTTGTAACTTGTAAGGCATTTTAAGTAGGCATTTGTTCTGGATAGGTTTTTGAAAGAGCTGATAAGCATGTTGTAACTATAGTTAGGGCGTTGTAAAACATCTTTTAAGAGAGAGAGAGAGAGAGACAATTCGACGTGACTTCTTGTGGGGTAAGAATGAAGAAAGTAGACGAGGCATATCGCTGCTTAATTGGCAATCTGTCTGCATGCCCAAATAGTAGGGTGGGTTAGGAGTGTCAAATTTAGAATGTCAGAACGCTGCGTTACTCTTGTACTGGTGGTGGCGAGTGTACACAGAGGCAACCTCCCTTTGGACATCTGTGGAAATAACAATACACTGGAAACGTGTTACGCACACGACCCGTCCTTTTGGTAAAGAAAATGGATCGTTCTTCTGGCAACTTCAGATCAAGATCAAACCGCTCTTTCATTAGTCCTGTTGTTGGGAAGTAGGGGATGGAAGGGCCATATCCTTTTGGTATGACTCGTGGAGAGGACAGAGGAGTGCCTCTTCGAGGGTTTCTATGACAATAACGAAAGCCAAGATGTGTTGAAGCGCCACAGAAGATCATTCTCACCAAGATGGAAGGTGGTGCTGGAGATGGTGCGCAATATCCAGAATGAGCTGGAGATTATTTGTTGCATTATAATATCATGTAAATATAGAATTAGTGAAGCTAAGTTTGGAGAGTAGAATAAAGGCAGATTGTTGCCTTCTCACGAATAGCTATTCTATATATTGATATATCTCCTCCTGTTGTAATTTGTACAAAACATTTCCATTAAATAAAAATAGGGAGGGAAGGGAGCTTTCATGGGAGTGCTGTGTTCTTTATTTCTATCTTATTAAGTTAACATGGTATCAGAGTCAAGTTCAATCCTGGGAGGTAACAAACAATTTATGTTTCTCTCTGTTATTTCGAAAAATTGGCAGTAGCTCTCTGTTTTTTTCCTTTTTCCTCCAAAACCGAAAATACTTGATCCAAAACAATGTCTGAAAAAACCTCAGAATCAGGAGAAGCAGCAAATACCACTGCACTTCTGGACAAACTGACCCAACTATTAGCCATGCAACAAAATCAGATCATGGCCTTGCAACAACATCAGACCAATACCCTACCACCTGCTACAACTGTAGTAGAAACACCAATACATCCAAACCCAATTTCCACCAAGTTGAATGACACAAACTACACCCTTTGGTCCCAAGCAGTGCTGATGTATGTGAAAGGCCGTGATAAAATGAAACACATCAGCGGCAACCCTCCTCCACCACCACCGACTGATTCATTATTTCTAAGATGGGATATTGATGATGCTGTAGTAAAGGGATGGTTAATTAATTCTCTAGATCAACAACTACAGAATACATTTATTCGGTATCCAACTGCAAAAGAAGTATGGGATGCAGTTGCCACTACATTCTATGATGGGAATGACAAGGCACAGGTGTATAATCTGAACAAGAGAGTAACTCGGCTCAAACAGTCGGGTAGAACCATAGAAGAGTACTATCATGAACTACAGGGGTTATGGCGTGAGATTGATTATCGTCGTCCAAATCCTATGGTTCATGCAGAGGATATCACAAAATTTAATGAGTTTGTTCAAGAAACTCGGGTCTATACTCTCCTAGATGGCCTCGATGACCGGCTAGACAACGTGAGAGCTGTAGTCTTGCAAATGACAGCCTTCCCTTCGGTAGAACAAGCATACGCAATAGTCAGAAGAGAGACTTCACGACAAGGAGTTATGCTCAAGGGAGAGGAAGGACTCAACAGCTCCATGGCCATGGTGTCACAGGGGTACAAACACTTTGAGGTAAATTCTGTTTCGAACAAGTATTCAACTAAACATGAAAAGGCAAAATTAAAATGCAGTCATTGTGGTGGCACGGGACATCTAAAAGAAGGTTGTTTCAAACTAATCGGATACCCTGATTGGTATCAAGAGAAGAGGATGAAACAACAAGGGGAAAGAGTGAAGGGTAAGGCGAACTGCACTGCAACCAATCCAAACCAGGGTCATCCAGGCCCGAACTTCTCTGTTGGATTCGGTTCAAACCAGGTCGGATCTGTGGGGTCACACCAGGTGCCGCAAAAGGGACTGGCAGGTCCGGAATGGTCTGCTCCAGGTCACAACTGGGCCGAACCCAGTGCTGCCATGCCACCAGTGCAGCCAAGCCGCAATAACCAGGGGACTGCTTCTACCTCAAGTTCGGGTCAGGTTCATCTGATTCGGTCAGAAAATTCAGGTACTGCAGGGTTTGCTTCGCAAGCTGAAACAACAGGTAAACAAGTGGGTCAAGGTATGTACTCATCCTTTAATAATAACTTAAATAATTGGATTATTGATTCTGGAGCAACTGATCACATGACTTTTTTAAAAACTGATCTGACCAATTTAAGAAAACCTATACGAGATGGGATACTAAATGCAAATGGAATGGAATATCCAGTAGAAAGCACAGGAGATGTGTGTCTGTCGAATTCTCTTAATCTTAAAAATGCACTATTGGTCCCTTCTTTGTCTACTAAGCTTCTGTCTGTTGGCCAACTAACTGAGGAATTAAACTGTGTGGTTCTCATGTTTCCTGATTATTGTATATTCCAGGATATCCTCACGAAGGAGATCATTGGCCGTGGTATTAAGAAAGGTCGTTTGTATCATCTTGAAGAACTGAAAATTGGAAAGGCAAATGTAGCAATCAGGGGCTCAAGTTCAGAAAAACAAATTTGGACCTGGCATCGGCGGTTAGGGCATCCTTCCTTTAGCTATATGAGAAAATTGTTACCCTCTCTTTTTTCTGACTTTGATAGTTCTATGATGTCTTGTGAAACTTGCATAAAAGCAAAGAGTCACCGTGTTTCGTATCCGACTAGTATTAATAAAAGTGCTGCTCCTTTTGATTTAATTCACTCTGATGTTTGGGGACCATCCCCGATAACTTCAATTTGTGGGTATAGATGGTTTGTTTTGTTTATTGATGATTGTACTCGAATGACTTGGGTATATTTATTAAAAGAGAAAAGTGAAGTATCTGGGGTCTTTAAGAGTTTTTATAATATGATACAAAACCAATTTGACAAAGGAGTTAAATTTTTTAGAAGTGATAATGGGGGTGAGTTTGTCAATGGTGTTCTTAAGAAATTTTTTGTTGAAAAAGGAATAATTCATGAAACATCCTGTGTTGGGACACCACAGCAGAATGGAGTGGCTGAGCGAAAAAATAGACACATTCTTGAAACAGCGAGGGCTTTGTTGTTTGAATATAACGTACCACAAATTTTCTGGGATACTGCTGTTAGTATGGCTGTCTATGTTATCAACCGGTTACCCACAAAAGTAAATAACTTTCAAACCCCACTAAAAACTCTTGAAACATTTGTCTCAATTCCTTCTGTTCAAAGCTTACCTCCAAAGATATTCGGATGTGTTGCGTTTGTCCATCTTCCAAAACACCAACGATCCAAAATAGAGCCTCATGCAATAAAGTGTGTGTCACTAGGGGTTGGACTACATAAAAAGGGGTACAAATGCTATGAACCGATAGGAAAGAAATGGTATGTTACCATGGACGTGACTTTTATTGAGACTGAGCCGTTTTTCTCTACATATTCGCCTCAGGGGGAGAGAGTAAATGACAGCGAATATTCTGAGAAGGTTGTACAAATTTTACAATATCCACAATTCGGGTCAGTGCCACTCGGGTCAGAGCAACTCGGGTTAGAGCCACTCGGGTCAGTGCCACTCGGGTCAGAGCCACTCGGGTCAGAGCCACTCGGGTCAGTGCCATTCGGGTCAGAGATCAGTGGGTTTGAAGAACAACAACCAGAATTACTCAAGAAGGTGTTTAGAAGAGGTGAAAATAGACGAGTTTGGGTAAACACAGCTGAAGAAATGATACAAACGGACCAAATACCACAAGAGCCTGGATCTCCTGAGGAACATCCACAGGTAAGTATCTCTAACTATATTCTACCTCCACGAGAGAATAGGGGAAAACCACCAAACCGGTATGTTCCAGAAGATGGAACAAGTGTTGCTAAATACCCGATTGCAAACTATGTGAACACCAAGAATTTGACTCAACCTTTAAGAGCCTTTAGTGAAAAAATGTTGTCATTAGAAGTGCCAAAAAATGTTGAGGAAGCAAAAAGGGATAAAAAATGGGTGCATGCCATGGATGTAGAAATGGAAGCCTTAGATAAAAATGGAACCTGGTCTCTGGTAGAATTACCAAAAGGAAAGAAAACAGTTGGGTGTAAGTGGGTTTATACAATAAAGTTTGGTGCTAATGGTGAAATTGAAAGGTATAAAGCAAGATTAGTTGCGAAAGGATACACACAAACCTATGGTATTGACTTTCAGGAAACATTCTCTCCAGTTGCTAAACTTAATACTATTAGGGTTTTATTATCTCTTGCAGCAAATCTAGATTGGCCATTACATCAATTTGATGTAAAAAATGCCTTTTTGCATGGCAACTTACAGGAAGAAATCTACATGAACCCCCCTCCCGGATACATAAACACAGGATCAAAACCAGTAGTTTGCCGACTACATAAGGCATTGTATGGCCTAAAACAGTCACCTCGAGCATGGTTTGGTCGATTTTGTAATGCTATGAAAAATTATGAGTTTGAACAGAGTGATTCTGATCATACTCTATTCTTTAAAAAAAGACAAGAGAAACTAACTGTTTTGATTATATATGTAGATGACATGATCATTACAGGAAATGACAGGGATGAAATAAAGAGGCTTGAAGAAAGACTTTCAATGGAGTTTGAAATGAAGAGCTTAGGAGGTCTCAAGTACTTTCTTGGAATTGAAGTGATGAGGTCAAAGAAAGGCATTACTCTCTCACAAAGGAAGTACATTCTTGATCTGCTAGCAGAAGTTGGTATGCTTGACTGTAAGCCAGCAGACACACCATTGATCCAAAATCTCAAGTTGGAAGAAAGTCCAGACCAAGCACCTGCGAACAAAGAAAGATATCAAAGGTTGGTGGGGAAACTTATATATCTATCACATACTAGACCGGACATTGCTTATGCAGTAAGCCTGGTAAGTCAGTTTATGCATAACCCGAGCGAAGAACACATGGAGGCTGTCATAAGAATAATAAGGTATTTAAAGGGAGCTCCAGGGAAAGGAATACAATTCCTAAGGAATGGACATTTAGATGTTATGGGATATACAGATGCTGACTGGGCTGGGAATGTTACAGACAGGAGATCAACATCTGGCTACTTTACATTCGTAGGAGGAAACTTGGTTACATGGAGAAGCAAGAAGCAGAAGACTGTTGCCTTATCCAGTGCTGAGTCCGAATTAAAAGGTGTGGTTAACGGAATTTGTGAGCTAATGTGGCTCAAGAAACTGATGACAGAACTTGGCTTCCCACCTACAAAAGAAATGGACTTGTGCTGTGACAACAAAGCAGCAATAGATATCTCTCATAACCCAGTTCAACATGATCGGACCAAGCATGTTGGGGTTAACAGACATTATATTCGTGAGAATATTGAAGCAAGGATAATCCGACTAATACAGGTGAAATCGGAAGAACAACTTGCTGACATTCTCACTAAGGCAACCTCAAGCAAGACATTCTATGGCATACTGAGCAAGTTGGGTATGACAGATCCGTACATACCAACTTGAGGGGGAGTGTTGAAGCGCCACAGAAGATCATTCTCACCAAGATGGAAGGTGGTGCTGGAGATGGTGCGCAATATCCAGAATGAGCTGGAGATTATTTGTTGCATTATAATATCATGTAAATATAGAATTAGTGAAGCTAAGTTTGGAGAGTAGAATAAAGGCAGATTGTTGCCTTCTCACGAATAGCTATTCTATATATTGATATATCTCCTCCTGTTGTAATTTGTACAAAACATTTCCATTAAATAAAAATAGGGAGGGAAGGGAGCTTTCATGGGAGTGCTGTGTTCTTTATTTCTATCTTATTAAGTTAACAAGATGCACTGCCCATCATGAACCTAATCATGCCTAGTCTAAGTTTAGATGAAGAAATCTGTTTTAACAACAACAGAGACCGGCTCATTTGGAGATGGGAGGGGAATGGCCTATATAGCTCAAAATCTATATACGCAGCCCTTATGGGTGGGGGACATTCGTTGGCAGTTCAATGTACTCTGGAAGTGCAAAGCTCCACTTACAGTGCGTATCTTCGCTCTACTTTTGCTAAGGAAGAAGATCCTAACGCATTATGTGCTACAAAGGCGTAACATACAATGCAACAAGACGTGCATGATGTGCAACCAATGACCAGTAGGCAGATAGGGGACGGCATGGCTATCTCATTTTGGTTCCACTCGTGGCAAGGCGTCCCCTTAGCGGATATGGGTGCAAGGCCGCAATACCCATCAGTATCACTTAGAGATGCTACTCCAATGCTGCAGGTAATTGCCCCTGATTTGAATCTCAACTATGACTTGGACTTCAACAGTGGAAGGGATGAGATATCTTGGCTATGGGAAAGTTCAGGTAAGTACACGGCCAAGTCTGCGTACCGGGCTCTGATTGGGGAGGGAAGGTTAAGTGGGAATTTAATTATGTATGGAAATTTAAAATACCTCCCACTGTTAAGGTTTTCGTGCAAATGCTGTTGAGGGAAAAGTTGTTGACGCATGACGTTATGGTTAAAAGGAATCTGAATTGCCTACCAAACTACGTGCTTTGTGACAATTGTCCGATTGAATCCGCTGTTCATTTGTTCTTCTTGTACCCGTATGCAACTCCATTATGAAGCTAGGAGATTCGGTACAATCAGTTTGGAGGCTGTCTCGTGAAATGGCATCACAAAATTCCAACAAGCAGGCGAGGAAGCTCTGGGGCTCACTATTTTCAGCAACGCGCTGGGCATTGTGGAAACATCGCAAAGAGGTGGTCTTTTGGGGGAAGGATATTGAGACCAGTGGTGCTAGCAAATCAAGCGGTGCAGGATGGAATGCTATGGGCCAAATACTCATAAAAGATTGTTGTGTGCTGCTCATGTTTTAATGATTTTAATCCTATGGGATGTTTGTGTTACCTATTTTTTGTTTGCTTTTACTTAATTGTTGTAATAACCGTAGCAAAGATGTCGTAAAACTTTCTTATTTCAATGTAGCGCTTGACAGCCACTGTCAAGTTTTCCACTTTTCCTTCAAAGAAAAAAAAAAAAGAGAGAGAGAGAGAGTTACTCAGGAGACATATAACCAATTGTGCCAACAGGTCCTGTTAGAAAAGACTTGCTTGCCACTTTTGTAAGTCTTGCCAGCCCAAAATCAGCAACCTAACAAAAAATTATCATTACCACAACTAGGTGAGTAATCCATTTTTAACCTCTGAAAACTTTTTTTTTTTTTGAGAAAAACCCGTAGGAACCTCTGAAAACTTGCAAACATCCCACTTGCTATTACAAACAGAGAAATACAATATACCAATTTGCTTTTTGATGGTGATATTAGGACTTCTCTCAGTAATACCCATTTTCCTTGACATCACCAAATGAAATATTAGACCATTATTAGTTTTCTTTCTTTATGAAATATAAACTCCTCAATTCCTCATATTATTATTAGGAAAAACAACCTAACTCTACCCCATCATTGGAAAAGTGCCCTCCCTCGAAGTTCTGCTCCAAAATACACTCATTATCAAGTACCAGAATTTTTTATCAGGTACTGGAACAGAATTTTGGTACTGCGATATCAGATTTGGATTCTGATGTTCTATCACAATCGACATTAATGAAATTTCACATAATATTAGCAGATTTGGCAAGTACAGACCTTTGCACGGCCTTTCTCGTCAATCAATATATTAGCAGATTTGATATCTCTGTGGATGTAAACTGGTACAGTGTGCTCGTGAATGTACTCAAGGCCTCTTGCTGAGTCAAGAGCTATCTGCACTCTGTTAGCCCATGAAAGAGGGGACCACCCTGCATTAGGTATCAATTGGCGATGATTTAGCAAATAATAGCAAATAATAGTAGTCCAATATCTATGGTGGCATCTCAATCAAAACCAAATTAAACCTCATTCTGAGCTTTTGTGTCAAGCTTATTGGGTGTTATTATTAATGCTGGTAAAATTTGACATAACCAAGGAACGTATGCATTCCACCCAGACCTCATCCAACCCAATTTAAAAAAAAAAATAATGACTTCAATAATTAACCAAACTCGACTGCCAGTATATTATCTCTAACTCATTGGTTGCTTAGGTCGATATGTCACCATTTCTATTCTTTGCACGATATCACAGAAACAAAACTCTTTTCCAAATAGCTTATTTCTATTGCATTTGCCTATTTCTAGTATAAATCTTACTTCCTGAGCTGCACAAGTGTTGACTCAAATCGCCATTCTCAATGTACTCGTAGACAAGGAAAAGCGCACCCTCTATGCAGTAACCTATCAATTGCACCTACCATGAAAAGGGACAATCATACTTTTATTCTTTACTCCAGAAGTAATGACGGTATACTTCAATGAAATGACAGAAACAACCATAAAAATAGTCCTAACAACAATGGCTTTCATATAGTTTCAAGGTAATTACCATTATTTGGTTTGGGGGTGTTTTAATTTTCTTTTCTTTCATGCAGGTGAAGGACATGACCTTGTAGTTTGATATTATAAATAAGTTGCCAAATAAAAAAATGTTATGGGAAGATGTTTAAAAACCATAAAGAAAAATATCCATGAGAACTCACTAGATTCAAGTGGTGAACATGAGTCAATACTTTGAGTTCGGCAAGAAATGATGTAGAGGCCTGAGTTTCCATTTTCTTTATTGCAGCTTTCTACATAGTAAACCATGTAAAGTACTATCTTTCAAAACTGAAAAAGTTAGAAAGAAATACAAACCAAATGAGAGTAACCAGAAGAACTACAGAATGAGGACCTATATTTCAGCCCTTCATGCATTATTGCCATTTTGGGTACTTCTTTGTATCGAAAAAGAAAAGAAAAGACACAGTTAGAGTGGGAAAAACGTGCCGTGCCGTGCCGTGACTAACACGCCGTGACTTTGGTCACGTGCCGTGACCAAGTAATTTTTTCACGTGCCGTGCCGTGACAAAAATTATGAGGGGTGGTCACGGCACGCGAGTCACGGCGTGACTCGCGTGCCGTGACTAAACGTGCCGTGACTAAACGTGCCGTGACTAAACGTGCCGTGACTAAACGTGCCGTGACTAAACGTGCCGTGACTAAACGTGCCGTGACTAAACGTGCCGTGACTAAACGTGCCATGACCAAACGTGCATTAGTCATGTTTGATCGCATTTAACATTTAAAAAAAAAAATACGAAACGATTCTTTAAAATTCAAATGTTTTAATTGAAATTTAAATGTAAATATTTTAATTAAAATAAAATTATACCTTATAGGAAGGTATGTTAGTGTATTGCCTCGTGATTGCCGTGACTCCCGTGACTGGCGTGTCTACCGTTCCGTGACTCGCGTGTCCCGTGCCGTGCTGTGCCGTGACCAAGGCAATTTCCGTGCCGTGTCTTCTTTGCCAACAATTGGTCACGGCACGCGAATGGTCACGGCACGGGACACGCGAGTCACGGCACGCGAAGGACACGCGTGCCGTGCCGTTCCGTGCCGTTACCGTGCCGTTCCGTGACGGAGTCGGCTCCGGCGTGCCATTTTTCCCACTCTAGACACAGTGCTTGAAGTCTCCAAATGTTGTTGTAACCAGGGGTGGATTTTGAGTTTTTATGGAGATTTATAGGTTCAGACTAACTTTGTCCCTCCATAAAATTATATTTGCCCCTTCTGGAGTTCTGATTTGTAATTTAGACTAAATTTAGAGTTAAAATTAGAATAAATTTCTTGAATTCTGATTGATAATTAGGATTAAAAGTTAAAATATTGGAAATTAGATATCAGATAATTGTTTTTTATCTAGTACCCGATTAGCTAGTGGATTTGAACTCGATTCGCTATTTTATTACCCCCACCTAGAGTGGGAAAAATGGCACGCCGGAGCCGACTCCGTCACGGAACGGCACGGCACGCGTGTCCTTCGCGTGCCGTGACTCGCGTGTCCCGTGCCGTGACCATTCGCGTGCCGTGACCAATTGTTGGCAAAGAAGACACGGCACGGCACGGCACGGAAATTGCCTTGGTCACGGCACGGCACGACACGGGACACGCGAGTCACGGAACAGTAGACACGCCAGTCACGGGAGTCATGGCAATACACTAACATACCTTCCTATAAGGTATAATTTTATTTTAATTAAAATATTTACATTTAAATTTCAATTAAAACATTTGAATTTTAAAGAATCGTTTCGTATTTTTTTTAAAACGTTAAATGCGATCAAACGTGACTAATGCACGTTTGGTCACGGCACGTTTAGTCACGGCACGCGAGTCACGCCACGTGAAAAAATTACTTGTCACGGCACGTGAAAAAATTACTTGGTCACGGCACAGCACTTCACGTGTCCAAAGTCACGGCATGTTAGTCACGGCACGGCACGGCACGACACATTTTTCCCACTCTACCCCCACCCCACCCTCCCCACCCCTGACGGAAATTCTGGATCCGCCTCTAATTGTAACCTTGTGCATAAGAAATTATGGGACTTTTGCATCATGACCAAATATTCTAATTGTATTTACAGCTAATTAACAACGAAATTTCCTGTATTCACAATAGTAACCAGCAACTATTTAATACAATATAATGAGGCCAACCAGAAATTGACTATTTGCCCCAGACTTGCAAACTACTCGAAACCCGACATTTAAGAGACATATATGAGTTCATTCCATTTTGATTTGGAGTTATAATTTATAACCAAAAATACGCTCAATTTATAGGGGAAAAAGCTATCAATATCCCATCCTACGAAGCTAACATCACCTTGCTATTTGCAAATATATGAATTTCGGCATGTTGCATATATAAAAATTATTGGCTGTCATTTTACAAAGTTCCCCAAGAACCAAAGTAGAAAGAATCGGATCCAACAAACCTCTCCACGGAGCACTGCATAGTAAACAGACCCGAATCCGCCTTGGCCAATCTTATTAGCCATGCTAAAATCATTAGTAGCTTTGGAGAGCTCTTCATAAGAGAACTCTACAGATTTGGCAATGGTAAGTCCAGCAACTGGAGAGGGAGCATTAGCCACTGATATGTATATGGACAGATCACAACAAAGAGAACCAAAATGATTAGTAAATTAAAGAAAATGAGAGCATAAACCAGCGTTTACACAATATTAAACAGCTAGTTGTTGAATCAACTCGAACAGGTTAAGGCCCAACATAATTTGCTATAAAGGCATTCAATTAAGTCAATACGAAGGAAAGGGTAATTTAGTAACTTTTTACTGGATATTAATTTAGCTTTCATTTGTCACAAACAATACACCTATTTGTAAGCCAAAAATGTGTTCAAGGTTAGACGTGAGTTCAGAAGCAGAAACTGTCGACTGTCATTTGCATAAGATGAAGCATAATATGCAAAAGACGATGTATTAAATTTGTAAGAAGATTTCCAGCATGAAATGCAATTAAGGGAACAGAACTAAATTATAAATCAACAAACTGATCAGATTGAGTCAGGTTGGCTCAGCTCCAGGTTTCCGTTTGGTTGGTTCAGTTATTGCAGGTTTTACATTGCTCATTTGTTGCTGTTTAGAACTGATTGTTTTTAATCCATGTTTAAGGTTATAGGATATAAGTATATAACAATTCAAAACAAAAGCGAAGCATAAATTTGAAACAGTACCAAGAGGAATTGGGCTCTCTCCAGACATTCGAGGAAGCACAGATTCCTTCTTAGCCTTCTTTCTCTTGTCCACCAAGCAGTAGGAAACAAGACCAATTGATAGAAGAATAGCTATTGCGCCTATTACAGTTCCTGCAATGGCTCCGCCTGATAAATTCCTGTCCAATTTCAGTATTTCAAAACATCAACATTGACCAGGTTTTACCCAGTAAATTATGTTTGTACCAATTGTACCAATCATTCAACTCATATCAAATACAATAAGAGTTGTGCAAACTACTTTACTCTCTCAATTTCTTTTTTTAATTTTACTATATGCAACAGCATTTTCACCAGTACCGTGATGCATGCTTCTGTCTATTTTTCCATGTAAATAGAAAATTTGATTCTCAGATTGTACACAAGAATCAAAGATATATACATTGACAAACCATACAATACAAGCAATGTTACTTCTTTACATATCAATATGTAAAAAACTAGTTGAAATAATTACCGCTTTGAACTAAGAGCACGGTAGATTCCATTAGTATCTGAAATAATTATACCAAACCAGAATAATATTAAGTTGCAAATTCCTGAATCAGAACAAAAGAAAAGAATACAAAAAAAATACACAGATTATGAAAACTTAAATCTATCGCTCAACATTTGAGTCAATATTTTCAGATTTGTCCTCGTTAGTATGGTACCATCATACAAATCAGAAGTGCCCATAAATATAATTTCAATTATCCTTAATATAAACCCAACTGGCTAATTACATACAATACATATTAAGCTACGATATTAGCTACCACCTATAGATTGACACACAATTACTTCTAGGTTGATGCTTTGTTGTTCTTAAAATGGACCCACCTGGACTTTACTCAATTATTATTGCAAATAACTACTCAATTACAAGTATGAATGATCATCTGGTGCAATTGCAAACACATCAAAAGTACTGTTTCATCTGCAAAAATAGCACAATAAGAAAATGTCTAATATAGATTCTTACCGCGTGTGGGAACATACAAAATTGCACCCACTGAACTGAAATTTACACCGGGATTGTACTTTTTAACTAGCTCTGCTGATATTTTATATGTGCTCGCAACAGAGCTTGTATTCTCACCAGACTGTAACGGATACGTCTCAAACAACCCGTACTGGTCTGAAACAGACCTTTTCCCGCATGAACAGTTCACGGTGACATTCACAGTAGCACCACTTGGTACAGAATTGGCTGGGTCATATGAGTTGAACTTCACAAGTGAGTATGTATTGGTTAGGTTGGCATAGTTATCTTTGGCGATCCTTTCGTATGTGTCGCCACCTTGCACGGTGTATTGGAAGGTGTGACCAAGAAACGAATTGTCTATACAGTCACAAGAAAAATTCACATTCACACGTTCCCCAACCTAGATAAAAACGGTAATATCTTAAATTCAGGAAAAAAAAAATGATGTTGGTTTTTTAGTTTTAAGTTTGAAGAAGCAAAACACTTGGATTGGAGGTACATAAATTGAAAACAGAAAAATAATTTGAAGAGGTAATTCAAAAGTGCTTAGCTAAGAAAAAAAAACAAAAAGTCATGGTTTTCTATAAACAAACCAAAACTTTATCATATTTATTTGTAAAAAAAATCCTCCAAAATTTCTCAAATCCCAACTGAATGAAGGATATTTGGAGTTATTTGTCCTAAAAGCCTAATAAAGTATTAGTTATTGGCTTCGCGCTGCCGCCACTACTGAATAATTTACTGGGTTTTTAGAAAACTGGTCAATTAACCCGGTTTGACCGGTTTTAGTACATTTTTTATTCTTTTATTGAACCAACTCAGACCTCCGGATCCGGATGCGGATCCGGTTTTTTGGTTAAACTGGCTGTCCGGTTAGATTCTGATAACACTGCTCTTGATAGAATTCAACAAATATCTTCCTTGTAAACGATAACAGGAAAAGCAATTGCTAATCAAGTAAATATACCAAATTAAATAAGAAAGAGAAGAAATTACTGGAGCAGTGTAATCACCTCACCTGGATAAAATCATTATTCGGGTATGTTGGATTGTAAAGCAAAGCCTCATCAGGAGTCATTTGGAACAGAGAAGCTATATAGGTCAAATCCAAGTCAATACCTACAGAAGCTGAGCTTGAGACGTAGTATGAACCCAGTGCAAGATTGCATGTTTTGGGGCACTTGGATTCCAATCTACTAAAACAACCGCTGGCTAAGATCGCTAAAACAAGTATGAATTTTGATTCAAACATGGCTTTTCCCCCTTCTCACTTCTCTGTGATCCAACTATATAGGGGTGAAAATGGATCACAGAGAAGGGGAAAAACCATGATTGGCTCATTGACTCTTCTTAGGTAATACGAGTGAACTCTGTGAGTACTTTTCATTGACTCTTACTTTGGACCTCTCTAGCTCGTTTGACTCCAATTTTTTATTTGTAACAACAACACAACAATAAAAAAGTTTTTAGTTCCAAACACAAACACGTTGGGATAGGCTAGAAATGAAACCTAACCGGAGGAGAGATTCATTTCCATAAAAAAACTGTATTTTATGTTGGCTAGCCACCAGAGGTAGAGCCAAATCTTCAGACTATGGGGGTCAAACATGAATGGGGAGTCAAGCATATAAAATTTTTATGTTGCCAATGGGGTCAATTTGACAGTTTTAAAGCATTTTCTACTAAATTATATAAAAATTTACCAATAAATACAAAATTTTTGAAATGACCCCCATTTATTATAAGTGGCTCCGCCTTTGCTCGCCACACCTATCACAACCCTCCTCCTCTTATTTCCTGACTTGGGATAGGCTGTGTAGAAACTACATAAGCAAAGTTAATTTTTTATTTGTTACATTTAAAAAAAAATTAAAATCAAAATGCATGCCTTCATTTCTCAAATCCTAATTTGTGTGTTAGATGACAAGCAGTCTGCATGTCACTCTGACTCTCTTTTTTTTTTTAAATTAAAAAATACGTATATTATTTGTCGCTGTATTTGAAAAAATTACGTATTAATATTCTTTAAAAATTATAGGCAATATTATTCGTTGTTGTTAGTCGTTCAAAATAAAAATAAAAATATCTAATTATATGCTAAATCAAATGAAGCATTACGAAGTAATATGACCCATACAAAGAGAGATAAATTATTTTTTAAATTGCATATTAATTTGTTGATAAATAATTTATTTTGATAAAATAATTAATATGCTGCCCAAAAAAAATTCAAACACAAAATGAAAATAAAAATTCAAATTTCAAACATGCATAACTTTTGATAGAAAACTCTGAACTAAAAAAAAATCATATAAAGCCTCAAAAACTCAATTGAAGTTTCTGATCCTCGATATTTTATTTTTAAATAATATCGCAGGTAAATTGAATGACTAACAATAAGAAATATTAGTACGTAACATTTTCAATTACAACAACAAACACTACAAAAGACAGGCACTTTTCGCGAGGATAAAAAGTGACTTTTCGCGACGGAGTACCGTCATAAACGTGTTTTTTCTTTTGCGACGGTACTTTTAGCGACGAAGTTCCGTCGCGAAAAGTGCCTACTTTGTTGTTGTGAAATAATACTTAATATTTTAAATTCAAAACAAAATAAGTAAATAAAATTTGATTCAAAACAAAATAAGAAATATTAGTACTTAATATTTTATTAGTGATCCACAAAATTGCAAAATAATTGAACCATGTAAAGTCACACAAAGGATATATATATAAGAACTCTAGCTATAATGAAGCTTATAAATTTGATTCAACTTTTTACTATTTCATGTCATAATCAGTGTTTCTGATTACAATTTCAATCATGGGTTGTTATTTATAAAAGCCCAATAAAGTATTAGTTATTGGCTTTGCGCTGCCAACTTTTCAAATTTCTAATCGCGCTGCCGCCACTACTGAATAATTTACTGGGTTTTTAGAAAAACGGTCAATTAACCCGGTTTGACCGGTTTTAGTACATTTTTTATTCTTTTTTTGGTTAAACTGGCGGTCCGGTTAGATTCTGATAACACTACTCTTGATAGAATTCAACAAAAATCTTCCTTGTAAACGATAATAGGAAAAGCAATATCTAATCAAGTAAATATATCAAATTAAATGAGAAAGAGAAGAAATTACTGGAGCAGTAATTAATCACCTCACCTGATATAATTTTCATCCGAGATTATTGGATTGTAAAGCAAAGCCTCATCAGGAGTCATTTGGAACAGAGAAGCTATATAGGTCAAATTCAAGTCAATACCTACAGAAGCTGAGCTTGAGACGTAGTATGAACCCAGTGCGAGATTGCATGTTTTGGGGCACTTGGATTCCAATATACTAAAACAACCGCTGGCTAAGATCGCTAAAACAAGTATGAATTTTGATTCAAACATGGCTTTTCCCCCTTCTCACTTCTCTCTGATCCAACTATATAGGGGTGAAAATGGATCACAGAGAAGGGGGAAAAACCATGATTGACTCATTGACTCTTCTCAGGTAATTAATACGAGTGAACTCTGTGAGACTGTGAGTACTTTTCATTGATTCATGGACTCTTACTTTGGACCTCTCTTATTTGACTCCAATTTTTTATTTGTAACAACAACAACAATATAAAAGTTTTTAGTTCCAAACACATTAGAAATGAAATCTAACCGAAGGAGAGATTCGTTTCCATAAAGAAGCTCGCCACCAGAGGCAGAGCCAAATCTTCATACTATGGGGGTCAAACGTGAATGGAGAGTCAAGCATATAAAATATTTATGCTGCGAATGGGAGTCAATTTGACAGTTTCAAAGCATTTTCTTCTAAATTATGTAAAAATTTACCAATAAATACAATTTTTTTGAAAATAAATGGGGGTCAATTGACCTCCATTTATTATAAGTGGCTCCGCCTTTGCTCGCCACACCTATCACAACCCTCCTCTTATTTTCTGACTTGAGATAGGCTGTGTAGAAACTACACAAGCAAAGTTAAATTTTTATTTGTAACATTTAAAAAAAATTAAAAATCAAAATGCATGCCTTCATTTTTCAAATCCTAGTTTGCGTGTTAGATGACAGGCAGCTATGTTGCATGGATACGGGTACGGGTATCGTATCGGATACGGCGATACGACAATTTTCAAAAATCTAGGATACGATATGTCTATTATATATATATATTATTTTTTATTATTTTATATATTGTATTTAGATAATCATAACTTAAATCAAATTTGTATAAAAAATTAAAGGCTTAGCATAAGAATATATTAAATACTATAGTTACTAGAATATATCACAAACGACACTCTACTGTAGTGGTTAAAGGTTTTGACGCTCACTGGGACTTCCCAGGTTCGATTCACGCAGGGAAAAAAAAAAGCTCCCGTGTATGGCGGCTCATGGGTGCGGGCGTGGTTCACGGTCGCTGCTCATGGGTGCGGACGTGGTTCGCAGGCGCGGTTCACCGTATCCACACGTGTCCAGTCGTATCCAGCCGTTTCAACAGAGTATCAGCGACCGTATCGGCCGAGTAAGGATACGCCATGTAAGCAGATACGCCAGCTGGCGTATCAGTACCGTATCGGTATCCGATACGTGTCCGATACGAGTACAGAGCATAGAAGGAAAAATTGGAATCGGAATCGGGATCGGCCCCGTCCGATCCCGATCCGGATCGGAAAAACCGGTCAGAATCGGCTGAATCGGATCGGAAAATCGGACTTTTTTGCCAGAAGCTTGTTTTATACTAAAAATAGGAAAAAATTGATAAAAATATTTAGAAATATTATTACAATCAAATAATCCACTAATACAATATAATACAAGCATTACAAATCCGTGGTTGAATGGGTTGGTACAAATTAGTGAATTAGAATTGTTATATATAATAATGAATTCTATTATATAACAACAAAAGTTGGTTGGCTTGGTGGTAAATAGCTTTGCTCTCTTCATATAGAACCTGGGTTCGATCCACGCAGCTGAAATTTTTTTTGTATTTGTTTATAATTCGTGTTTCGGCCGAAATATGACCGGAACGGGCGAAATTGGCCGAAATCTGCACTACCGCGTAAATCGGCCTAAAATCAGATCGGCACCGTCCGATCCCGCTCCGGAACGGCCGATTTTGCCTTCTATGGTACAGAGCCTGTATTGGAGTATCCGAGTAACATAGACAGGCAGTCTGCATGTCACTCCGACTCTCTTTTTTTAATTAAAAAATACGTATTATTTGTCGTTGTATTTGAAAAAATTACGTACTAATATTCTTTAAAAATTATATGCAATATTATTTGTTGTTGTTAGTCGTTCAAAATAAAAATAAAAATATCTAATTATATGCTAAATCAAATGAAGCATTACGAAGTAATATGACCCATACAAAGAGAGATAAATTATTTTTTTAGATTGCATATTAATTTAATTTGTTGATAAATAATTTATTTTGATAAAATAATTAATATGCTGCCCAAAAAAATTCAACAAAAAATGTAAATAAAAATTCAAATTTCAAACATGCATAACTTTTGATAAAAAACTCTGAACTAAAAAAATCATATAAAGCCTAAAAACTCAATTAAAGTTTCTGATCCTCGATATTTTGTTTTTAAATAATATCGCAGATAAATTGAATAACTAACAATAAGAAATATTAGTACATAACATTTTCAATTACAACGACAAATAATACTTAATATTTTAAATTCAAACAAAATAAGAAATATTAGTACTTAATCAGTATTTCTGATTACAATTTCAATCATGGGTTGTTATTTATAAAAGTTGCTATATGAAATTAATATTTTGTACAGCTAAAAGCAACCATTCAATCATTTTAATTACGTTAGGAAAGAAAGATACATATATTTTTTTGCTATTGATTGCTTGATCGTACAAAAAATATGCCACTAAATTGACGCCCATTTATTATAAATTTTGAAAATAAATGGGGGTCAATTTACCCTCATTTATTACAAGTGGCTCCGCCTCTGCTTGCCACACCCACAGTGACAAGATACGCGTTTTATTCGTGTTTAATTCGCGAATAAAACGTTTTTGGGGTGTTTCCGAACCGAATGGCGTATTATTCGTTGACCGAACCTTTGACCGAATAAAACGCGAATTTAACGAATTTTATGAATAATATGCGTTTTTTTTTCAAGTTTTTTTCGGAAAAAAAATTTGAAATTCTCGTGAGCACAGTAATTCCCCAGGCACAGTACAGTCTACGCGGTTTTCCAGACAGTCAAGCACCCATGTGAGCACAGCACATTTCCCATTATATATTTTTTTTTACTATTTGATCTTCTATGGCAAAAAACAAGCAGTATATCGTACAGTAAATCATCGGTAATAAATTAAATATGCACTGAAATTCGTATTGTAATTCCGAATTATTCCCGAATTATACCCGAATTATTTCCGAATCACGAATTTTTGACCCTGCCGAACCGAACCCGAATTATTCATTTGTTACTATGGCCACACCTATCACAACCCTCTTATTTCTTGGTTTGAGATAGGCTGTGTAGAAACTACACAGACGAAGTTAATTTTTACTTGTAACATTTAAAAAAAATCAAAATCAAAATGCATGCTTTCATTTCTCAAATCCTAGTTTGCGTGTCAGATTTCAGATTAAAAAAAAAAATCGAACTATATAAGAACTCTAGTAGATTGTAGTTGTAGGAATAGTTTGGAGTGAGTAAGTGTGGTGAGGGTGTTGGATTTGGGAGACGTTCTTAGATTGTTGGCTGGTGAGTTCTACAGTAAAAGCGTGACCTATTTAAATATTTATTAGTGCAGACATAATTAATCTGTTAGTTGTTTAAATAGTATACATAAAAAAAAAAATTTTTGAGAAACAATACATAAAAAAAAAATTGACAGTGTACTATGTATGAATATATAGAGTGAAAAAAAATAAGGTCAATTATCACTGAAAAACTGTCAATTATCAATATAAGCTACCAAATAGTGTGAACAAATTAAATAAGGATTTTTCTTGAGTATAATGGAATAAGCAAGATTAGTTCCCACTTTGAACAAGCAACGAGGGCCAAGATTGACCCAGTACAGGAAAGGAATGGAAGTCAACGATTAGTACTGATGGTGGACCCAATTAATGTAGAGCGACAAGAACCTATCAGTAATTCTTGCCTAACTTTCAAGTCAAATAATTGGTGGTGGTTCCCAATTTATAGATCTAAACTAATGAAAAAATAAAAGATACAAGGCTGACCATTGAATTAATTTGTTGAAACTTGCTACAGTAACGTCCATATATATATATTATAGTTTTATAGTTTCTAACAATGGATAGTCTTTTAAGGCCATAGCAGGAAAAGGCAAAATATAAATTAATACAGGGTGAAGTACGTACCTGGTGTGTTCAGCACAAGTGCACCCGACGGGTAGAAAGACCGCAATGCCAAAACAATATGGCAACTGAGTCCAGATATCACTGTTACGTCGTTCCAACCGCAGCATTTGATTACTTTTAATTCATTATAATATTTTTTCAAGCATTGACCACACTCGTTGCTTTTCAAGTCCTCCGTGCACTGGACAAAGGCATACACCGTTTTGTTGGCTGCAGCCACTTTACTCTGCGTTGAGCAAAGTGTACGTATAAATATACTTGAAAGAAATATAATTCTATCTGGAATGCTAATTAAATTGATAAGGAGGTCGTAATTAATATAATTTTTCAAATCCAGATTTATTTTTAAAAATTTGCAGGATTTAATTAACAATACTTTTTGGGTCAGTTGCAATAGGCTATATGCATGTACAATGAGAAATATCTTCCTTGTACCCTACTGCTATTAATTTGTCTATCCTATCCATTCGACTTTTAAAATTACTATAATATTCTTGTAGTTCAACAAACTGAGTGTCGAATATATAACAAATTAGTTAAAAAAAAAATTACTTCACAAGAACTAGTTATGTTTGTATAAAATTACTATATAGTTATAAGATTTGACTATGTTACCAGATTCAGCGCGAATAGTTGAGGTAGGGTAATCACTCTTGCAATAAGTTGATTGATGACTTGATCCAACTCATTTGTGAATTCTATGGATTCTGTTCCATTATAATAAGCGTATCGAAATGATGTATCTAGGACCGTAAAGAAGCTTTGATTCGAATACCGCAAGAGGCATGGCCAGTACCATATGACACCGCTTTTGCTATAGGGGCAGTATTGAAGTATCTGTGGTAAACGAGTACAGAAAAATGACTCATTTGATGGCACCTCACACTGAAAATTAATGATCAAGGAAAACAGAAATATGATATTATGTAGTTGTTATATTTTCGATCTGTCTACGTACCAACCTCTCTAGCAGCCTGAGTAACGCAAGCCTGGCAATTACTGAAGTCATCATATGCATAGCACATCGCCATACCATACACACGGTCTGAATCTTTTCCAACCGTGTTATTGAAATAGAACACTTTAGTATGGGCAGTGTAATTTACAAGGGAGCCCAGAAGAACCTGAAGATTCCCTAAATAGGTGCTTCCATCGGTGTAGTTATCAGAACTGGAGCAGTTGTAGTCATGGAATTCTTCTTTGTATCCATTTAGGCTGGTGACGAAGGCGAGGAAAGTAAAAAGAAAGAGGTAAAAGAAGGAATTAATGTCGGTAGGCATGCCTCAGTTTGTATTGTAGACTGTTACTTGGGAAAAAAATATAAGACCAAAAAGGAGAAGACTTAAGCACACAAATAGTTCCCACCCCCTTTTAATTTCCACAAACACCAAGGATTCTCTCTCACCACATACTTATATGAGTGAGGCTACGGTACTATGCATAGCACGGATTGGTCCGTGTTACGGCTCAATATTTGAGTTTTTTAAATTCTAACGGTCGATCTGAACTGTTCAACATGATTATAAAATGAATATGTACTTGCAAACCAAAATTTTACATTTTTTCGAATTTTTTTACTATTTTTATAGATAGGTAGAAAATCACTGTTTTTGGATGGTCTAGAATTTCAGATCAAGTGATTTTCTACCTATCTAAAAAAATAGTAAAAAAATTTGAAAAAATGTAAAATTTGGTTTGCAAGTACATATTCATTTTATAATCATGTTGAACGGTTCGGATCGACCATTAGAATTTCGAAAACTCAAATATTGAGCCGTACGTAGCACGGACCAATCCGTGCTATGCATAGTACCATAGCCTCACTCTACTTATATTATACTAGAAAATAAGAGTGTCATTTTCAATTTTGATTTTTTGCTGGTGCAACAGTTTATCAAATCCTCTTTTATGTATATCAATCTTGTTCCTCTTCAAAAACAAAATAATTAACAAGACTATATTTGAGCATAAGAGATATTTAAAATATTTTTCTTCATAAATTTTCAGGAATAAAAATTATAATTTAGCAAGCCTGATAAAAGTATTAATGTAGCAATTTCAAGACTATTTGCAAACATATCTAAAATTGAATGGATTGTGCTCCATAAATTAAAAATGGTTTCCATCGGGCATAATATATTCGGTGGTGGTCTGAGTGAACATGGTAGTGCTTTGGTTGTTGTACAACAAACTTTCAGTGTTCATCGAACCAAATATGCGGTGTTCCGACGAACTATCCATATATGGTAGCTATGTTATTTGAGGAGGGTTCCAATGCACCCTCTTTTTTTTGCTCCCAATGCACCTACATTATATATATATTTATCTCCATTTTCAAAGTCCGAACAGTTGATCCGAGCCGCTCAACATAATCTTCATAATAAAATATGCTTGGAGACCAAATTTTATATTTTTTAGAATTTATTTACTATTTTTTTGGATAGATACAAAATCACTGTTTTAAGGAGATTCTGGACCATCCGATAAAGTGATTTTGTATCTATCCAAAAAAATAGTAAATAAATTCTAAAAAATATAAAATTTGGTCTCCAAGCATATTTTATTATGAAGATTATGTTGAGCGGCTCGGATCGACTATTCGGACTTTAAAAACGGAGATAAATGATGTGGGTGCATTGGGAGCACAAAAAAGAGGGTGCATTGAAATCCTCATGTTATTTTATGGAAGTTTGTGTTCTTTACTATTTTATTCTTCACTGGATTAATTTTCACAGAACCTCGAACTACTCAGTTTGAGTGTTTATTAGTTGTTTAGTTTAAATGTTTTAGTGTTTAGTGTATGCTTGTTTATTGTTCAATTTTGAGGTCTAGTAATCAGAGAGTAAGTCTTATTATTCAGTTTATATTCTTTATTGTTCAGTTTCCACAAAAAATTGTTCAGATTAAGTGTTCTATTGTTCAGTTTGTGTGATTAATTGTTGCTTAATTTAAGATTATTCCGTATGTATTTTTTGTGTTATCGTAATATTTTAGAATTTATTTTGTGTGTTTTATAATATTTTTAGTACTTAGTGGTTAATCTACGTTCTTAATTTATTTTTTAATTTTAATTCTTTGATATTCATCGGGGACTTCATAATTTAGTTTACATTATTCTCGCCCAAGTTTCTCTGAAAGTTTGTTGAGATATTGAATGAGCCAAAATTTATGTAGGCTTCTTTTAAAAATTGAAGAAAAACAATATTGTTGCCTAGTCCATGATAATAGTCTACTGTCATAAAATCCAACCAGAGTGTTAATAGATCATTATCATGCGGGTCCCATATATTAATTTTGTCACATCTCAAACCGGGAATTCCGAATTAAGGTGTGATCAGTCATCGCCTCGTGTTTACTAATCATAAACACGCAAAGCTAGATAATACAAATAATAATAATATAAATGCATAGCGGAAACGGAAACAATATAAAATAAAGCAACAGTCATACAATCCATAAATAAATATAAACATAAATATATCAATCCATACAACCCACAGGATAATAAAACATAATCTACAGAAAAGGGGTACATGAACTACGGCTCCGAGATACAAACAAAAGTCTCGGGACCCTAAACCCTAACAAAGTCCTATAACACTACATCAAGTGGCGTCCCTAGCTGCGGTGCACCAGTCTCTGTACATAAAACTCACGAAAACATGTGGGGTGAGCGACTAATCGCCCAGTATGTGACCCAGAATTATCCCTTCAGGGATCCTCTACGGTCAAAGCACTTTTAATTCTAAACTACGTAGGAATTTTAATCGGTATTTAGTACGTATGTACGTATGTATGTAACCTATCATACTATCTAATTAAAGATAAATACATATAATATATGCCATGATACGGTTATCCAATTATACCAACATGCAAAGATTCCTGAAACAAAATATCAAGGAGAGTATTATTTAATAATCAAATGGAGTCCAGTACAAGAGTATTATGTGTCGAACTTTAATATATAATATTAATACGGATATAATATCACCCCGTACCGTGCAAATTTGAATTGAAAGGTACAACATAATGTAATCCAACACGACATAATCCAAGGATCGCGATCAGGGGGTGCAATGATACCCGATGCCTAGTGACATCGAGCATTGCCCCACAAGACATTGCACGCTCATCGATGGTTATATACATAATTAGTGTGTTTTCCTCACTCTAAAACGATTCTTCAACCAACATAAAAAAAAAATAGGAGAAATCTACAAGCAAGTCGTAAAATTTAAGTTAATCTGTTTCCTCATGAGCAGACAACGGAACTCCACCGTCCGGCCAGACCAATGGGACAGTCAAGAGACATGCAGTCTCATATCACACCACTGAGACACGCAACCTCAAAAACCGTATATGGCGAGTAGCTCCTAATGTTGGGGAAACCAAGCTCAAATTGTTTCATACCCGGCGACCGCAACCTAGAACCGGTGTACGTAAATGTAAAATGAAACGGGAAAGTATATATATAATGAGGAGGGTTCAAATGCCTCCATTTTTCATGCCTCCATCATGCCTCCATTTTTAAAAACTTTAATAACTCAAAATTTAAAACTTAAAAGTCAAAATAAAACCGTTGGATATGATCTACATCATTTTATCTATGCACGTGTAAAAAATTATGACATTTCAATTTTGTTTTGGTTGTCATCAAGAGCTTGTAAAAAACGTACTAATGTGGATAATTTCTAGACGTTGATTTTTCAACTTATTGATTCACATTAAAAACAAAATTAAAATGTCATATTTTTTTATGAGCACATAGATAAAATGATATAGATCACATCCAACGGTTTTATTTTGACTTTTAAGTTTTAAATTTTGAGTTATTAAAGTTTTTAAAAATGGAGGCATGGTGGAGGCACAAAAAATGGAGGCATTTGAACCCTCCTCGTATATAATTCAAATTGATACATATAATATTTACCCTAAAAGACCTCCAAGGGATCAAGTGATCCCTTAGCTCAATGGTTGCGGACCCGACTAGTTCCATCCCAACAAGCCGGAGCGCATTCACTCGGTCTTCTTCTCAACCCTCACCAATGCATATGCGCGGTTATATACTAATACTATTGTCCTCTACGAGAAGAGAACAAATAATATCCCTAATAACTATAATAATATATAATATATAATGAGTAGAACTAAGGTGCTCTTAAGCTCACCAAGCCCTTTGTGAGCTTAACTCAAAAACCTATCAATTTGACTTCAAATGACATTTCCAAACTGTTAGATGTTCAATCTATATTAAAATGTGCTTGGAGACCAAATTTTTTATTTTTTGGAATTTTTTTACTATTTATTAAGCTGGTTTGAAAACCACTGTTTTTCAATGCTTCAGAAATTTAATAAAAACAACGGTTTTCAAACCAGCTTAATAAATAGTAAAAAATTCCAAAAAATAAAAAATTTGGTCTCCAAGCACATTTTAATATAGATTTGAACATCTAACGGTTTGGAAATGTCATTTGAAGTGGTAAAGTGGTAAATTTTCATTTAGAAGGGATTATGCAATTCTAATTACAGTTAAGAAAATTAAACATGCTATAATGCATCTAATTAAATTAAAGTACAGATGACAGGTCAGGTGGTCGACTGGTAAGAGTACGCCACGAAAGAAATAATTCAGATATCCCACACCTGTAGGGCTAGCTGAAGACGTGTGCGTTATTCGCCTCTGTAATCCGCGTGCTCTGCGTATGCTCCGGTATAACCATCAGCAGGGTCGGTCCACAGATCGGGATCGGGATAGGTCTAATGACCTGTAATTCGTAGCGTAATTTAATTAGAATCGCAACTAATTATCGTAACCCTTGCTACCCCAGTTTTATTACTTTTAATTACGCGTTCGAACTTAATTGGCCAATTACGGGGTACAATACTCAATCAGTTCGGTTAGTTCAGTCGGTTCAACCCGATTCCGATTGAGTGTGAGTACTTATGGCTAATTCAACGTTAATTTAATTTATCGTACTAAACTTATTTATTATATTTTAATTTGGAGATAAACTGTTTAATTAGATTTTTAAACCTATATAAGATATTACCATTTACTTTTACGACAAAAATACGTAACCTACCTATTGTGTCTAATATTGCAGTAATTAATCGTACTTACATACTTGTAACGTGAATCACAACAACAAAGTAGGCACTTTTCGCGAGGGAATTTCGTCGCGAAAAGTACCGTCGCAAAAGAAAAAGCACGTTTATGACAGTTTAGCGTCGCGAAAAGTCGCTTTTTATCCTCGCAAAAAGTGCCTGTCTTTTGTAGTGAATGTACGTGTTCAACTTAATAACCCTATTTAGTGATTTATAACAATTCGAATTAAAACGAAAAATATTGATATGTTGTTAATTAATTGTCCTTTATTAATTAACCACATATCTATATTTATTTAGATGACAATTTATAATATTAATATTAATAATAATAATATAAATCTTAATCATAAGAAATAATATTTAAAGTACTTAATTCCTATTTATAACTAACTACCGTTTAATTTAAATGAATTACATTTATTTCTAAGTACGTGTATAAAATAACTACGTCACTAATTAATTCTTATACTAATCAGAATGATACGAAAATGCTTAATATGTTGTTAATTAATTGTCCTTAATTAATTAACAACATATTTTGTATTTATTTAAGTTTTTAGAATATTTGATAATATTATTACTACTTTTATTATTAACTAAAAATACTTAACTAAATTAAATATAATTTAAATGTGTTAATCCTAATTAACTATTGTTAGGACTTTTAATTTTTATTTATACGATAAAAATACGTTTACTAAGTAATTACCCTAACAACTAATTGAGTTTATTTCTAAATAAATAAAAATAAAATACGTTGTTAACCAATTGTCCTAATTAATTAACAACTTATAACTTTAGAGTTTTAATTAAAATTCCGTAAGTGTTAATTTATTTAAGTATAAAATATAGTACATTGCTTAGCAATTTAGCATACTATATTTATTATAACTTGAACTATTTTAACGATGCATAAAAATAGTAGTATGGTGTTAATCAATTGTCTTTATTAATTAACAATATATTTATATTTAGAATCTATAAATCTAAGTATTTAATTTATTAATTCTAATTAACTACGGTTGGTGTGCTAATTAAATTTAAGTTGGATTTGTACAACCGATCAAAACTTGGACAAATTCCAACTATATTTCATTCAAAGAGCCCAATTCATAAATTCTCAATTTTCTGCCTATGCCCAAAAATTCATGTAATTTAAATTCCAGCCAAGCCCAATTGAAAAGAGCCTAAAGCCCCTTCTAATTAATTCATTGGCCCAAGTTATTAAAACAATTGCATGTTTAAGTAATTTTCGGATTGGGCCTAAGCCCAAAATATATTTAATTCCTCCAAATTACATGGCCCAGCCGAATTAAATCAAAGGCCCATATTTAGTTCAAATTGGCCTAAAGGCCGGCCCCCTTTAATTTCAAAAATTCAATTCCCCTATTTACCATTATTCAACAGAGAAGCAAAACACAGGGGTCCGATACCCCTTTACCAGTATCCGACTCACACAACTAAAACAGCAAAGATCATCCGTAATTTTCCCGAATTCCCCGATTATTAAATCAACGTAATCGCGTTGAGAAAATCAACAACTCAAACGCGATATTTATCAATTCTATTGCCACGCCGTAACTCACAATTTTATCATGGCACAATTCAAGTTCGGGTCTAAATATACTTACACCGTCACTGTCAGTTCAAATAGGGCTGGTATAATCACACCATCAATTCAAGCCAGTACCAGTAGGTACACTGGGCTGGTACCGACCGGTACCAGTAAGGCAAAATCCAACACCCAAAACAGGACAGCATAGCCAGCACAAACAGCACCAACCAAGAAAGGCATCGTAGCCAGAAATCAAACAAGCCAGCGTAAGGCCATGTCAGAACACAAGAAGAACAGCACAAATCGGAAATCAGCCAAGTAACAAAACGAGCACAGAGACGGTACCAGTACCGGTATCGGTCACCCAATAAAATCCCCAAATCCCCGATTCAATTCATTACAAGCAATCGCATCTCAAAGCATATTTATCGGACCTTGGATTAAATTAATTTTAGCGTTTAGAAATCTATACAGATTTATCGGACGTTAATCGTGATGATTTATAAAATTAAATCGTAATCTTATTTAGTCAGAATTTCAAATTCCAGAATTGAATTCCACAATTAAACGAAACCAATATATTCTAATTAATTAATGAGCTAAAATTCAACGAGAATCTACGTGTAACAAATTGTACGAATATTTATTGTTAGTATTTTATAATTTCATTTAATTTTAGTTAATATATTACCTCTATATGTGTCACGAAAAATTTGTATTTCAAATCCGTAAGATTTTTAGATCCCAACATTCATTAATTTTAATCTAACGTTTCAATTCAATGTTCTAATTGAAATTTTTGGTTTAATAATAAAAATCATTTATGTTGATTTAAAATAAATTTGTATAATGTTAATCGCCAATTAATCCACAAAAGTTTTTAATTAGGCGAGATTTATAAATTATTAGTTAATTAATCATTTAAAATATTCAGACTATAACAAATTTCTTTTAGGCAGAAGAAAGATTTTGAGGCTAATTTTTCAATGACCAAACGATATCCATTATCAATTGGCCTAAATTCTGCAAAATTTGTTTATGTTCTAAAGTAAAGATAAATAAACATAAACAAGATGAAGAGAATGTAAAGAATAGCTCTCTCTTTATTCATATATTTATCATGTGTACAATACAAGATTACAATGTCTTTATTTATAGGCCACAAATTGTAAAGGAAAAATCATTACAATAATAAATAAGACATTGAATTCTAAATAATAGTGGGATATGAATTCCAATGGTAGTGGGGTAGTGGGGAAGTGAATGAGGATTAATATTGCGAGTTACAAAATGTATGGACCATCCATTATATTCATAACAGGTATTAAATAGTTTACTGACTTGACCTCCAACTTTTACTTTAAAAAACAAAAATCCCAATAATTGTTTCTTTATACGCCATTGTATTTTGAATGCATATTAAATTTCTTCTGGTACAATGAAGATATTGGCTCTGTTGCGTTGTGACTTCTCAAAGAAGTACACTTCGATTCTCTCAAACTTGCGAATTAATTTGCATTGTGATTTCTCTAAAAAATAGATTCAGTTTAATTTTTTGCATATGCAATAATCGACTTTTCATCTTGCATTTATTCTGATGGTCTCAATTGTCACAAGGCTAATTGAACATATATACGTACCCATGCATGTCAAGAAAATTGGGAAAATTATAGTAGTCTGGATTAGTAATCATCCATTTTGAATAAATTAGATTTTTCTTTACCTATATATGATAAAAGAGACCAAAAGAAAGAAGGGTAAAATGGGAAAAAAATAGCTTTAAAATCACTTAATTGTAGATAATATATAACTTCTACGGATAAATAGAAAAAGATAAACTGAGTTTAGAGATATATTAGATATTATAAAGAGTGTCAGGGAAAATAGAAAACTAAAGAAGTTTTGAAGGGTAAATAGAAAATTAACTCTAAAAACAAATGCAAATGAACTCATATAATGAAATATATATAACAGGAGCATGCATGCTATATATTTATTTATTATTGTTACAGTTTGGCCGAATTATTTCACTTTAGTCAAAGTTAAATCTAATTTAATTAGGGGGTAATATGATCTCATTCATAACTTATATGTGTGTTCGTGCACGTACACTAATTAATTAACTACAAGAATATGTTTTATCCGCGAGAATAAAATTGGCTAACAGCGTCGGTATCCTTGCCGATCCTCCCTTCGGTAATAGTGATATTCTCTGAAATAACAATTTTAATCTGTGATGTTACTTTCTGAAATAGTCTTTTTTTTTTTTTTGCGGATAAAAACATATTAGTTAATTAATCTTAATATATGTCCATCGGATATTAAAATATGATCCAACCACATCAAATTATAGTGACCATCAAGTTGCACATTTCTCGTATATCTATACAGAGTGCAGGAGAAAAAAAAAATGTGTTACCAGTATATATACACTAATATATGTCACGTTTTAATTTTTCCATTGATTTTTAAAATCCAGGGAGAGACAGTTGTTCCCTCTGACTGTGTGTGGGTCCGTTCTTGTTCACATAACAACAATTTATAATTTGATAATTCGGAATTAAAATTGATAAATAATCCAATGTAAATAACTGTAAAAAGTAGAGTTGAAAGACCAGGTTTCAAAAATGAAAATACAGTTGAGCAAACTATGTGCAATGAAATTTTCTCACGTTTTAATTTTTTTGATATATCTTAGTGTAAATGGGGTAATTAGTTAACTTAAAGAGTAATAATACATTTCTTTGATCAGTTATGCTTGTTTATTTTATTTACTATCACTACGCACAAGTTCAATACAGTAAATCTCTTGGAGCGACTATTCCGAACTACTATTCTACATTTGAATGTATTTGAATTAGCAAAAAGAGACTATTCTTTATTTGTCTTTTATAGTTAGCCTGCTATTCTACTAATTAACCCAACCAAAAGTTAAATTAGCTCACTATCTTAAATTTGAATTCGCTCAGTATTCTCACTAACCCAAACCTTTATCCAAAAAGTACTCTTAGGGCCTGTTTGGCTCTGTTATTGTGAGCGTGGGAAAAAAAATTCAGTTCAACTTCGTGTTTTCTGTCCCACGCGCACAGTAAACGTCAGTTCAAATTGGAGTCCAACCCATTCCCGTTCCCGTTCCCACCTGTAGGCCGAACAGGCCCTTAGAGAGCTGAACGAACAATGCGTGCAGTTATGTTCCTCTATTTTATCCAACACAATCAATCTTTTAGAGAACCGAACAAGCAGTGGTTTTAGTTTTGCTTCTCTATGTATCCATTATCACTACACGCAACACCAACACAGTCATTTTTTTAGAGAGCCGGACGAGTAACAATACAGTGCTTTCAGTTATGCTTCTGATCTATTTAATTTACTCACTATCACTACACACACACCCAACACAATCAATCTTTTAAAGAGCCGAACGAACATTGCTTTCAATTATGTTTTTCTATTTTATCCACTATCATTACATGATATACTTTCAGGTATGCATGCTTCTCTATTTTACCCACTATCATTACATGCACACAGGTACTCCAACACAATCAATCTTTTAGAGAACTCGACGCTTTTTCCGTAAATTTATAAGCAATGCTTGGGCCTAAAAGGAATATGTTTTAATATTATGGTACCAGAAAGGAACACAAATATTATGAATTGAAGTTAAAATTTACTGGTGGGTGGTGGTTCTTCCAACTATCAAAATTAGACAGGCTTAGGAAAGGAACATCTTAACCAAATGATAATTAGTTATATCCTCCTTTTGAGAGAATAACTAATTTGAAACATTTCTGTTAGACATGTATTGCTTACTGATTGCATGCTTATTGCTTAATTTTTATCAAAAAGGAAAAAAAAAAAAAAAAATCATGTATGCAACTTTTCAAATAGTTTTATACTTTATAATGGTAGTGTATTTGGACCTCATCCTGTAAACAAACACACACACACACACACACACAGAAAACTAATAATGGATAGCCATTTGCACTTCAACTTTTATGCTTCCAGATATTCTAACCTCCATGCAGCATGTTACACAGAACTGGCACTAATTATGCAAAACTAAAAGTTTTCTGGTCCTACCCAGTTTTCTCATTAAATATTAACAAATTATTAACAATAATTAATCGTATGACAAATTATTTTATCTATGTTGGATATACAATCAAATTGAAGAATTACAAGACTGCTAGTTAGTTCAAAAGACCATACAGTCACATAATTATTATGGATCACATTTACCAGTATATATGGATTTATAATTAAAAAAAAAAAAAACTAGTTGGACATTAATTAGAAAATAGTTACTAGACTGAGAAGCTGTTAATCAATGTAAAAATTGCTCATAAATCATACATCTACTGCTTATAATTAGAAAACTATAATCAAATAAACCTGTTTTCTTGTTTCTTAAGAACTTCTCCACTGTTTCATGCAGGTTATTTATTTATATATCTGTCCAAATTGATTATAATATAGAAGATTTCTAACATAAATAACCTTTAATAGATATATATATATCAATTGAGGATATATATTCAATAACAAACAATCCATATAATTAAGTATCTAAAAGATATAATCCTTTACACTATAATTATAAATAATATATATTCCCTGCATATATGCCTATATAATTGCCTAACTCTCTTAAAAATCTTCTCTATATAACCATCTCCTTCTCAACACACATCTAATTCCCGGTATACTATCTCTGTTTATATATATTTTATAACCTCCCTATTAATATCTTAATTACCTCTCATGAAGCAATTGTGTGATTTAATGCACTAATCAAGAAGAGAAGGCATCAACAAGGCTTTTCATGAGTTGCACCTGTGTTCTCAGGCACTGCACATAATCAGCTGCCTCTTCTAATAAATTGCAATACTCCATACTTCTCCCACCCGGCACAAGCCGCCTCAGCGTCTCAGCCCTTGCCGGTTCTTCAGGCCGCAACATGACAGGTGTCACGATACGAACCCTCCTCCGCACTGTTATCAATCTGTCTAACCGTTGCCTTTTCCGTTGCCGTAGGCGTCTAAGCAGTATTCGGCTCCACGTATGTCTCGATCCCGATGTATACGCCATGGAAGCGTATGCGGCACGCCGTATCTGCTTGGTACGGCATGATGGTGTCGTCGGCTTTGATGCCGTTCGATTGATCCTTGCTAGGGCTTGTATGAAGTGAAGTGATTGCATGGAATTTTTGGAGGTATAATTAGGGTTAGGGTTTGGATGTGTATAATTTTTTCTGTTCATGAGCTGATCCAGAGAGAGAGAGAGAGTAGAGGTCTAGAGAGAGAGAGAGAGAGAGGGTGTAACTAACGAAGTAGATTGCCTTTTAAGGTACGGTTTATGGGACAAAATGATGAGAAGAAGGGATATATAGTGGATTGCTTTCTCTGATTTCTGACACAAAAGGGTCCTTCCTGATTATAGAGAGAGAAATAGGATAGAGAAAGAGAGGGAAGAGGAGCAGGAAGGGGGGCAGCTCTGACACAACTGTCTAACAGAGAAAATGCATGCTGTCTTATAAGGAGGGATTGACAAAGGGGGACACAGCCCAAAAAGAAAGGAGATATATGGTTAATGGTGCCCCATAACAACTAAGTAATTCTTATGTTAATTAAGAAATGGGGTGATTAGAGAAAGATTAATTGGGAATAACTGAATGAATAAAGGGTTGAGCTTTTTTATTTAAAAGAAAAGAATATTTGTTAAAGCTAGCGAGAGACGTGGGAATCAAGGGTCCGTTTATACAAATAGTTGGGATCTCATGTGGCTCTCATCTCTCCCTCTATAATTCTTTCTTTATCAATGGCAATATATATATATATATATAGAGTAGAACTAGGGTGTTCCTAAGCTTACCAAGTCCTTCCGTGAGCTCGACTCTAAAACCTATCGAATTGACTTCAAACGACATTTTCAAACCGTTAGATGTTCAATCTATATTAAAATGTGCTTGGAAACCAAATTTTACTTTTTTTGGAATTTTTTTACTATTTATTAAGATGGTTTGAAAATCGTTGTTTTCCAATAGTGCAGAATTTTAATATAAACAGCGATTTTCAAACCATCTTAATAAATAGTAAAAAAATTTCAAAAAATGTAAAATTTGGTCTCCAAGCACATTTTAATATAGATTGAACATCTAACGGTTTGAAAATGTCGTTTGAAGTCAATTCGATAGGTTTTAGAGTCGAGCTCACGAAGGGCTTGGTGAGCTTAGGAACACCCTAGTTCTACTCATTGCAAGAACAAGACAAGAGTGTATATTCGGTCAGTTAATTAGAGTCATGTAAGATGTTAATTTTAGTTTTCTCTTTATATAATTTTTAATAATATTAAAAATATTTTATTATAAGAATACATGAATTGAATTAATGATGAAAATTGATGAATTTATGGGTGGAAACTATTGATTTAGACCAGTGATTTAAATAGCGGTCATAGCAGCCGCTTTAGTAGTATTAATTATTGGCATTTGCTTCGGTGGACATAAGGACCTATTTGTAAAATGAACATATTTTCATTTTCAAAGTTCAAACAGTCGATCCGACCGTTCAACATTATCTCCATATTAAAATATACTTGGAGGTCAAATTTTACATTTTTTTTGAATTTTTTTACTATTTATTAAGTATTTTACAAAAACTAGTCAAATTCAGACCATTGAATTTGTAAAATACTTAATAAATAGTAAAAAATTCAAAAAAATGTAAAATTTGACCTCCAAGTACATTTTAATATGGATATAATGTTGAACGGTCGGATTGACTGTTTGAACTTTGAAAATGAAAATATGTTCATTTTACAAATAGGTCCTAATGTCCACCGAAGCATCCCTCTTAATTATTTGATAGACATTGTGCTGCTAACTAAAATTGTACAATTTAACATTTTAACCGATAACGACCTATTTAGCATCATAACGACCTAGAAAGCTCTTGTCACTTGTAAACTTAGTCACAAGATTCACGAATTATTCGCGAAAAATTCGGTTTTTTGTGATGATGAATCATAACGACCTATTTAGCATCATAACGCCGAATTATCAGTTGACCAAACTTTGACCAAATAATTCCCGAATAATTCGCGAATTTTACGAACTTTTCTCGAATTTTACAAATTTTTCATGAATTTTTCCCAGAACATTTTTTTTTGTTTTTTGTTTTTTGCTTTCTTGTAGTACTGAGATCTCTGGTTCGAATAATTATGAATCATTTCCGAATTATACCCAAATTATTTTCAAATCACAAACCCGAATAATTCATTTGTCACTATACTTGTAAAGGTGCAAGTAAATGCTCTTGTATCCATCTGTGATAGACATGGATATTGCCACAGAAGATCTGAGGAAATATGAGGAAGGAGGAGAGGGTGGGGCCATCGGGGTTGGAGAAGTGGGTGGTGGGGCCAGGAGGAGAAACCACCACATGAGTGCACATGCATTCAATGACCCACATGGGATGGGATGGCATAGAAAATGAAGAGCAACATGCGCTACACTGCTCTGCAATTCAGGCTCTACAATAATTTCTCCAATAATTAATAGGCTTTATTAACCAAATAATTAATTGTTAGGGAATGCTCTTATGATTCTATCAAAATCTAAAAAAAATAAAATATAACCGTTTAGCCAATAAGAATTTGCTATTTTTAATTTAAAATAATCATATTAAGTTTGCTATTGGAGTAAAATTCTAATTATTAAGTATACAAATATTTGTGTGTGTTGGACATGGGATTCATTTAGCAGTAACATACTCAATCAAATGAATTATTTATTTTTGCTATATTTGTATTTATTTTGTTTTTCATGGTAAGGTGATTTGGAAATTAGTATTTCACAATTCAAGTCAGTTTTTGTTAATTATAATAGAAATAGGGAAAATGAAAAGAAAAAGAAAAGTCAAAAACTAATATGTGCTAATTTTGATATATGTTTTTTTTTTAATTATGATGATAATGCTTAATATTTTTGACACAATCATAATACAAGAAGTGACACATACATTTTTTTTTAGGAAAATAAGTGACACACATACATATATTAGAAAAAAAAACATTATTTTTGTATCCTCATTTTTTAAATGATTAACAGTTTAAACACTGATATTCGTAATTTAAAAGTCGTGACAATATTATGTTCATCTGACAATATTATGTTCATCAGTTCTAAATGAAAGCACACATACGTTCATATTCAGACATTTATCTCATACTTAAGAATTATTTTTCCTCAAACTGAGGACATGTGTTTGCATGCATTAAATATTAAAATTAATATTAAAAAATCAATAATAGTTCCTCCAAAAATAAGTAAAATCAATCTGAGATATATTTTTAGACAATGGAATTCTATGCATTGTAGAGCAAGGGCTGTTTTAATTGCATGAGAGAGAAGTTTGAATGGTGGGAACCTTATGCCTTTGCTTTCTTCCTTTCATGCGTTGCCTTGAAGAAGGAATTTGTTTGGATCTGCCAATTGCATTACTCGTTTGGTCTCACGTCTAAACCTATCAATTTCAAGCATCTCATTTTAATATTCTCAAAAAACCAACAACAAAAAAACAATTAATTAAGATTAGGAAAAATGCATGAAAGTGCCTTGTCCAAATCCCTAACCTCTCCATGTAATTAATCAATTGTTAGCTTGTTAACATCATATACCGGATAAGCACGCTTATACAAATATTATATATATTGGAATTGATTTAATTCAAATGTGGTGCAAGTACATACTGTCTGTGGATATACATACATGAATTCTTTTTATATGTATATTATATCTATTATATATGTGTTTGTATGTAAATATATGCATGTTATGGGCATGTAATTAATATTAAATGTCTGTTTAGATCGCTTAATCGACCAATTAGTCGTTGGCGATAATCAAATCGTCACGGATTTTTTCGACTAATCGGACAATTATTTCCGATTATTCTCGATTATTCTCGATTAATTACTTGACAGTATCTTGTCCGTCCAACAAGCGCATACCGATATTTACAACACTGATTAATATATATGTGAATGTGGTAAAATATATATGCAACCTTCACAATATATATATATATATATATATAGTGATGCTACGATGCTTTGGGAAGTAAATAGGGTGTTTTACTTCCCGCTCATATCTCCATTTTCAAAGTTCAAACAGTCGATCTAAATTTCTCAACATGATTTTTATATTGTGTGCTTGGAGACTAAATTTTACATTTTTTTGAAAAAAATTTACTAGTTTTTTAGAATTTTTGAAAATCAGTGTTTTTGTGAATTTTTTTTATTTTTTATTTAATGAAAAGTTGTGATTTTCAAAAATTCTAAAAAAAATAAAAAATTCCAAAAAAATGTAAAATTTGGTCTCCAAGCACATATAATATGAATATCATGTTGAGAACTTTATACCGACTATTTGAACTTTAAAAATAAAGATATGAGCGGAAAGTAAAACACTATCTTTACTTCTCAAAGCACCGTAGCCTATCTATATATATATATATATATAATGGCGACGGAATTCATATTATTTTATTATGTGTTAATAGACTAGCTAGTCTCTTCAGGTGCAATATATTAATATGGATAACATGGGATCCTTTAGCAAAATAAAAAAGAATACCCAATTAATTAGGAATCAGAGTAGGTCCGATGCCCATCGGACCTACCTTGGTTCGATGGGTGTGATGACCATTAGATATGCATCAAGATTCGTGTGCTCTGTATCAAAATTCATGCAAATCTGTATCAATTTCCTGTGCATAGATCTTGATGCTAATCGTACGGTCCTAGAGCTAATTGAACCTAAATGTAAGTCCGATGCCCATCGGACCTACTCCTATCTCAATTAATTATGCTCGTTGCACGTTTCAATTAATTACAGGTCCATTTAAATACTTGTTATGTCATCATCACTTTCCTCCCCCACCAGCGATGGCAAAAAAAAAAAAAAAAACCATATAATTTAGTTTCTCAATTCTGAAAAAAAAAACCTTATAATTTAGTTGCTCAATTAATTCTGGCTCAGAATGATTATTAGTGAGTTCAAATTTGTTCCAGCTCAGTTCATATTGGATCAGCTAGCTTATTATATATATCTTAGCTCGTTGCGAGAAAAAAATAAAGTTATTTTTCGATTAGTCCTTTATTAAAATTATTTTCCGACTTGTAGTCTATGTGTTGATTACTATTTAGAAATCGATTAATGATACAAATTTAGAGATTTTATATCATAATTCTAATTAACTATATATAATTTAAGGTATGACGGTCAAGATGAGTAATTTTCAATTTGTAAAAATATAGAGTCAATTTTAGTTTTTTTTTTTTTTAAATTGCATTAGAAAAAATTATCATATAAAATAAGCTTAATTTTTTTTTTAAAGAAAATGGATGAATACGCACCATTTAAATACGCCTCTAGGTAGAAGAATTAATTAACTTTGGTTTTTCACTTTGATTTGTAGTTTTTTTTTTTTCATAAAATAAATATATATCATAGTTAACAGTAATACTTTATTTAAAAAAAATCACTTGGTAATTTTAAATGATCAATAGAAGGATAACTTGGATATTTTGAGAAGTGTTGAAGGACTAATTAAATTCTTTTATAAAAGTTAAAGGACTATTTTAGTACAAATTAATGTACTTACCGAAACAAACTTGATATTTTTTAAAAGTCCAAATTCAACGACCAACTTGCTTTTAATTTCTAAAAAAAATTCTAATTTTACGTGTAATGCATTTTGAGTTTTTTTCGTTTCAAATTTTTTCTTTTTATCATGATAGTCCAAGAGTAGTAAAATTCTACAATTAAATATATATGTCATAATATCCTAACTGTATGTATATATTATAGAATTTGTTATGTGCTACTTTCTTTTTTCTTTTTCCATTCACTACTTTTGACCGGACCAATACACCCATATTGTAATTTCTTTTTCTTTTTGACCAATATTGTAAATGGAGAGCCTAGCTATCCCCCGGTATCCATCCCCCATTTTTCCCCCGCTTCAGATAAGTAGGGGACCACTAATTACGCGGAGATAGTAGGGGACCACAACTGCCGTCACCGCATAACTACCGGGGGACGATTTGTGAAAAAGTATTCACACATAACACGAGTTGTATTCATCCATGTAAATAAAAGTACTCATCTTTGAGAAAAAATTATATATAGAAACATTACGACATTCAGAGCATTAATTACGCGTTAATTACGCGAAGATAGTAGGGGACCACAACTGCCGTCCGCTAAAAACAAAAGAAAATGCGTAAAAAAGTGGGGGGACCGCACAACCGCCATCGTAAGTGGAAATAACATCAAGTATTCATTTATAATACATTAAGTATTCATGTGTAATATATCAAGTATTCACTCTAATATATCAAGTATTTAAAAAAAAATGGACACATCACTCACCCATCTTTTACACGTTTTTAGAGGTGGTTTTTTTCTCCGTTCAATCTAACTAATATTTCTGACGATCTGTGAGAAATTTTGCAAATCTAAAACCACAAACGTTTTCTACACAATTTTCTCTTTCAAATGAGATCCATGATGACATACTTTCGAGTTGTCCATTGCACAAGTATTCACATCTCGTCATGCAAGTATTAATATCTCATTGAACAAGTATTCATCCTCGTCATGTAAGTGTAAATAGTACATGACAAATGTTACAAAGTATCCATCCATTAAATATCTAAATATTCATCCAATAAAGCAGTCTTACTATTTAAAAATACTGGTATTAATACACACTGATATGATAGTATGTATTCATCTTGTCATACTAAATATACATTCCTAATGTAAAAAATATTCATCATGTCATACTAAGTACATATACCTTATGTAAAGAAGTATTCATCCCGTCATACTAAGTATATATACCTTATATACAGAAGTATTCATCCCAAATGAAACAGTATTCATCCATTAATTTCCAACTATTCATCACAAGTATTAATGAAGCTTTGTTCTTTGCAAATAACTCGATACTGCATGAGGAAGAGAAACATAGACACGAAAGGGATTAATTGCATCCGGCGGAGGCGGAGGTGGAGGTGAGAGAGGTAGAGGTGGGAGATAGAGGCGGAGGTGGGAGAGGCAGAGGCAGAGGTGGGAGAGGGAGGGAGAGAGATGGGGAAGAAATGGGAGAAAAAAGTTAGTTAGTTGGGGGAAGATTAGAAAATTAGTTGGAACTAGAAAAGAAAGTTAGTTGGAAGAAAAATGGAAGAAAAATAGAAGGGGGAAGATATAATTACCCTATTGTAAAAGTGAAGACAATAGAAGTGCCAAAATGGTCGTCGTTGTTGACCGTAAATAACGGTCAGCAATGTCTGACTAAACTTTACTGATCGGCAACTTAGAATGAACGGTCAAACAGGGACTGAATCATAAATGTACTGGCAGGGGCGGAACTAGAAAATAGAGATTGGGGGCTAAAGTAATTTCATTTTGTAGAAGGAGCTAAAAGATATTAACGCATATAAAAATTACAAAATTTAATAGACCAAACTACAAATTTTCAAACTATAGGGGGTACTTAGCACCCTTTCCCCACCACTATGTTCCGCCCCTGTGTACTCGTGAAAATCAAGTTTTGATAAAATATTTTTTTTACTATTTTTTAAAATAGGTACAAAATTACTGTTTTTGAACAGTACATAAATAATAATTTTGTACCTATATTAAAAAATAAAAAAATTTATAAAATTATAAAATTTCATCCACAAACATATTTTAATATGGATATCATGTTGAGCGGTTCGGATCGATAGTTTGAACTCTGAAACGAAGATATAAAATATGAAATATGATGAGGTATGAAAAACATGAGTTATTGGAACTCTCCTCAATATAATATTCAATAAAATATATTTACGACAAGACATATTTTGTTTTAATTAAACAAACATTTCATTAATAGAAGGTACAAACTATACAATTTTATTAAAAATAACATAATTTATACATAAAATTTACAACTTTTTTTAACCATAAAGAGGTCAAGTCCCCTCCCTCGCCTCATCTTAAATCTTCCTCTGGGGTCAGGAGCGTTTCCTTTTTTCTTTTCTTTTTTTGTGAAAGGGTGTCAAGTTTACAAATTTGCATCCCAGAGATGTCTCAAATTTTGAGTTTATGTGGAAAAGGAATATGACATGATAAACGCTGTATCTAATTCCATGCATGCATGTTATGTATGTTCTCTCTTTCACATTAATTTGATTAAGAGTTTAAGACTAAGACGCATGCATGCACTTGATGTTTGAAAATTCCCTCTTTTTATTAATTTCAAACGAATTAAAGTCAAATTAAGCGGAGAGGCCATTGCTAAATATGTATAATTGACATGTACATTATCAAATTAGTTAATCATGCATTATCTCTTTTTTTATAAACCATAATTAATTTTTTTTTTTTACGAAACCAACATGATTACTCTTTTTTTTAACAAAAACCATAAGAACCAGTCCGGTACCAGTTCAGTATGAAATTATGTACCAGTTCGGTCAGTTATTTTTTTTATTCCGGAGTCCGGACTAAAATGGCATTTCGGTCCGGTCCCCTTTTTGGATTTTCTATGGTACTGGTTTTACAAGTTTTCATATGAGCCGCCATAGAAAATTCAAAAAGGAGACCGGACCAAAATGTCATTTCGGTCCGAAATAAAAAAAATGGCGGACCGAAATACCATTTCGGTTCTTATGGTTTTTGTAAAAAAAAAAAGTAATCATGTTGGTTTCGTAAAAATATTTTCTTTAAGGCAAATTCTTCTATGGACATAAAGACCTATTTGTAAAATGAACATATTTTCATTTTCAAAGTTCAAACAGTCGATCCGACCGTTCAACATTATCTCCATATTAAAATGTACTTGGAGGTCAAATTTTACATTTTTTTGAATTTTTTTACTATTTATTAAGTATTTTACAAAATTCAATGGTCTGAATTTGACTAGTTTTGTAAAATACTTAATAAATAGTAAAAAAATTCAAAAAAAATGTAAAATTTGATCTCCAAGTACATTTTAATATGGAGATAATGTTGAACGGTCGGATCGACTGTTTGAACTTTGAAAATAAAAATATGTTCATTTTACAAATAGGTCCTTATGTCCATAGAAGCATCACTCTTTTTTTAATTATGATTTATAAAAAAAATTCCCATCTAATGTAAGGTGTTACCTGAAAAAGAGTTGACAAGTTGAAAATTACACATCAGCCGAATTGCATTCATTATATATTCTCTAGGTTTCAACGCTCAAGCTCCCAATATATATATATGTCCACTATTTCTGGATATTTTCATTTTTCTGTTATTATAGATAATTAAACATTGAGCAAGTTCAAATGCTCCATTGCTTTCATATTCTAATCATACTCCATATCTTTATGTCTCATTTTAAAATCCAAACAGACTATCCAAACTGCTCAATGTGATATTCACATTAAAATGTGCTTGGAGAACAAATTTTATATATTTTGGAATTTTTTTACTATTTTTTAAAACATGTACAAAATCACTGTTTTTAGTTGATAACATATAACTAAATTTGATTAACAATTATATATGAGTGAGGCTACGGTACTATGCATAGCACGGATTGGTCCGTGTTACGGCTCAATATTTGAGTTTTCAAAATCCTAACAGTCGATCCGAACCGTTCAACATGATTATAAAATAGATATGTACTTGCAAACCAAATTTTACATTTTTTCGAATTTTTTTACTATTTTTTTAGATAGGTAGAAAATCACTGTTTTTGGATGGTCCAGAATTTTCAGATCAAGTGATTTTCTACCTATCTAAAAAAATAGTAAAAAAATTTGAAAAAATGTAAAATTTGGTTTGCAAGTACATATTCATTTTATAATCATGTTGAACGGTTCGGATCGACCGTTAGGATTTTGAAAACTCAAATATTGAACCGTAGCACACACTAATCCGTGCTATGCATAGTACTGTAGCCTCACTCATTATATATTACCTATAGACATATAGCTTGCTTGTTGTTACAACACAATTTTCTTACTTTATATAATTGTGAAGTTATAAAAATTTTTAAGTTGTTATATATGTTGGTCAATTTAACAGTTAACATTTAGTTAGCTATTATAGTAAATTGAGTTGTCTATGAATGAACAATACATGTGGCACTTGTGAGATTTAATTTACAAATATGATTTTACAATGTATCTGATGACCATCAAATTGAAACTATTATAATTATAGATAAATATCAGTTCCATAAAAAAATTTAAAAAAGAAAGAAAGAAAAATGTATTTCTTATTTCCACTTTACGGTATTCCACCGCATTTGATCATAGACTGAAAATTTGTAGTGAGTAGAACAAAAAAGGATTACAATAAGAAAAAAGAAAAGAAAAAAGAACAAACAAATTCTCCATTCTCCATTGCAATAGCACCTATAAACATATTCAAAACGCTAACTAGATTTGAAGTATCAAAATTGTTTGTTATTAAAATCAGGTGAAATATCATGCAAGGCCTTCCATTGTATACCGAAGATCTTTCGCCCAATCAGCTTTAAACAGCAAGGTCCGAAGTGTTTGCATTACATTGAAATCTGGATCCAACTTTCTTTGCCACCCCTATAAAATGCTCATAAAACGTACCAGATCAGTTGAGTATGAAATTATGTACCAGTCCGGTACCAGTTCAGTGATCTGTTTTGCTTATTTCTTTGATCGTTGATTTATTTGGTTCTTGTCAGCTGGGTTTTTTAATAGAACAAACTGAGAATACAAACTTCTTATGGTAGACATCACAGTAATGTACTGTTATTATAAAAGAATAATAACAGACTAAAAAGAGAAGAGATCCAAAAGAAAATATGGAGTGATTTCTTTCTTCTTTCTGAAATTATAAAACATTTTTTTACATAAATCGCTAAAAATATCCAATGTTAAACATTGACAACTTCACCCCTATCTCTATCGAGCATTTTCCTTTTAAAGCCCCAACTCAACTTTAGTAGATTTAGATGCCAGGTCAGGCTAAGTGGTGCTTTAGTTAATACCAAAAATAAAAAATAAAGCAATTTAGTCATTTTATGATTAATTAATTCACTTGACCATTACTTCTGTTGTTAGACCACAAACAACAAAACAAAGTTTGAATGCCACAAATGTCAGGTCTTATGTATCCATATCCTGGATGCAAATTACAAAAATACCCCAGAAGAACCAAAGAGGTAAAACCACAAAATAATATATCGAGTTTAATCCCAGAAATGCAAGGTTAAATTGGATAGCACGAAGTTAAGATAAAATTACCTCTAGAACTAAAGTGGTGACCATAACAGTGCACACATTGCCGTCAATGTTGACCTTGTGGCGCCTCACCTGATCGAGTAACTGATGCATGCACTCTGCCGGATGCACTACATCTCCCTCTGCTGTACCCCAAAAAGTGAACGATTTCTCTACCTCCTGTTTTCACGAAAGTAGAATAAAAGACCATGCAATGTGAGAAACAAAACAGACTTGTGGCATGTAATGTAGAGCTTTTAGTTGTACCTGTCATTTGACATATTGAGCTGGTAGTACTGGCCATTATGCAATATTTTCATTATTCTTTTCTTTTTTCCATTTCATCACATTTTGTTTGCTATTTTCCACTCATGGAGAAAAAAACTATAAAAATATTTGCTTCTGTCACATAAAATCTAGTCAAAAGTGGGAAGTATGCAAATGATGTGTAAATACAGCACTGCCCATAGAAATATTCGAATAATAACAACTTCTCTAACAAACTCAATATTAAAATAATAAAAAACCACAACATGATATTATAAAAAAATATATATATAGAAGAAAAGGTCCAGAACAAAAATGTTTACCAGCACAAGAACCTTCCAATATTTGACATGGCCATAAAAAAGAAGTATTAATATATTCTTCCCAGACATAACAAAATATTTCAAATAGAAAAGGCAGATGCACTTCTGCTAATACAAAGGGAAAAAAAAAAATCAAGGGCACGGAACAAGCACAAGAATTTACGCATAAAAATCTCAAAGAATGCAGGAAATGGAACCAATCAAACTCATATACAGAATGGCCTGATTTTAATCAGTTTTCTTCAGAAAACTGAAACAGTGTAACAGCCTGGGTGAACACAAATGTTTTGTCAGTAAATAACATTTAACTTGGAGTGAGGTTACGGTACTATGCATAGTGCACTTTGGTCCATACTATGGATCCATATCTTCATTTTTGAAGTCTAAATAGTCTATCCGAACTGTTCATCATGATCTCCATATGAAAATGTACTTGGAGGCCTAATGCATTTTGTTTACTATTTTTTTGGCTAGGTAGAAAATCACTTATTTCGAATGGTGAAGAGTTTTTAGATCAAGTGATTTTGTACCTATTTAAAAAAATACTAAAAAAATACTAAAAAATGTAAAATTTGACATCCAAGCACATTTTCATATGAAGATCATGTTGAGCGGAACGGAATGACTGTTTGGATTTTAAAAAATTGAGATATGCATCCATAGTACGAACCAAAGTGAACTATGCATAGCACCATAGCCTCACTCTTTAACAAATCCTGGAACCTAAGCTCAAAAAAACATACCTCAATGAAGGCCTGAGGGTTGGGGCACTTCTGGTTCTTTGAAAGCCTGAGTGCTGACAGTGCAGCGGTACGGCCATCTCGAAGTGCCACCGACTTGAAGAATTCAAGGAGGTTGACACGATCGGTGCTTGACAGCTCAGCAGTCATGCCCACGTCAAGGAAAACAACATGCGGCCTCGATTTCTTTGCGCTCTTCGAGCGCACCACACGCACCAAGATGTTTCCCGGGTGCATGTCAGCATGCACAAAGTTGTCCACCTAAGAGAGAAAAAGAGAAGGGGGATAAAATCAGAGAATGAACTATCATGTTGAAACCAAGTATAAAATTTAATCATGTATATTAATATTTTAATTGAATTTCTATTTTTCTTATAAAATATTTATATAGTTCAGTCCCCTCTGAAATTCTAAATGTGTGCTTGTAGCCTAGTGGTTAGAATTCCATTTAATGGTTTGTGGAGACTTGGGTTCATATCCCAGTGACCACACATGTATTTTCACATATAACACATTTTACGTTTCAGCCCCCCCATCTAAATTTTCTAGTTCCGCCCCTGGTTATCTCACTACTTCCTCTCTTCTAATTGCTATTTTTTTAAATGTAAACCTTTAACAACGATTTGTCAGGCCCAAATACCTGCCTTCAGAATCCTTAACTAAATGAAAACAAGAATTTCAAGGAAGTGAAATAGAAAACATATCCATATTCAGTGGGCAATAGAAAGAAAAAAGGTTCAATTCTGGCATTTTTTTTTTTTTTGAATGGAAGGCTATATAGCCCAGCTATATTACTGTAAAGGTTTATATACAAATCAAGGACCTCAACCTGAATGAAGCACTATAGACCCCTTGAAACTTTTTCTAAAAAAACCCTGCTGGTATGCCCCAATTATGCTTCAGCCACACACACTACTTTCTTATAATAACCCAATTTGCATCATAAGCATGGGCATACCAGAAAAACTCAAAATCCTAACCCTTTAACCAAAAACACAGTAAGGTGCTGATAAACTCAGATTGGTACCAAACACTGGTACACCACAATCTGAGGCACATATACTGAAAAAAAGAGAGTAAAAGTTTCATTTGTAATTACCAGAAGCATTTTCAGAAGAGCATGGGTTCCAATGTGCGCAAGAGCACTCTTCAACCGATCATGGCCCTCCAGCTCATCAACATAACGCGAGACGCTGTCGCCATCTTCATAAGTCTCAACCAGCACAGCCGGGTGCACAAGTGGGTAAACGGGTCTGGGGAATGACACATCCTTCCAGCGCCTAAAGTTATATATAAACCGGCTGAGATGTGCGGCCTCCCTTGCCAAATCTACCTGAGCCAACATAAAAACTGCAAACTGTTGCACACTCTCGTCAAGTCTCAACCATCTCAGCGTAGGAATGAAATTTGAAATTTTTGCAACGGCATTTATTATGTTGAAATCCCGTCTGATTGCTTCTCCCACACCTGGGTGCCTCACCTTAACAGCAACTGTAAGTTGCTTGGCATTTTTTAAACGGGCTCGGTGCACCTGAGCCACACTACCAGATGCAACTGGTTCCTCCTCGAAATCATCAAAGATGTCAGAGATTTTACGCCCAAATGACTTCTCAACAGTTCTCTTGGTGTAAGCAAAGCTGTGTGCTGGTGCTTTGGTGTGGAGCTTGGAGAGCTCAGTGCACAGGTCAGCAGGGAACAAATCGGGCCTGGTTGCAGCCCACTGGCCCCATTTTATGAATGCGGGGCCCGCTTCCTCCAGGGTTCGGCGGACCACATGCAACCAAGTCTGTCTGAACTGGCCGTCAAACCGCTCCGCAAAAGGAGCCATGACTATGCTAGGTGTAAATAGCAATGCAAGGTACACTGACCTTATGAGTAATACTACAAACTCAGCTATTGAGAGAATGAAATTGGTGAGGTAAACACGGCTATCTTGTGCATGCATGTAAATGGAATTACTTTGGGGAAATGAATAATCACCGTCAGCATGGGCACGTGTTGTTAGTGCTGCGCCACCAGCTGTAAATGCAAAAAGGTATGGTACCACATGGTACCGTTGTGCAGCTAGGGTTAAGGCACATGCGATCCGACTCACAACTGCAGAGGACACACTTTTAGAATGTTTCAAACTGGACAGTCGTTTCCATGCAATCTGGGCCTGGTTCGCCATTGTACCAGTGTAAGAGAGGGAAGAGAAGGTTTTCATGCCATGTTGGCTTGTGTAAGGGTTTCCCCTATTGGATAAAACAAAGGATTTGTATAGTGAGAAACCTCTGGACGAGTGTACCATGGTACGAGTTGTGAATGATGCGGTATGATTGTGTAGCCCAGTTGGGTGAGGCTTTGCACTTGCAAGGAAAGATCGGCCGAGCTCTCTGATCTTTCCCAGCTCATCTTTTTTACTTAGAAAAATCAACCTGAAGGAGTTGGATAAACATTGCACTTAGTCGCTAATGAAGAACCTACTTTCTTAATACCAATACGATCCCATACTGTTTTGATTGAGGTGAAGTGCACTACTTTTACTCATTTTGAAAGGTAACAACTGAAACCTAATTCTTTCCTTGATCAGCATAAAGCTTAGTATCTTCCATTCAAATCAGAAATTTGCTCCTTTTGATCACTATACATCAATTAGGGGTCAAATTTGACAGGTTTCCATCCTAATTTTCACAAAAGTAACAACAGAAAGGAGAAACAAACCTTGACATCATGCTACCAAATTGAAACCCCTTTGGCAAGAGATATCAATAACCTGAAACACAAACGGAGGAACCGCGTAAGAGACTCCTCCTATGCAACGAACAACCGATTCGAACAACCGATGGCGCTACTAACATGTCGGGAGGCGCCCGATTGGATCAGTGACACGCTCAATTCTGAGATTTCTCTGAGAGAGGGAGAGAGATGTGAGGAGGAAGAGAGGCCGTGTAAGGAAGGGATCCAAAGCAGCCACGCCGCACCAGAGAGAGAAAGAGAAAGAGAAAGGGAGGGAAAGAGAGAGAAATGGAGAGGAGAGAATTGGATAGTCTCCAGTCAGAGATGCACATGTCTTCCATCAGGAGACGCCGCCAAGGAAACGGGAGAAGAATCTCAGCCGTTAGATGGGGGATCGTGATCGGAAGTCGGCAGGACTACCATTCTACCAACCCTTTCCGTTAGAGTGGGGCCCCTTGTCAGTTTCTGTATCCAGAAAATTGGGATTTCGGACCAGTATCCCGTAAAGTAACCGAAGTTTTGAGTTTTGATCGGACCGTCTGATCAGAAATTAGGGCCAATTCGGCGTGTGATGGAACGCACGGATCCTTTTAATATTCGCGTTAGAGCAGATCGGTCTGGACCAAAATTAAAATTTTTTGTTACTTTAGGGGATCCGAACTAGAATGGATGCCAGTCCGAAGGAAATAAGAGTAAATATTTTAACAGATCTGTTTTTACTTCCTGCAGCACAAGAACCATATGCAGCGTTGTTTTGATTCTATAGTCCATGCGCTGCATGAAGAAAAAACTTCTCTGTTAAAATATTTACCCGGAAATAAGGGCATTGATGGAACAAAGAAAGGTAGAAGATGTTTATTCTGGATGAAAGCTATGTGTATTTTTAAAAGTTAGAATAACAAGTCAGAAAGTTCAACTATTAAAATTTATCAAAATATATAAAGTTTTGTCATTTAATTATAATATCTATTTAAAAGAGTGTTTATTTTAACAGAGAGACCCTTTGCGGTTTTGAATGGTCAGAAAATTAATAAAAAAAAATTATCATAGCGTCATCAAAAGAGACTTGAATAAATAGTGTAACTTATACTGAGCATTGATGCCTTGATTTTGAGATATGAAAAAATATTTTGATACATCCATGTACAGTTTTTATGATTTTTAAATTTATTTTATAATTATAAGCTTGTGCCATTACAACCCTAGCTACTTATGCATGCATTTATATTAATGTATTTATCTGCGAATAAAGAATGTGGGCATGATATCTACATATATACTATCAACCATAGGTATAATCTTAATATTATATATGATAGAGTGAGGCTATGGTACTTCGGCTAGTGTACTATGGCTAGTGTACTACGGCTCAATATGGTACTTTTTAAAATGATTCGGATCGACCGTTAGGATTTTAAAAAGTACCATATTGAGCCGTAGTACACTAGCCGAAGTACCATAGCCTCACTCTATATATGATATGCATGTTTGCATATATTATCATACATAAAGAAGTTGGCTAAGTTCATAGTGGTAAGACCAAAGTCGACTTAATACTACCAGTTTGTTTTTGCGTTTATTTTTGTGATTTTAAAATTTAAATTGTCGATCTGAAGTGTTCAATGGGTTCTCCATATTAAAATGGACTTAGAGACCAAATTTTATATTTTTTAGAAAAAAAATATTTTTTTTAGAATTTTTGAAATCACTAAAACAAACTAATAGTACCAAAACCTTGGTCATACCACTATAAGCTTAGCCAACCTCATACATGTATTTGTAATACAAACATTTTTTGTGACCTTTCAGTCATGTACGTACATGCGCGCCAAAAAAATTCAAATATTTTGAACAAGGAATTAAGTCTAACTCAAATTCAATGTACATTATTTATACTTGCCTTAAAAATATCTAATAAATTGAACTCAGTTTTTGATTCATTGAACTTACATAGGGTAAAATTTATGAATTAGAGGAAAGTATAATTATTCTCCTACTCATATCATTGATAAATAACTTCCAAACCAAATATATATACATCTATAGTTATATATCTTATGAACTTCACAACAATCAATATATATATCCTTCATCCCAAAATCTTAAGGAAGAAATTATCAACATGAATTTCTTTGAGGAACAATTTGATTTGCTCAACCCTTTTCAAGTTGTCGATACACCGCCGCCTCGCATGGAAGATATCCTTTCATCCTCCACCATCGACCAATCGACCGATAAAATTTCGAATCGGCCCCGTTTCAACAACAAAGCTTGTGAAAACAAACACCGTGCATCCGTCTTCAGGTCGATCAACCTCATGCAACCAAAACCTAAATTTGTTTTCATTCCAACCCCATTCTACACTCCTCCTGCAACAAAGGTTGCTAGTCAAAATGATGCAAATAATATGACTACCACTAGATCGACCGTAGATCGAAGCGTTTCACGTAAGCACTCGATGGTAGGATCCAAATCCACTTGCTTGAACACCATGCCGGAAATTGAACCGAAAACCGGACCTCTGATATCTTGGTTTAACCCGAAAATTGAGACGAAAACCGAACGGGCATGCGACTTCCTGAAGTACAACGCTCCCTGGAATAGCGCACCATTGGATACTATGAAACAGAAGCAGCCGAAAATTGAACCCGGATATAATTTCTGGGACAACACTACTCCTTGGAATAGTGTTCCAGTTCTAAACTTGAAGCAAAAGCAACCAACAATCGAACCGGCATATGGCGCAATCAAGTACAACACTCATCCTTGGAATAGTGTACAAGTTGAAGATGTGAAGAAGAAGCAGCCAAAAATGGAACCAATTCCAGCACATGACTTCCGGTGCAACGCTTCTTCGACAAGTACGGTGACGTCAGTGCAGCTTTATAATCATAGATGCACCATATGCAGTAAGGCATTTCCTTCTCCGCAAAGCCTCGGTGGCCATATGAGCGCACACGTGAGGAAGATCAGGAAGAGAGCGCCGAACAATGAAACTAAGAAACACTGTAAGAGGGAGTATATTAATATTAATTAAGTTGTGTTTTTAATTAAGTTTTAGCTATAATGCTAGCTCAAATTCATGTTAGGGTTCATAAAATAGCGGTAGAACGCATGCGGCTTTAATGGCGTATATGATGTTATATGGTGATCATGAGAGAGAAGTAGTCAAGTAGGTGTAAGAGTAGATGTGAGGCTTTTTTTTTTTTTTTTTTTAGATTTTTGTCATTTCAAACAAATGATTGCTTCCTCTTGAACTCACTAATTATTAGATAGTGAATGTGAGTTCTTTTTATTTCCGTTTCATTATATTTTCTTTGCGCCTCTTCAAATCCTATATGCAAACCGGAATATTTTTTTGTTTTGGAACATTTGAAATGACTTGGTATTGGTATAGTATTGGTGCATGTGTGTGTGTGTGTGTGTGTGTGTGTGGCATTTTGCTTTGTTATAGGAATTTTCATTACTCAACACTGTGTTAATTTGTGTTTTGTAGAAAAATGAACAAAAAACCCTAAACCCTAAACCCTAAACCTATCAGAATATATTGGTACAATTTAGTTTTCTTTAAATGATATAATAAGGAAGCATTAATTTAATTTTTTTTCCTTGTTTCTTTGCATTTAAAATATGCATGCATTAGCATATGTATACTCATTGTATCTTTCTCATTTTGCCTTTTCTCCATGCATTGTCATTTAAAATGAATATATATAATGACATTTTTTGTCATATGAATCATGAAGTTGAATGAGCAATGCATATATATATACATCCTCCGTATTAATTAGTAAATATTTATAATTTTCTTGGTGCCTATGAAAACAAATAAAAAATATTTAAATATGTATATTCAAGTAAACGAAATAAAATATGTTATATATATGTAATGTTCAAAATTTAAAGCTTTCCTAAGACTTTTTAGTATTAGGTTGTAAATCAATGTGCATTTAGAAGCAAAATATATATTATTGATGTTTCAAGTGCGTAGTTTCCACAAATCTCTTTGGCTTAGCACAATAATGTATTTTCCATATTTCTTTCTTCGTTGGTTATATATATTAAAGAAGAAAAATATTGTGCATTCCAACTTCATCGGAGAATAACAATTATACATGCATGCATGCAGGGAAAAGAGTGCTCTCTGATGCCCATCAAATATTGAAGCTCGTTGGCCATGTTCGGCACCATGGCTTAAAAGATTGAGGCTTAACAATTTAATATTCACTAAGGAGTTGGTGTTTAGCAATAACTCAAGTAGATTAAGCTGGGTATTGTTAAGCTAGCCTCAGCTCCTTAGCGTTAACAAAGCGAAATATCAAGCTTAAATTTCAGCTTAAGGAGGAGCCTTAAGCCCGTCTAAGGCATAGGTGTTCGGCCCGCTTAATTAAGACATTAAGGAAGGCTAAGGAGCCTTAAGCCATGGTGCCAAACACGTACAATGAGTTCAATTAGTTCAATGAGTTTTACTTTCGTCCGATCTGCTTCAAGATGTGTGCGCTAAATCCGTACAAATATTGAAGTGATCAGCGTACACAAATATTGAAGCGCACGAACGGATCGTCAAAAAGATCAAACGAAAGTAGAGCCCATGAAACTAAAATTTGATGGGCATCAGACACACTCTTTTCTCAAAACGCGGGAACAAGTAAAAGAAAGGGTCCTTCAATTCATAGAGATTCTCATGCAAACATATTTAAATATGTATTAATTTTAACCGTTTTGTAAATTTAAACGGTCTATATAAATATCGATGTCTAATAGACAACTTAGATCAGGTATTGAACAAATTTCGATCTGATGTTCATGGGAAGTACCTGACTCAAGCAAATTGAAAGGGACGGTTCAGATTAACTCAAAACGGTGCCTATTCGGGGATAGCACAGGAGCAGTATTAGTTGTGCTTTGAGATTCGTGCTAAGTTAAAAGAACGATCCTGGACCGTCCGTTTCTAATTCTCCAAAAGATTAAAGAAGGCACTAAGCATGCACTTGGTAATAATTCTTTCCCATCAACACAGCCCGTTTAAAAATTTAACAAGCTAGGCCTGATTATGTCCTATTTATAAAAACGGCACTGCCGGTCTGCTGCTTCAACAAAAATAAATTTCAGGATGCAGTTCTGCTGTTCTAGGCCTTTGCTTAAACAAAACAAGGCGCCTTTTTTATTTGCACAAGTACATCAATATCATACACTACACAGTATACTGTGTGTGTGTGTGTGTGTGTGTGTGTGTTGGGGGGTGTAGGGGTGCAAATGGGTCGGATATTATCTGACTGTATCCACATCCGTATCCGAAAATTAGATACGGATATCCGAATATTCGTACGGATACAGATACGGATATGGTTTTGAATTTTAATTATCCGTATCTGGATAGTAGATATATACCATATTATGAAAATATTTATGTATATATCTACAAATATCCGATATCCGATCCGTATCCATCTAGTATCCGTACGTACCCGGGGTTTCGTTGAGATATATCAAAGTCCTTTCTGCACAAATCTCAAAGCACATTAGTATTGGTCCCCCGCCATTTTAAATAGGCAATCAACCCAATGTTTGAGATATCTTAAAGGATACAGACTCAGAAGGGGGTATTGGATCAAAATCGCTTCGATGTCATGTTGAAGCTGTTTGATTCGCTTTAAGATTCATGCAAACTTGATTCATATGGATTTTGAAGTAGTACATACGAATCATAAAGCGAATCAGGTAGCTCCGACCGAGCATTGGACCAGAATCACACAAATCTTAGTGCAAATCAAACAGTTTTGACTGGATATCTGATTGATTTTGGTCTGATGCCCATTGAACACTTCGTTCTTCTTTACTTGAAAGCTGATTTAAAGGGGTTGTGAGATAAATTAGTCACTATTGTCTTAAAATGTTATAATTTTAGATGTAACTTTTTTATATTTTTAATACAAATCTATAGTTTGTTTCTGAAATATTTATTTAATAAGTAAAATTTATGTTTTGTTCTAAATATTTTTTTTTGAAATATTTTTTTTTCTAAATATATGTTGTTGGATATTATTTTTTTATTAAATTTCAGTCCATTATAGTAATTTTTTTAATGTCTTTTCTTGATCCACATATCACATTATGGGTATATATCCCTAGAGATAGAAGTAGGTCCCATGGCTACTTTGAAGTCTAATTGGCTTCCACACCGTACAACTAGTATTAAAATTTGTGCATACGAAAATTGAAACAAGCCTGCACAGATTTTAATGCAAAGCGCACAAATCTTAATACAAATTAGATAATCATCACATCCATCGAACCTACTTTAAATTCATATCCCTACGGCACAATTGTTATCACAATTATTACTCATGTTATTATTATGATTATTATTTTAATTGCATAATAAATTTGCTTGCACTCAAAGAAAGCATAATGAAGGTCAACCTCGTTTCCTTTGCAGTTACAAAAAGCGGAGGGTTCATACACCGATACACCGCACTGATCTGAACCCGCCCAATCGGCACGCTACCCAATAACCCAAATATAATAACCCAGATCGGACCTTTTTTTTAAGCTTTGCTTCGACAAAAGCGGATAATAACACGTGAAGAGGATTTATAAACAAGTTTAGATCCTCTGCGGCAGGAAGGTACAGACCTTTGTATGTCAAGAAACTTGCTTATGATTTTTCTCTGTATTAAACTTCGTAAAAGTGCATAAAATTTACTAAAATAACATAAGTTATCCGAACATAATCACAGAACAAGATCTAATGACAGTGACAAATTAAATTTTTTAAGATATGTACCCGCTACACCCAGTGATATAGTAATAAATACTACATAAAATCAAAAACTCTAGAAAGAGAAAGGACGCGTTGCAGTCTTGCACCATTTGAATTTAGATCCGATCCGTTCGTTACATACAAGCGCGTATCTTAAAGAGGCGAACCAAATTGGTCCGAATTCTGATCGGACGGTCAAAAGCTAAACTCAAACGGTGTTTTAATGCAGAGTATGCGGACTCCATCCATCTAGGATTAAAATTAGGAAATTAGGATTTAATATAGGAAATTACGAAAGAGCCCCGGGAGCACATGGTCTGTCTCTCCGTCTCTCTCTCCTTCAAAATCGTGCGCCATTTTTGTGTATAAATCCTGTCGTTGCGTTGGATGCATCCCCCGACTCTGCTCTCTCTAACCATTGACTCCGCGCTGCTCCACATCTCCCGCTTTTGCGATCTCTCCCACATCCCCGATCCCATCCTCACCCAACTCTTTTTGGTACACACTCCTCTCTTCCTTTTATATCATTACATCACATTTCCCTGTCGGATCAGTACGAACTGGGCCAGATTTTATGGATCTAGGGTTAATTGCGATGATTTAGAAACGGGGAGGCTGAATTCGTTTTTTTTTATACTATGCTTTGATTTCGATTCTTAAATTGTATTTACCTCTTTTGAGTTGTGAAAGTTCGATCTGGATCCATGCAATGCGCAATGAGGTTTGATCTGTGTAAATCAATGTTCATCTATAAGATATTTGCTGATTTGAAGGGGGGAAAGTGAGAGAGTTTCATATGTAACCGAAGTGGTTCAATCACTTGTAATAAAGAGTATAGTTTAGATCTGGGGCTACTTGTATAGAAGGAGAGGGACCTTGATGAAAATAGTCTGATTGATTTAAGAGGATTTAAGATAATTACATTAAACACATCATCGTTTTTATTTCAAATCACAGGGTAGTTAAGACTAAAAAAACCAGTAGAATTGGGATCAGGCTAGTGGAGTTGTGTTAGCTTGCACAATTGAGAGAGAGAGAAGCTGATAGATCTCTTTAGATATTTTTGTGAGATATTTTGGGGTTAGAGAATAATTTGAACAGAAAAGGCAAGAGATTTAGAAGCTAATAGACTTGCATTGCTACTGCTTTTTGGAAAATCTTGTTGATATTTTCCACTGCCCATCTCTTTTTAGTAGTTCTGTTAGTACTGTAATAGGTTAAATTAGTACAGATTACCAGAGTTCGGTACAGATCTGGGCTAATTGTGGGTTGATGAGTATATTTTGAAATTTGGAGTAAATAGAGACCTACATGGCAAAGAGGATGTGAGAGACAGAGACAATAAGCACATTAAATGATTTCTTTTACAAAATCATGCACTGGTTAACCACCCCTGGATATTTTCTATTCATAGAGAACTTAACATTGGCACTACTGCCTAATGCTTGTTCAATTCTTTTTTTTTATAGGGGCTAAAAAATGGCCTGTACCATTACAAATTTTCACCATTGTAAGTTTTTTTGATCTGTTTTATATGGAATTGTTGTTCGATTGGACCTCTTTAATGCTGTCACTTCCTTTTCATTTCATATGGCTATACTCTCTTGTTAATGTTATTTTGATAAATGTTGTGTATGATATTTTTTGTTTTCAGAGAACTCTGCAAGCTGGTAAGCTTACAGAGAAGGTGTTGAAGTTGTTTATAGACACAGGCAGTGAAGAAATTCAGACCCTCGTTCATTCCCTTAACATCAAGCCAATTCTTACCCCTGTTCTTCCCACAAGTATGCTCCTTTTCTATTCTTTTCATACAATTTGTTGCACGCATGAGGTATATCATACTGTGTGGGTGTATAATAGCAACCTAGCTTGGATGAATAAAATTGCATAATATCGTCTTGGTAAAATTGTCGAAAAATTATCACAAGGAGTTAGTCAGATTAGTGTTTTTTCAAGTTAATACCATACATGCCCGGCCATAATGGATTTGTACAGGCGCCTACCTTGTACTGGTACAGCTATAAAAGTTCTTATTTACAGTTACTGGTAGTGGACGACAGTAAGAGACCATAGAGTATTATTTAAGGTAGATGGTAAAAAATGGTGGTAAGTTGTAATATATTTTGCATGACCATATTTTTTTCATACTGACAGGGTGCTCTGAGAAATTTTGAGAAAAAATGTCGGTGCAAATTGAAGACAGTGAAGTTGACATTGTTATTGCCGCGCTTCACCCAAACCTAACCCCGTTCTTAGAAGCATGGCGCCCCTTCTTCTCCCGCTTCCACATAATAGTAGTTAAAGACCCAGAACTCGATTTAGATCTCCAAATCGCCCCCGGTTTCGACCTCAAAATATACACCAAATCTGACATAGAAGCTGTTGCCAAGTCATCCTCTATTAACTTCTCTGGCCACTCGTGCCGCTACTTTGGTTACTTGGTTTCACGCAAGAAGTATGTAATTTCTATTGACCAAGACTCTCTACCGGCAAAAGACCCATCTGGTTTAGTGACTGACGCAGTGGCCCAGCACATAACCAACCTCGCCACACCCGCCACACCATTCTTCTTCAACACTCTGTATGACCCGTTTCGTCCGGGAGCAGACTTTGTGCGTGGGTACCCATTCAGCATGCGTTGTGGGGTCCCTTGCGTGCTTTCATGTGGCCTTTGGTTGAATGTTGCGGATTACGATGCTCTGACTCAGTCAGTTAAGCCGAATGAGCGCAACACACGATATGTCGATGCAGTGATGACTGTACCTGTTGGTGCTATGATGCCGGCAAGTGGAATAAACATAGCTTTTGACAGGTTGGCACTGGGGCCCGCTCTGCTTCCTGGCGTTCACTTCACGGGTGAAGGGAAGCGAAGGTGGGAAACCCTAGAAGATATCTGGTCAGGTTTATGTGCAAAAGTGATATCCGACCATCTAGGGTTTGGGGTTAAAACCGGTTTGCCTTATGTACATAGAGAAGGTGATGGAACCAAACCGCATGGTAGTTTGAACAAGGAATCAGAAAAGGTTAAATTGTTGGATGATGCATTACCATTCTTTCAGTCGGTTAAACTTTCTCGGAATGCCACCTCAGCAGTTGATTGTGTGGCTGAGCTGTCTGGGATGGTGAGAGAGAAGCTTGGTGCAGTGAGCCCGGTGTTTGCAAGTGCAGCAAATGCCATGGATGAGTGGGTTAATCTGTGGAAGTCTGTTGGTGCTCAGGCCGAGTAGGTTTGTTTTGGTTTGCCAGTTATTTTTTTTTTCCCATTATGTTGTCTCTAATATACTTTAATAATATAGATTGAGTCGATTTACGCAATGGGTAGTATGGTTTGGCTGGGCTGGAGATTTAAATTTGTGGAATAAGTAGAAAACATTCGCAATATTTTATTTGTGATGTTCTTCGCTAGAATTATATGAATATTATATGAACAAGTACTTGGCGGATTCCTATTTCTTGGTGACTCAGATAAAATGCTGAGAATCAGACACTTAGTTGGAGATATAACATTTTGTAGTTTTTTTTCTTTAGATTTCATTAAAAAATTCTGTAGGTTTTTTTCCTTTAGATTTCATTAAAAATGAAAAAAAAAAAGCACAATTTTTAGCTGTATTGGTATGGAAAGCATAAAATTTCTCAGATCATATAGCAGTTTGTACCAGTGTTGTGTAGATTCCTACTTCCAGTTCCTGGTGATTTGATAAAATGCAGAAAATCAGACAGTGTAGTTTGGTGGTGCAAGAATTTGTGTATTTTTTGGGTATGTTTGGATGAGAGCTATAATAGTTAGAATAACAAAATTTAAGAATAGTAAATGAGAATAGAGAAAAAATAGTAATTTTTAGATTAGTATGAAAAATAGTGCTATTTGGATTAGTAAAAATGTTGTTTGGATTGTACATTTGAAATAGTATTAACAAGGTACTAATTAAGGAGAAATATAGGTAAGTGGGGTTTAAACTAATTGTTACAAGGTGGAGATAATATAAAGTTGTGTCAATTTTGTTATTTCGATACTATGTTGGCGAAAATCCGAAAATGAAGTATTTTTCTTCCTCTCTTCACACTTCTGAATAGTAGTTATTCTAATATTTACGAGGAATAGAGAATAGCCACTATTTTAGCTATTCCGAATAGCAAAAATATTGTTTGGATGCACATTGCTATTCAGAATAGATTCTAAAATAGCTCGTATTCTTGACACATCCAAACAAACCCAAATATGTTAGTTACTAACTCTTACTCTGATGTGGTAACTTGGATTGGTGGTGCAAGAATTTGTCTATACCTCGACAAGTTTTTTATCTATTTATGTAAAGTTGTAGTTGCATTCTCTAGTGACTATTATCAATCAGTACGTAAACGGGAGTAGAAAACTTGTGTTGCAAATAATAATGTGCCAGATGATGTGCTCATATTTGATTTCATAGCAAAAACACATGATTTGTATGTTTACATCCACAAATTTCTCGTTTTTTTTCTCTAGGGAAATGATTTGCTTCTCGATGTATACTTGAATCTGTGCATTTTTTGTACGTAATAAAACGAGCAGGACTAGACTGTTTCTAAAGCTCATCAACATTTTTTAAAACTTAATTTCAAAATTTATCGGATTAATTTCCAACAATAAATTGAAATCACTAAAACCGATATATATTTCATGAATGATGTACATATGTAAAATTTATAAATTTTATAATTACTTTAATATAAAGTTAAGCAGAAAAAAGAAATTTTACAAACTAATTTTCATACATTTTTTTATTTTTTTACTACTTGACTTTACAATAAATTAATTCGAAAATTTATAAATTGTGTATGAAATAGATCAATTTCAATTTGTTATTGGAAACTAATCGAATATATTTTAGAGTTATTTGGTGAGCTCAAGAATACTCTAGTTATAATTAAATGAACTTATGCTTATTGTGATACGTCCTATCTCGGAGAGAGTAGGCTGTATGTGGTGAAACTTCAGGATTAGACTCGTCCTACCGCGGGATGGCAGGCCGAGATGTGAACGAGTTTGGAACTTGAGTGGTTTCAGAGATATTCAAACTCTGACTCATGCGATATCTCTCTTAGTGAAAATTGCGACTTCTGTTCAATGTGTCTTCTTGCCTTTTATAGGCTATCTCATAACTATTATCTTGTGCGGTTATGAGAGATTGAGCGGTTACTCTAGGCACGTTTGTAGTTACCCCGCACGAAGGTGGTGCGAACCGATTTCAGGCCAGGCCTGTATTCGTGAGGCTTTGAGGCTGTTCATTGGGTCTCTTTTTGATCCCAGACCTTTTTATATGGATCTCGGATCTTGGGCCTTTTCATATTGACCTCGGGCTGGCCCCTAGAAAGAGTTCCGAATCTCAATTTTTCATGGCCCAAGAAGATATTTTAAGGATTTTGAGAACATGACCTTATCATATTGTTCCTAAAATAATTTACTTGTGAGTTACAATATTAAAAAAAAAAAAAAAAAAAAGTGTAAAGGCGTAGGCCTGAAGCGGCTGGTAGAATCAACCTTTCTAAAGCCATACAGCCTATGTACCTTTTCCAAGTAAAGAATTCCAAATGAGTAGGCCACAAGATAAACCAAGCACAGCTAACCATCTTTTGCTTTAATTCGTACCTTTTTTATATTATCTTGCCATTGCATAATTAGTTATTAGATTAATATATTAATGTTTACTGTTCAAGTGTGATACCAAATGATTGCATCCCAGCCTAGACAGTACCTCAAGGAAGAGGATGCTTCTATTATAATCATCATACAACAATATATACATATATATAGTATGTAATTAAATCTATATTAGGCAAGTGATTATGAACTTGCTTAGAAGTTCTTAGTTTGTTGGTATTGGTGCTTTAGTGAATTTGATAAATTCTTTAATATTTGTTCCTGCCTTTTTGGATTTTGAGTTTTAGTAGAGATTTATCGGTTCCGACCGACTGTGCATCCCCCCTGGAATTTTTTTTGCCCCCCCTCTGAACGTTTGATTTGTAATTCGGGTTAAATTTAGAGCTGATTTGTTCTTTATTTAGGCTTATAGCATAGAGATTTTCTGGGGATGATGAAAATGGAATTGGGTGTGTTTGATGGGCATCAAACCAAATTTGGTCTTATGCCCGGTCAGAATTGTTCAATCTGTGCATACAATTTATTTTAAAAGCTGTCCGTGAATCTAAACCAGATGCACAAATCTTGTCACGGATCATACGGCTTCGACTGGGTCCGATGCCCATCGGAATGCACCCTTTCCCGATGAAAATTGTACTCTTTATCAAGGGTATGTTTGGTTGGATTGAGAATAGGCTATTCGGAATAGCCTATTCGGTGTTTGGTTGAGTTAGAATAGCTAGAATAGTGAATCCAAACTTTTTGTCTTATTAGAATAGACTATTCCTAAGAGTTTTTAGATTTGACTATTCTAATAAAACAAACAATAGCTATTCTTGATTTGGCTATTCTAGCTTATTCTTATTTTGCAACCAAATATACCCCAATTACATTTCAGATAAGGGTAATATTCTGGTACCGAATAAAACCAGTTTTGCTTAGTTTCGTTTAAAATTCTTTTGTATATGACAAAGCTATTAATGTCCGAATACCACCAAAATCTTTCATTAACTAAGCTAAGAGTCATATAGCTTTTAAAGCCATCGAAGAGCAACTTGGCATTAACAAATTAATTAACCTTGGCCCCTTCCACATCACTAATGTACTTTTATAAATAAATTATAATCCTCATTATTTCAATATCATCATGACCATAATCATTACTTATCTCAAATACTTCACCATACATCCCTATAAGAAACCCACATCTTCCCAATTCCAATTCCAATTCCAATTCAAAACAACATCAACTCTCTTCACTTCAAAAAAACATGGCAAAGATAGACTCACTAGAGGTGGGACCCATGAAAGTGGTACGTTGGCACTCGCGTCGAAAGTTTCAAATGAGAAGAGCAAATGTGAGTGTTAAGTCGGTACGACTTGGGAGTAGGCGTCAGAGGCTGACATTGCGGCGACTGGTACGGTGGCCGGTTGTGCGGTGGTGCGTGGTGGTGAATTTAATGGGACCCATTAAGAAAGTTTTGTTAGAGATTGCATCTGCTCAGAGGCAGCAACTACTGCCAACCTTCACTCTTGTCAACCATTTTCCTTTCCCTCTTGTATGATCATATTTTTTTTTTTGTTTCTGGTACAATGTATTCTGTAAATTTGGTACTGTACCATGCATCTGATGTTTGATAAAGGGGTATAGTTGTAAAATCCTTCTTGTTTAAATCGTTTGATGTCAATAGCTTAAAGAAATGAGTTGCTAGTCATTTTAAATTAATGCATCCAAAGGCAAGGATTCAAATGCCTTTTTTTTTTTTTATGTCTTCTTTTTTCAGAAATTTAATCACTAAAATTTAAACAAAATGCATAACCACTGTATTTCAGAAAATTCTAGACCATCCAAAAACAGTGATTTTGTACTTATTTAAAAAAGTTAAAAAAATTTCAAAAAAATATAAAATTGGACTAAGCACATCTTAATATGGAGATCATGTTGAGCAGGTTGTATCGGCTGTTTTGACTTTAAAACGGAGATAAGAATGTGAATGATTAAGGCATTTGAACCATACTCTTTAAAATAACACATCCAAAAACAAGGATTCAAATGCCTTGGACTTATTAGTTTCTTCATTTTTTAGAAATTTAATTACTCCAAAATTTAAACAAGAGTACATATTACAAGAGTTCAGTAACTATCTATTCCAACTCTGTATCTATGAATCTGCTCTATTATTAATTTGATCATATGAATAAAAAATTAACTATTATTAGCGTCCAAACTAAAGAGTGCAAGAACTAAAAGAACACCATCTGAAATAACTCTAAATATATACTAAGACAAAAGAAATATTCATCAATCAAACAACCTATTATTTCAAAAACACAATTAAAAAAACTTTACACCAAAGGCTAGATAAGTGGTTCAGAGAGTTCCATCTCATTAGAACTCTCTACCGATTCACCCAGGCCCCCGTGGGCCCGAACGAAATTTAGACCCAACCATTGCCACGGCCAGCATGCGTACCTAATGCCATTGCCACCTGGCAACAAATTGTTCGGACCGTCGGATTGCTCCACCTGGCGAGAGAGCTCCTCAAGTCTCTCCCGAAGGCGTGTTGACCTGATGTCAGCAAGTCTAAGTGATTTCTCAGCCGCTTCTCTCGCGGCCATGGCAGCGACCGCAGTCTCTTCTTTGAATTTGAGCTTGTTTTCAAGCTCCTGCATTGATTGCTTTCTTTCCTCAAGTTCCTTTTGGAGAGCCAGTATCTGCAACAAGAAAATTCAGATCGGGGGGCTGAAAAAAAAAAATGTAAAAATGTTTAATATGTGGTAGATTGGATTTGAACCCATGTCTCAATAACCACAATGTGAAATTATAATCATTAGGCTACAAGCACACATTTGATATTTCATGAGGGGGATTGAACTATATAGAAACTTATAGAAAAAAAACAATTAATTAAATTTTAATATATATATATAGAGAATGGCTAATATCAAAACGTTTGTTCCTGGGCTCAGGAACAAACGATTCCGTTCTCCCATTTCCAAAGTTCAAACAACAAATCCAAACCGTTAGATGTTCAATCTATATTAAAATGTGCTTGGAGACCAAATTTTACATTTTTTGGAATTTTTTTACTATTTATTAAGCTGGTTTGAAAATCGCTGTTTTTATGAAATTTCTGCAACATTGAAAAACAGCGGTTTTCAAACCAGCTTAATAAATAGTAAGAAAATTCCAAAAAATGTAAAATTTGGTCTCCAAGCACATTTTAATATAGATTGAACATCTAACAGTTTAGATTTGTTGTTTAAACTTTGGAAATAGGAGAACGGAATCGTTTGTTCCTGAGCCCAGGAACAAACGTTTTGATATTAGCCATTCTCTATATATATATATATATATAGAATTTTGCTATTGTACTTCGCGAAGTAAAGCTAATATTTTACTTCACGCTCATATTCTCATTTTCAAAATCTAAAACGTCGATCCGACCGTTCAAGTTGTTCTCCATATTGAAATGTGCTTGGAGACCAAATTTTACATTTTTTGGAATTTTTTTACTATTTATTAAGCCACTTTGAAAATTGCTGATCACATGGTCCAGAATTTTGTTGCATTATTTTTACTGTTCACCTGGATCAGCAATTTTCAAAGTGGCTTATTAAATAGTAAAAAAATTCCAAAAAATATAAAATTTGGTCTCCAAGCACATTTCAATATGGAGAACAACTTGAATGGTTCGGATCGACAATTTGGATTTTGAAAATGGAAGTATGAGCGTGAAGTAAAATGTCGTTTTACTTCGCGAAGTACAATAGCCCTACTCTATATATATATATATATATATATATATAGAGAGAGAGAGAGAGAGAGAGAGTGACTAAGGTCAAAGTGGTAGTTCCTAGCTCCCGGTGCTACCAAGTCGTTTTCGGATTTTCAAAGTCCAAATGGTCGATCCGAACCGTTCAAGTTGTTCTCCATATTGAAATCTGCTTGGAGACCAAATTTTACATTTTTTGAAATTTTTTTACTATTTATTAAGCCACTTTGAAAATTGCTGATCACATGGTCCAGAATTTGGTTGCACTGTTTTTACTGTTCATCCGGATCAGCAATTTTCAAAGTGGCTTAATAAATAGTAAAAAAATTCCAAAAAATGTAAAATTTGGTCTCCAAGCAGATTTCAATATGGAGATCAACTTGAACGGTTCGGATCGACCGTTTGGACTTTGAAAATCCGAAAACGACTTGGTAGCACCGGGGGCTAGGAACTACCACTTTGACCTTAGTCACTCTATATATATATATATATAAATATGATTAGAATTTTTAAAACCATAGGGGTGGCTAAGCACCCTTTGGGTTGCATTAAGATCCACCCTGAACAAGGGTAACACTTTAGTGAGTAGATAATACTACTTTTGTGAAAACATCGACATCAATATCTATCCTAATTAAAGAGATAGCATAATAGTCATTTAAGTGAGCCATTACATGCAGTAACAACTTTAGTGAGAGATAATGCCAAGAGCACTTGTGACATGTCAATTAATTAAGATTTCTGCAAATGACATCCAACCTTTATGTTAATGCAATGGGCTGTCAAATATATAATTTTGCTTCAAACTTTCGTGAATATTACTTTCTTATTTTATTTTATTTTTTAAAAAGGCCAAGATGGCCAGTTTCATTACTGAAAGGATAATAACATCATTCAAAGATTAGTCATACTGGACTTGAACCTAACCCTTCTACCCAAAATATCAAAATTTTGTTTCCAATTCATCGGCAAATGCATGAAAACACAGATTTCTGCAAACCTGAAGACTTCAGTCTGTACCAGTATACACCTGGTACAGTACCAACCCATTCTTTCTTAATCAGCACAAATGGAAGTAAATCAAGCCAGTGTATACAGAAGGGTCCAAGATTTTAACAGTATCTTGCTATTTATGTACCTGAGTCTGAAATTCCTTCTCCACAGCACCTCCAGCAGCAGCTTCTTGCTCGGCTGCTGCTTTCCATCTTGCAATTTCTTCTTCTGCTGCTGTTATATCCATCATAAGACCTTCCACCTTCACATTCATTCAACAATTACTTAGTCAACACTTCAATTCCAACATAAGAGTACTAGACATAAATTTGCAACAATAGAACCACTGAAAACTACCACACTTCTTTGTGCCAATTCTGAAGGTTTATGAGGTTTATAAGGTCAAAAAAAGAAGTTTATAAACTAATTTTAATGCATTCATTTTTCATCATTTTTGACCGCTTGACTTTATATGAAATTAATTCGAAAATTTATAAATTTTGTATATAAATGCATTACTAATAACTCCTCCTGTGTAGTTTCTACACAGCTGTCCCAAGCCACGAAAAAGGAGGAGCGTTCATGATAGGCTTGGCAAGCCAGCGGTAAAAAAACAGCCTCTTTATGGAAATGAAAGCCTCACGAATTGGGCAGGAGTACTAGGATGGCTGACCTCCTAGGAAGTCCCTGTGTTGCTGATTCCGGTTGAGTTTCATTTCTAGCCTATCCCAACTTGTTTGGAAATAAAGGGTTTGGAGAAGAAGAAGAATAAATGCATTACTAATGAAGTTGACCGGTTTCAACAGTTTAGATTCGTCGTTTGAAGTTGATCCAATATGTTTTTAAGTTAAGCTCACTAAGGGGCTTGGTGAGCTTAAGAACACCCTAGCTCTACTCTACTTCTATGTGTCAAATCTGAATATGGTAAAATGTAATAGCACTAAAAATTTCCTCATTTCATTTTTAGCTTTAACTTCACCATTGAGGCCTGACATATTGGTATGAAACCTTTCATTGCCAATTTAAAATTAGTGGAGAAAATGGTTGAATGATCTGCGGTAACAGCATAATAGGCAAAGAATAGTAAAGGAAAATTACACTTTCATTTGCAATGCGCTCTTTCTCCTCTAGATCCTTTATTTGCAGCCTTTGTTGGTTGATCTCCTTTGTTTGAGCATCAAGACGGGCTTTAAGAAGACTAGACTCTGCCCTTACTCCAGTGAAATTATACCAATGCACACAAAAAACATGTCAGTGTTGTTCTAGTCTAATTCTTATATTTGGTTCAATTTCCAATAAACTCAAAATAAGGTACCATAATGAGGATTGACATTGAATAAAACTCCAGCAAGGAGTTCTCCAAAGCAGTATAATTTCTAAAGAGAAATAATTGGATTCTGCACAACTTTTTACTGGTATACATGCTTAAATGGTATCCTAATTTTCATGACACCTCCACAAATCAAATCTATGTGATCAAATCGATAAATGTACCTTAAGGCTTCAACCAAATGTTGTAGCTCTATAATCTTAATTTGAGACTCCTTGACTGTGTTTCCAAGTGCACCTGCCTGTAAAGGTTGTATAAAGGAAACCGATAACATAAGAGCATTCTTAAATTGCCATTCAATTTCATATCATTAATTGGTGTTTATCAATCTAATATCATGTTAAAGATTAATAAACTAATAACATATAACAGTACTACATCTTACCAAGGTATAAACTTCATCATCATGTGTTTCACCTAAACTTGATCTCTCATTCCCATTCAATCTCAACTCAATCCCTGCCTCTCTCAAGCCTTCTTCGGCCACTTGTAACACCTCACTTTTATTCGACAATAATACACTCCTTAAAAGTGTACCAATATGCTTTTTTTGTTCAACCAACGCATCGACCTTCTCTTGGAGAGTTTTCACCTCTCCATTTCTCTCATCTAATTTCTCCCTTACTTTCTCCCTGGCATCACCGGCTAACTCAAATACCGATTTTACTCCTTCTAATAGAACCTTCAAATTCTCGTCCGAATTAACTTCCTTTGTCATGAACACTGAACTGGTTGGTTCAGTTTCATCCGATTTTCCATCTAAAGAAATTACTTTAACTATATCCTGAATTTCCTCATGCAATTTTGAGCGATAATTGAGTAGTTCGAGTAAAACTGGCCTTTGTGAATCGAATTTTGCCTCCAAAGCCCTTGCCTTCTTATCAGCTTCATCTCCAAACTGTCTCAAATCAGAAATCTCTCTCTCCATTTCAGCAACTGATCCAGAAAGCTTCTCAATCTCGCATTCCTTGTTGGAAACCTCTTCTCGAAGGCCAGAGATCTTCGCCTCCAGCTCAGACACCTCAATGGCAATCTCGTAATTCCTCTGTTCCATACTCTCTCTAGCCTCATCTCTCGATTTGGTTGCCAATTCGACCTGACGAAGAAGCTCCTCCACAATCTCATTAGCCCGTTTAATGACGCCGTATGCCACGGCAGGGAGTCCTGAGTACCTCTGAGACTTGGGCAATCCATCAGGGAATGTCTTGAAAGCGGAGATCTTACCAGAGATCTTCTCCATACCAGATGTCAGCATCTGAGTAAGAGTAGTACTCTCGGCCTGGATAGCATGAAGCTGATCCGAGGCCTCGACCTTGAGTCGGACAGCATCGTCCCTTTGGGAAATTGCATCGGTTTTCAACCGGAGAGCTTCGTCGCGCTGGGAAATCGCATCGTCTTTCAACCGAACAGCTTCGTCGCGCTTCTTTATGCAATCTTGGGCAAATGCCTTGAGGCGACCGAAGCGCGATTCTGAGTCTTTAAGAGCCTTCTCGGAGGCTTCGCGATCGCGGCGCGCTTCTTCAAGCTGAGCGAGGAGGTGTTGGTTGTCGGAGGAGGTGGTGGTGGGGTTAGAGAGGGGTGGAGGGGAGGAGTCAGCGGCCTCCTCCTCGTCGACGTCGCTCAGCACGGCGGATGAGTCGTCGTCGGCGGCCATGCTTCGAGATTCGTGCTGCTTGATGCAATTGTCGGAGAGGAGAGGAGAGGAGCAACTACCGGTCCGACAGTAGATTACTTTTAGAGCAAGTCGTCGTCGTCTCTCTGTCCGACAATTTAGATTTACGGTATTACTTTGAGATTCGTAATTAGATATAGAGAACGGTTGTGATCTCATATTAGACGGTCGAGGGAATCGGGCTGGGCTAAGTTTGGTTTGCTTGGTAGTTGGTTGGGTTGGGTCCAATGTTTATCAGAATCGAACGGACATTCATTCGTCTAGTAAACTTTCGGTCAACAATTTAAGAGTTGGACCGGTGGTTCAACCGAACCGGTTATTGATTTTTTAAGTAGTGAGATGTATTTGAGATTTGAGAATGGTTATAAAATAATTATATTTTCTATATAATATGTGTGAAAAATTCACTCTTATATATTCAATAATATAACACAAGACTGAATTTCTATATAGATTTCAATATTTAGCATCTAAATAAAATAAAATAATAATTTAATTACAAAGAATTGAATTATTTTTTTGTGAGAGAAGAATACAATAACTCTTTATTTCATAACTATTAATAGGTTGTTTCTGAATAACGGTAAATTATCTTATTAAAAGATAAAGTCTTTGATAAAAGAAATAAGAAAATATTTACCGTCTCTGTCTGCAATTTCATAAAATAAAATAAATACTAAGTCACAGGGGCGGACCCAGTGTATTCCAGGGGGGCAGCTGCCCCCCCTGGATTTCGAGTTTTAGTGGAGATTTATCGGTTCTGACCGACTTTGCCCCCCCTGGAATTTTTTTTGCCCCCCTCTGGACGTTTGATTTGTAATTCGGGTTAAAATTGAAATAAATTTGTTGAATTTTGATTGGTAATTAGAATTATAAGTCAGAGCATCAGAAGTTACAAGTCAAAGCATTATTTTTTATCGAGTATTCAATTGGTTAATGGATTTAAACCCGATTCGATATTTTTTTGGCCCCCCCCTGACGAAAATCCTGGGTCCGCCCCTGCTAAGTCATGTTACTATGTACTAGTAACTTCACATGATCATGTACTGAGCACATGTGATCTAAAAATCTAGTCGTACATTTTAACCTTCTCTCATTTAGTGCTGAAAAAGTTGAAAAGGTGTACAAAAATGTGCATAGAAAGGTGAATCAGCTGAAAAATATGTTTTTTTCAATAAAATGACTTGTTTATTTTTTCATGGACTGGACCATTAAATCAGTTTTTTTTTGGGTCCGACTTATTCTGACGTGACCGTCCGATCCGGTCCGGTTTTAATAACAGTGGTTGGGTCTTTTTGCTTAGTTGGGGGGAACTCAAGAATGGGACCCACTGATCAGATGAGTGCGAGTGGACTGGTCACGGCCCACGGGAGTCCAGATCCTCTGCATTACCACATCTTTGAGTTCTAATCCGGACTATCTGATCATACACAGAGTTCCTTTAAGATTCGTGTTATTATATAACGAAGGATTGGATTTCAACTCAATATATGAGGTACCATAGGTATTATTTTTTTTTGATAAAAAGGCTGTACGCCCATTTCATTAAAGAAATAGTTAACTTACAGCAGATTTGTTCATATCCTACTCAGATAACAACCAATTAACCCTATTTATCCACTGGTACCGCAGCATATCTGCTAGTACAGCAAAAACAAACGCATGCAACAGTTCAAATAAAGCACTAAAAATAAGCCACACACAATGGGGGCTGAAGCAATGAGTTATGTAAACAAAATTTGGGGCTTGACATCGGCTAATTCTATATGTGAGCATCATGGAGTAAAGTGAGGTTCTCCTTCATAAACCACCATAGTATAGTCTTCTAGCTCAGGTTCCATTGGCTCATCAACTGGAGGCAAAGTGGCAATAGGGATAGCATCTAGCTCCATTGGCAGCCATAAAGCAGTGGCCACTTTCACCTGTTCTTTAACTTTTCCTGTCCAATATTGTACCAAGGAGACAATGAGTAAAACAATTTGTCTAACTGATTTTTTCTTTTGCCCTGGGTCAAAACACAATTCATTTCTATATTTCCATATGGTCCAACAAAAAGCACTAAACACTATCAACAATGCAGTTCTATGTAAATTTGGTAATTGATTAGCAAAGTGTATAATATCAACAAAAGTGTGCCATTGTAAACTAAAAGGTTGACAAGAGCCCATCCAAAACCAAATTTGCTTAGTGAATTCACAATTAACAAATAAATGATTTCTAGTTTCAAGTAGGTGGCAAAATTGACATGTATTATCCCCATTCCATCCTCTTTTTCTCAAAACATTTTTGGTGAGTATTCTGTTTTTGGCTGTCAACCACATAAAAACCTTAATCTTCAAAGGAATTGGTATAGACCACCACAACATGGAATTGAGAGGTTTTATCCCTCTATAATTCAGAAATTTATACATTGATTTGACTGTAAAGATTCCTGAAGGCTCCCATCGCCAACTCAACCTATCGACTAAATGTGTACAAGTGATTTTGCTAATGATTTCCAGGATTTCAGACCACTCGAGAGACATTACCCCATATAAGGTTTGTCTAAATTTCATTACAGATCCTTGAGTGTTAATCACTGTTTGGAGAGGTATATCAGTGGTTATGCAAATATTGTAGAGATATGGATATCTAGTTGCCATGGAACACTGTTGGTACCATATATCATGCCAAAAGGAAATTGTGGATTGAGACCCTGGTTCGTATGAAACACTGAGATGACCTAATTGCTGCATAGCAATGATTTTGGACCAGAATTCAGACATGGGAAAATTTGTATGAGAGTAATATTTAGTGATGATCATATGTTTCCAAGGCCTATGATAGGTGGGGTCTTTGAATTTCCACCACCATTTCATCAAAAGTGCTATATTCATTTGCTTAAGATCAAGTATTCCTAACCCCCCAAATTCCTTAGATATACATGCAGTCTGCCAATTTAGAAGAGCATATCTTTTCCTATTGGTAGTTCCTTGCCATAAGAATCGACATCTGATTTGATCAATTTTTTTGAGTATAAAAGCTGGAATTTTGTACAAGGACAGAGAATATAAAGGTATGGCTGATAATACTGAGTTGAGAAGAGTAATTCTTCCTCCAATAGACAATAAACTACCTTTCCAATTTTGTAATTTCTTTTCAATTTTATCAATTAGAAAACACCATTCAACTTTAGTCAACCTATGAGTGTGTAAAGGCAACCCAAGATATGTCAAAGGAAAAGTTCCTACACTACATCTAAAATAAGATGCATATCTATTTATATCTAGAGTATTAATTGGAAACAGGGCTGTTTTATTATAGTTGACCTTTATCCCAGAGAGGGCTTCGAAGGCTACCAAAGCCCACCAAGCATTTTGAACATTTATGTCATCTGCTTTTAAGAATATAATGGTATCATCTGCATAATGGCAGTTTGTATGTGGATGGTTATCTATGGCATTTGGTCCTAAACCTTGGAGTATATGAGCATTTTTACCTTTTTGGAATATTTTGCTAAGTGTATCAGCAGCCAAAATATATAAGTAGGGAGACAAGGGATCTCCTTGTCTAACACCCCTCTTACAAAAGAAGTAGCTGGTTAATTCTCCATTTATATTGACACAAGATTGTGAGCTATGGAGCCATTCTTTAATCCAAAGAATCCATTTCTTACCAAAGCCCCTTTGTTCTAGAACTTCTATCAAATATTCCCAATTAATTTTGTCATAAGCCTTCTCAAAATCAACTTTAACAACTACTCCTGGTTCTTTAGTATGTTGGCAATGATGGATTATCTCCTGACTCAAAATGACATTGTCTAGAATATATCTATTCTTAATGAATGCAGCCTGACTACTATCTATGATTCTATTCATGATTTGTTCTAATCGAAATGTCAAAATTTTAGAAATCAGCTTGAAACTACAATTAACCAAACTAATTGGTCGAAATTTGGTGATGAGGGTAGCATCTTTTTCTTTTGGAATGAGGCAAATGATGGACTTATTCAAACTATTTAGAGAAGTTTGGTGTTCATGAAAAGCTGCACATAATGAGAATAAATCATGTTTTACTACATCCCAAAATGTTTGATAGAATTTGAATGTGAACCCATCTGGACCAGGAGCTCCATTGGGTTCACATGCAAATAGGGCATGTTTGATTTCCTCTAAGGTAAAAGGCTGTTCCAAATAATTTTGTTCTTGTGTGTCAATTTTGTCTTGTGGATCCCAAAAATTTGGATCCATAGAAACCATAGGTATTATGAATTCGCCAACGAGTGAGGTTGAGTTAGTATTTTATTTGGTGGCGTTTCAGACTTTCAGGTGACGAAGGCGACGGGTCCGGATCCCCTAAAGTAACCAAATTATTGTGTTTGGATCGGGACTGTCCAAATCGAACCGTCGCTCAATATCGCTTCGAGATTCGAACCTATCTCTTGGGATGCGTGTACTCCACTTTAGTTGGATGGCCACAAATTCGAATCGGACGGTTCCGATCCAAAACCCAAACTTCACTGGATCTGAATTCGAATGGGACTGGGCAACGCATTTATGCCGTGTGTAATAAACCGAGAAGTTTGGAAATATTTGGAAAGACGCGCGTATAGCGGTATGGGATTCCTTCCTCTTCTGGAATACTTTCTCTAGAATGACCCCTTGTGCTTGTACAGTACAATAATTTTTTGAATTTTTTTTACTCGCAAGCAAAATGAGGTCACATACTTTTTTCACAAAAAACCCTTACATTTTTCAAATAACAAAGAATTTTAAATATCTGTTACCGGCTTGATACAATCTCAAGCTTATGGCAACAAAACCTCCTTTTCAAAGTGTTTGTATATTGTTTGGTATTAATTAGAGAAATGAATTATTTGTTCTCACAAACTAATTAATTAGAAGACAGCTGAATACATATTACACATGCTACATATATTTTTTTTATTTTTTAATAAAGGCTAAAATGTAACTTGATAAAATTAAAATGAGTTATAATAGAAAAGACAATAAATTAGGTAAATTTGTGACTTTTTGAAATAAAAAATGATAAATATGATATCATAAATTTTAGAAGAAGAATACATAATTTTGAGATTTTTGAAGGGTGCCTATCAAATCTTTGTGATTTTGATATTTACCCATCAATTTGTTTATTTGACTATGTGTGGTATGAGGTTATGAGTGTAGATACGGATATGATTTTAAATTTTAATTATCTGTATTCAAATAGTAAATATATACTATATAGTTTAATATATATTATTAAAAATATATATATGTATATCTACGGATATCCAATCTGTATCCGTATTTGTCAAATATCCGATTCATATCCGTATTAAAAAAATAAAAGCAAATACAAATATGATCTTACCACTATCCGATCCTTATCCATGTATGAGGTGCAAAAAATTCTTAGAAGATGGTCCTATATTCACACCAGGATTGAATAGTCTAGCAATAGCATAAATGCCGATCAATATCAACCAACCAAAATATATCTGTCATTTTTATTAATATTCAAAGTTAATTACAAATTAATAAATATACCCAGTTCAAATGAGTTTTGTTAAAAATGTCCAAACCGGCCATTAAATGGCCAGTTCCTGGGTTTTTTTTTTAGAGACTATGAAGAGCAAAATGCTGAAATCTAACATTAAACATTCGAATTTTTTTAAAATATTTGTTAGATTACTTCTTTTGATATATACATAGCATATTTATACTAAAAAACGCTAAATTTCAGCATATTGAGAGAGATATTAGATTTCAGCATCGTGCTCTTCAGCATCATGTTAGATTTTAGCATCTTACAAAATGAAAAATACTCAATTTTAGGATACCGGTTATTGTCAAATTAAATTCACTAGCCGCATGCGAACACTAAACTACGTTTTTTTTAGGTACTAAGTTTTAACAATTTCACTAGTTTAGGTTGATCCAGTTGGTTTAATGTGATTCAGATTTCCTATCATTCCAATTATTAGTAATTTTGATACAAGTTCTGACTTTTTACCATGCTGCATACGACACTATCACTAGCCGCATACGGGTCGTTGTGTGTCTACCGTTGATAAAAAACTTTAACTCAATTTTTGAGGCACTAAACGATATTTTTTTGTAATTCTGATTTCGTCAGCTTCTGAGGGTGACCCCAAGGGTGACCCCAAGGGTGACATTGCCCCCGTTTTGTCCTAAGCTTTCCGAATTGGAGTCGTACGCACAAATCCGAGTTTCCTAGCCAAAGTTATGGTCGTTTAATTTCGTGCAAAAACACCGATGATGCATCGATGCTTTATGCACGACTAAGCGACGGCAAAAGTGCATCGATATTTAATTACAAAAACATCAGCGATGCACCGATATTTTTAAAACACTATCTTACTTAATTGCCAATGCTAAGGGTAATAAAACATCAACGACGCACCGATGTTTTTATAGCACTACCTTACTTAATTGTCAATGCTAAGGCTAATAAAACACCGATGATGCACCGATACATGCAACCGATGTAAGTATGTAACACACGCGCGCATCCAACCAAATTCATTTGTTTGATCTTTACCAAACCTAGTGCAAACTTCAATTCGAATTTCCTACGACTTTTTCTTCTAGCCAACTATGCTATGCCCATCTTAAGAATCTTTCTCTCTCTCTCTCCCGGTCCCTCTCTCTCTAAAAAAACAATTTGGGAACCGGCCATTAATTTGTATTTAATGTTGGATATTAATGCCCATGTATGAGGTGCAAAAAAAGTCTTAGAAGATGGTCCTATATTCACACCAGCATTGAATAGTCTAGCAATAATAGCATAAATGCCGATCAATATCAACCAACCAAAATATATGGACTCCTCCTCCTCCTCATTATATAATTTGTAGATAACATAACACAAACAAAAGCTCCCAAATCAAATGGCAGCAAGTGGGAATTTGGAGGTGAAATTACTTGGGGCATGGGTGAGTCCCTTTGTGATAAGAGTAGGAATTGCACTGAATCTAAAAGAGGTGCAATATGAATTCCTGGAAGAGCAATTCGGTACAAAGAGCGAGTTGTTGCTCGAGTCGAATCCGGTTTATAAGAAGATGCCGGTTTTGATTCATCACGGCAAACCCATATCCGAGTCCATGATTATTGTGCAGTATATCGATGATGTTTGGGCTCGATCTGGGTCTGCTTTGATGCCGACCGATGCGTATGACAAGGCAATGCATCGCTTTTGGACTGCCTATTTTGATGACAAGGTATTATGTACTTACCAATTTTTAAGTGTTGTGAAGCATCTCCATAGGTTTGCAAATTAAATTTCAACTTTCAAAATCTTTGTTGATATTTTTATTTTCACTTTTATAGATGCAGTGCAATTGTAAATTTTGAAAGATTTAACTAAATTAAAGTTTTTATTTTTACTTTCACTCTCTCACGGTCAATCAAATTCGTTGCACTGGCATCAAAGGTTTAAATAGCGTTTATCGCGTCATAGCGGAACGGTTAAAAAAACAGCGTTATGCCCATATAGCGGTGCTATAGCGCCATAGCTTTTATGGTCCGAAAACGCTATAGCGTGCTATTTAGAACCCTGACTGGCATTAAAAATAATTGTTAATCAATTACATAGATGTAGGAGTTGTAAAATTAAGTTTTAAATTAATTTATTTTACTCTTTGACAACTCTTTAAAATTGCTAATCAATTTCATAAATGGTGCTTAATAGTGTTTAGTTTTATGCGAGAGAATATTCATGTCTTCTATATATGCATGGGATAATTGCTCCTGTGAAAAAAAAAAATCAAAGTACTTATTTTGAAAAAAAATAAATCAATTTCTCTCTGGTTTAGTACTTACCAAAATTTTTAATTAATTTTAATTTTGGTTCGGTCCTGTCCTATGGGCTACATCCAAATTATAAGACCTAATTATTAATTTGGTAATCCCCTACTTCATAATTATGAGAGTGAGCTGACTCACAAAAAACAAACAAATAATAGTTGATAGCTCTTGATTCAAATAAGAGTGAGCTCAAAAAAATAGTATTATTTTTGAGTTAGCTCTATTCTTGCCCAACCAAATACATCCTTAATATTCTCATACATATTATATTACATAACAACAAAATACTGTTTTTTTAGAACCAACATTTGATATTGTGGTAAAGACAATGACCTCTGATGGAAAATTTTCTATAAATATTAAATAGTTTGGTGGTTTGATCTCTAACCTTAATTTACTCAAAAATAAAATACTACTTTCATAACCCTGAACGTCAAAAGAAAACTTTGGAAATTCTTACTACATTAAAACATAAAACAAAATTCAAAATGTCACTTCACTAAAACAACAATAATTCTCCATAGGGAACTCCAACTGACTTAAAACCTTCATCATTAAAAACTAGACTTAAAGGCCTTTAATTCCATAATTCATACACTTAGATTGACCAACATTTGCCCTTTCAAAATTCCTCTTTAACCAGCCTCAAATTCTGCCCACCACAGAATTCAAAGAGTTTTTATTTATATTTCTAAATAAACCTAACTTTATTATAAAAAATTAAGTTTATAATTCAACAAAAAACTACATTTTGCAATATAAAAATACCATTTAATTTTGATTATCTGTTATACTAACTTGTTGTTTATTTAATTCTTGCAGTTTTTTAACTCTTTATTTGGCTTAGTTACAACTGCAACTGAAGAGACTAAGGCCGAGGCCGAGGAGCAAATTATGGCGGTTCTACTACACTTAGAGGAAGCTTTTGTCAAGATGAGCAAGGGAAAGCCGTTCTTCGGTGGTGACACGATTAAATTCCTCGACATAGCAATCGGTTCTTTCTTAGGATGGATGAGAGCAGCTGAAGAGATAATGTGTGTGAAGCTATTAGACGATGCCAGAATACCGCTTCTTTGTGCATGGGCTGAAAACTTTTGCAACCATGAAGCGGTGCGAAATGTAATCCCGGAGACTGCGAAATTCGTGGAGTTCGGAAAGGTTCTCCAATTGAAGTATAAATCCGGACCTCCTCCGGCCAAGTGATGTTTCAAATTTTAGTAGTTTAATTCATCATCTGCCATGATAGATTATGAGAAAAAGGTTACATGATGACTAATAAAAAAAATTCAGTTGTTACTGCCATTTCCTATGTATTATTAATTTGTGTTTGTGGTGTTCTTTTATATGATTATTGTTAGTTTTTGACATACCACATTACCAAAACCTTATAAATAAATAAAAAATGAAATTTAGATATATGCCAATCATAAAACCAGGATTTAGATATAAGATCAAGAAATTTAGATATATGTCCATGATAACTTCTTTAATTAGACATTTCTCCATCAAAACTACCAAATTAGTTATTTCTTCATCTAAATATATATAAGTAAGTATATTATAAAGAGCTGGGCTTAGCTAAGCCATGGAGTAAAATGACTTGGTGCTCCACGCCTCATTATTTTCATTTTGAAAATCCAAACTACCGATCGGAACCACTCAAGTTGTTCTCTATATTGAAATGTGCTTGGAGACCAAATTTTACATTTTTTGGAATTTTTTTACTATTTATTAAGCCACTTTGAAAATCGCTGATCCATTGGTCCAGAATTTTTTACTGTTTTTTATTGCTCACAATGGATCAACGATTTTCAAAGTGGCTTAATAAATAGTAAAAAAATTCCAAAAAATGTAAAATTTGGTCTCCAAGCACATTTCAATATGGAGAACAACTTGAGCGGTTCGGATCGGTAGTTTGGATTTTCAAAATGGAAATATGGCGTGGAGTACAAAGCGTTTTACTCCATGGCCTACTAAGTCGGACTCATATTATAAATATACCAATTTCTCAATTAAATCAATTAAAATCACTGATTAATAATATTAAAATAAAATAAAAAGACAGCTATGCCCTTACATATAAACATAGATTTTTTTTGCTTCTTTCTCGGCCTTAACACAAATACCAGTGGCTCATAAGACTGCTGAACTGGTACATAGTGCTTATATAGTATACAAGTACGGCTAAGAATGCTTTAATATCAGTGTTTTTAATTGATTTTATTGAGAGATGGGTATATTTATAATATAGTTATATTTAGATGGGGAATAACTAATTTTGAAGTTTTGATGGGAAAATATCTAATTGAAGAAGTTATGATGGGTATATATCTAAATTTCTCTATATATAATAGAAAAGTATCAAAGATTAGTTGTGCATTATTTTAGGAAGGAAATTTTTTTTTCTTCAATGAAATAAGTCATGGAGAGCCAAAAATTTTTTAGTTACTATAGTAAAAAATAGAAATTAAATGATTACCATCCGGTCCAAGTTATTTTCAATCCCACCACAGTTCACGCGGACTGGGTTGGCGCACCAAAATTGATGCTCAAATGAGGTGAAACGCACTGAAGAGCAGTAAAAATTTCGGAACAGTTGGTGCTCTAACTCAGTCTGCGCACCAGTTGGTGCGCCAACCCAGTTCGCGCACCAACCCATTTTGGTGCACGAACTGGGTCCGCGTGAGTAATAGGATTGAAAAAAAACTTGAGTCGGGTGGTAATCATTTAATTTTAATTTTATGCTGTGGTAACTAAAAAATTTCGGCAGGGAGAGGAACTTAACAAGTATTATTCTCTCTTGACATATTGTAAATTATTCTATAGTATGTTATCATAAAACTGAATCATTAAAGAGGAGGGATCCAATTACACCTTTTTTGGTGACACACTTTGACACCTACCATTTTCAAAGTTCAAATAGTCGATTCAAACCATTCAACATGATGGATATATTAAAATGTGCTTGGAGATCAAATTTTACATTTTTTTGAATTTTTTTGCTATTTATTAAGATGGTTACAAAAATCGTTGTTTTCAGACCATTGAAAAATAGTGATTTTGTAACCATCTTAATAAATAGTAAAAAAATTAAAAAAAATGTAAAATTTGATCTCCAAGTACATTTTAATATGGTGATCATGTTGAACGGTTCGGATCGACTGTTTGGATTTTGAAATCGCAAAATTGACCTATATAAAAAACGGTGTCATGATGTGTCACCAAAAAAGGTGTAATCGGATCCCTCCTCATCATTAAATACAATATATGATTATCAAGGCATCTACATTCTAGCTGCAAATTAATTATAAATGATGGCAATTGCAGCACCAATTGCATGGTATAAAAAATTAAATTCTAAAAATGTAAAAGACATTAAAATATTTGATGCAGCTCATTAAATATAAATTAGAATGAACTATAAGGATGAACATTATTTGAATTATTTTTTGTTAACAGAAATGATTTGAAATTGATTGAGGAATAAATTTCTAAGCTTATATATAAGAATTAAGATGCTTTTGGATTATATCCATTTCTTACAATTGTAGTACCAGCATTCTAACAATTATTTCTCATCCAAAATTAATTTTAAACTATCTTCATCCATCTAATTCATATTAATTTCAGTTTGCAAGATATGTTGAATGGTTCATTATATTTTTTTATTACAATATATTTGTTATTATATATTTGCATTTTAGAGTAGAACTAGGGTGCTCCTAAGCTCACCAAGCTCTTCGTGAGCACGACTCTAAAACCTATCGAATTGACTTCAAACAACATTTTCAAACCGTAAGATGTTCAATCTATATTAAAATGTGCTTGGAGACTAAATTTTACATTTTTTGGAATTTTTTTACTATTTATTAAGATGGTTTGAAAATCGCTGTTTTTATTAAAATTCTGCACTATTGAAAAACAGCGATTTTCAAACCATCTTAATAAATAGTAAAAAAATTCTAAAAAAAATGTAAAATTTGGTCTCCAAGCACATTTTAATATAGATTGAATATCTAACGGTTTAAAAATGTCGTTTGAAGTCAATTCGATAGGTTTTAGAGTCGCGCTCACGGAAGGGCTTGGTGAGCTTAGGAGCACCCTAGTTCTACTCTTGCATTTTATTCTTTTGCATCCTTCTTGCTGACAATTTCAAACGATTGTGTAGAAGTTTTCGTCAAATAATTAATGAAGCAAGCTTAAAAATATAATAATTATTGTAGCATATCTCTTCTCTTATTAAGTATATATGTAGATGTCCTGATCCGCCAACGGTTGTGATAAAAGATAAAATTTCTGATTGAATATCGGTCATCCGATCAAATAATCTGCCCTTTTCTATTCTATGCATTTTTTTTTACTAGAAATCTTAATTTATTTAGATACGTACTCTCCGACGTCTCTCCAGCGCTCTCTATCTCACATAATCTATGTTTCCTTCTCTTTCTCCATTTTTTTTCGAAAACTTCCTAAACCCCCTCATTTGATAGTCAGATACCTAATTTAAAATATTTTTAAATTGATTGATAATTAATTGACCATGTCTTCGTTTCTTTCCAATCTATTTTAATATCATTCATGAATAAAGAGTGAGGCTATGGTACTATGCATAGCACGGTTGGATCTGTGCTACGGCCCAATATTTGAGTTTTCAAAATCCTAACGGTCAATCCGAACCGTTCAACATGATTATAAAATGAATATGTACTTGCAAACCAAATTTTACATTTTTTTGAATTTTTTTACTATTTTTTTAGATAGGTAGAAAATCACTTGATCTGAAAATTCTGGACCATCCAAAAACAGTGATTTTCTACTTATCTAAAAAAATAGTAAAAAAATTCGAAAAAATGTAAAATTTGGTTTGCAAGTACATATTCATTTTATAATCATGTTGAACGGTTCGGATCGACCGTTAGGATTTTGAAAACTCAAATATTGAGCCGTAGCACGGACCAATCCGTGCTATGCATAGTACCATAGCCTCACTCCATGAATAAATACTGTTAAATAATTATTCTTTGTTTTATCAATTTTACGGAAAATACAGAATATTTCTGTATGATAATTTATTTTTGTTCTTTTATAATATATTTTGTTGCTATTATTATGTACTCATGTGTGTTGTAATATCACATCATCTACTGTTGAAATAAAAATAAAGAACACAGAGGTGTGTTCCAATTTCCAATTTAAGTTAAGAAAAGGATTCTTCAATTTTGCAATTAGAAAATTGTAGAGATCCTGAATGAACATCCTCTTCCCTCCTCTTCAATTTATTCCCCACCTTCGCAAAAGGCGAAAGGCGAAACCTCGTACGCTTTCGCTCTGCTGCTTCATCCAAGAGGCAATTCATAATTATCGGTAATAACAAACCTCCTTTGATCTCTCTACGCACCTTTTCTTTTCGTTTTTCCATATATTTTTGCTTCTTTTTTCATCCTAACAAAATTGGGTATATTTAGTTATTCACTGCAATCGGATAGGATTGCTCTTCTCAATTGGGTTTACCTAAAACCTAGAATGCAATGAGCCAAATCAGTTTGTAATTAAAACAAACTAAGGAGAAATTTTGTTCGGATTTTCTTTCTTTTTGTTATGTTTCTCATAATAGTACGAATCACATATTGATCAAATGAAAATGAAAACGTTGATAAAAGCATGCTCTAAGCCCCAATTAACAGCCTTTTATGTAATTTTTACTTTACAAAAATGTGACTGATATTCTCATAATCTTAATTTCAATGTATATGTTGAATTTTGAGAGAAAAGGAACTAATTTTATTAATTTCTGATATAATTTCAATATCTTATAAAGAATTTAAAGAACCATTAAAATATTTCCTAATTATATGATTTGCTATATCTGATAATTAATACTAATTAATCTCTAATAAATTTTTTATCTTTAACAGTATACTTGAAGAGCTCACTGGAACAAAGCAAAAAAGGAGACATCAAATACCGCGCAAAAGAAAATGGCCTTAGTTGCCAATGGATTGTCAACATCTCATTCAAAGGCACCTCTATTCTCTTTCGGTGTCATTGCTGACGTACAATATGCTGACATACCTGACGGCCGTTCTTTCCTAGGTGTACCCAGATACTACCGCCACAGTATCCAGGTACTCCAACGAGCCGTCAAGAAATGGAACGATCACAAAAACATTAAATTCGCGATCAATTTCGGAGATATCGTTGACGGGTTCTGCCCGAAAACTGAGTCAGTGACAGCTGCTGAAAAAGTACTGAATGAGTTTGAGAAATTTAATGGCCCGGTTTATCACATGATAGGCAACCACTGTCTCTACAACCTTCCCAGGAGCAGATTGATTCCCCTTTTGAAAATCCCTTCTGAGAATTTGCGCGCGTACTATGAATTCTCGCCGTGTCCTGAGTTTCGATTCATTGTCTTGGATGCGTATGATTTTAGTGCATTAGGTTGGCCGGGGGACCACGAGGTAACCCTAGAAGCGGGTCGGTTTTTGACAGAGAAGAACCCGAATTCTGACAAGAATAGTCCAAATGGGTTGGTTGGGGTCGAGAGGAGGTTTGTTTCGTTTAATGGAGCGGTCGGTAAGGAGCAGCTGAGGTGGCTTGAGGAGACCTTGCGGGATTGTGATAGGAAGAAGCAAAATGCTGTTGTGTGTTCTCACCTCCCGATGGATCCGGGCGCTGCTGCATCAGAGGCGTTACTATGGAACTATGATGAGGTGCGTGATTATTACTGTTTTTCTGGTAAAAATTTACATTGTAATCCAGTGAGTAACAATTAGTTCAATGCTTAAGCCAAGATATCAGAGTTTATATCCTCTGAGGTAACAGAATATTTTTGTTTAGATCTGGACCATCCGATCAGAATCTGCTCGAACATTAAAGGTACATTCCTCCTCGGGCCGGATTGGCCCGAATCCTGATCAGACGGTCCAGATCTAAACATAAATATTTTGTTACCTCAGCTGATATGAATTCAGTTGTCAGTGGTTAGTCTTAAACCCCAGTTACTGTATAGGTTAAGTCTGTTATGAGCAGTACTGCACATTATGACTATTATTACAGTATCTGAAGGTTAAAGACCTATTATATGTTTTAATATTTTTTTTGCCATAACTTCAATGATAATCTCAATTTAAAGAATTGGGATTTAAAACAAAAGTATCAGTGAGATCGAGAGGATACCAGTAAGCAAAGATATGGTAAAAATATGGATCGGAGACATCAGTAGTGGAAGGTGTCATTTTCTGGCACTACTCTGGAATCTGAAGGTTTTGTTACAAATTAGTATTTACAATGGATTTCTTCTAGTTTATCCATTGAACTAAAATCAACTATAGACTCAGTTTTAATGCAAACTAATGTGACAGGTTATGGCACTGATACACAAATTTGAGTGTGTAAAGGTTTGTTTTGCGGGTCACGATCACAAGGGCGGTTACTGCATCGATTCACACGGGATCCATCACCGGTGCCTCGAGGCTGGTCTGGAATGCCCCCCGGGCTCGGATGCATTCGGCTATGTCGATGTTTATCATGACAGGCTGTGTCTCGTTGGGTCTGATCGGATGGCATCCACTGAAATGATCTTTTAGAGTTTGTTTTACAGTTTGTCTTGGTGGAATTTATTTTTTATTGAGGAAATTAGCTTCATTTTATAGATCTTTTTTGGGCACATATGGAAAGATTGATATTGAATTTTAATGGTCAGAGAAATGCTTGTCAGAAGCTGAAACTTTTGAATGCAAAAAATGGCTCTGAAATTCATCCATTTTAGAGTTTCCATAAACAACTGTTAGACTCAGATGTATAGTCGAAACTGGTAAATTAAAAACTAGGCATAGATTCCATGTGCATTTCTGAAAGAAAGATTATTTATTAATTGAATTTGATTCCAACCTTACACTATGATTACATGGGATATGCATAGATCAATCTCCTAATTAACTTATGCTAGTTTTACAAATCATGCATGCTCAAACTCCCTCACTTTAGCAACTTGTTACGTGCTGAATTCAATTCCTTTACAACATCATTAATTGCAATGCGCTCTTTTGATAACTCCTTGGAACACAATAGTCCGCATTGAATCACCAAAAACAAGCATTCTCGAGAATTCTCTGGTACAAATGTATTCTCAGTCTCCTGATCTGACAGGAACAATTTGGCATCAATAATGTCCATGACTCGGGTTGGAAATGCTGTCTCGACATGCTTGTGAAGGCTCAAACCGTCTCCGAATCTTTCATCAGTGGGGCTAATTCCAGTGAACATTTCTAGCAGAAGAATGCCGTAGCTATACACGTCTCCTTGCATTGATGGCTCACCGCCCATTCCATATTCTAAGCAGTGAAAAATATAAAGAGGACAAGTTGTTAATAGTCAATATAGATGAAATTAAGATGCAATATTGAAAGAAATAATTTCTCATGAGCAGGGTTATTAAGCTTTGTACCTGGAGGAATGTAGCCAATAGAACCCTTGATTCCACCGGTACTTGTTATTGATTGAGCAGGCATGGTATCAGATCTAACTAGAAACCGAGCTAACCCGAAATCACCCACATGTGCAGTCATATCGTCATCCAAAAGCACGTTACTCGGTTTAATATCACAATGTATAATTGGAACTGGCTTGTGATCATGGAGATAGTCCAATGCCTTAGCAATATCAATTGCTACGTTCAACATTTGTAATAGGGTAAGTGCTGTGAATGGCTGATCATTATGTGCATTTGGATGTAACCATGTTTCTAAGCTACCATTAGGCATGAACTCAAAAATCAATGCCTTGAAATCGTTACCTCGATGATCTATGCTAGAGCACACACTGAGGATCTTGATAAGATTTCGGTGTCTAACATTTCTCAAGGCCTCGCATTCTGATAAAAAACTTCTAAAAGCACCATGTTGCCCGAGGTTTAGTACCTTAACAGCAACAGTGTTGGCACTTCCTAAACTCATAGAAGCTTTATACACTACTCCAAAAGAACCACTTCCGATTAGGTTCGCCACAGAGAAACTGTTAGTAGCTTTGAGAAGGTCATTATAGGACACTTTCTTATATTCCCATGTCATGGCCATAATACTTTCTGGATCTTTTTGTGATCTCCTCCAATAGCAACCGGCTACGAGACATATGATGATGCTTATGCACAAAAACCCACAGCCTATACAAACAAGTATTATCTTGATACTTTCAGAATGATGATTATGTGCGGGATTATCAGAAATACATTTTGGCAGATGGTTATCAGGTAATCCGCCACAAAGTTTAGGGTTTCCTTTTACATCAACTGCAGTCGCATTCTTAAAAACACCTTCTTCTGGTAATTCTCCTTGAAAATCATTGAAGGAAATGTTCAGACGCTCGAGTTTCCTTGCACTAATGAAAGAAGGTATTTTACCAGAGAAAGAATTGTTGGAGAGATCAAGCTCTTGTAACCCTTTTAAATTGCTCAAAGAAGAAGGAATGGGCCCGTTGAGTGAGTTCCCTTCGAGTTGAAGGATTTGTAGCAGCTGACAACCATCAATAGTGATAGGAATTTGACCGGATAAATCGTTATACGACAAATCAATTTGGACTAGATTATTTAACTTGCCGATTTCTGATGGTATCGATCCATTTAAATGATTTTGTGACAAGTTTAGGCCGATAGAAAGAGAAGGAACATTCATGATTTCTCTTGGAATTTCACCTATCAATTTGTTGTTTGAAATATCCAAGATCTCCAGAAATTGCATGTTTCCTAAAGACGGCGGTATATGCCCTTCAAATGCATTATTGTTAAGAATGAGCCCCGTCATCTTCGTAAGGTTACCAAAAGTTGATGGAATTTCACCGGATAACATGTTGTTCGACATAAGTAACCCTTGCAGGTTCCAAAGGTTCCCAATTTCAACTGGGATTTTGCCAGTAAGTAGTGTTCCATCAAGTTCAAGATCAGTTAAATTAGTCAGCATTCCAAATTCTGCAGGAATAGATCCTGAAATTGGGTTTCCAGATAATACCAGAGCAATGAGACTGGTAATGTTTGCTAAAGAACTTGGTATCACTCCTTGGAGTTGGTTGTATCCAGCTATTAGATACTGAAAATTCGTACAATTGATCAAAGCATGAATAAAGCTCCAATCGGTATATGTTTTTGCCTCTAGTTGATTGGTAGTAACTTGAAGTTTATTAAGGTGTTGCAAGGTTCCGAAACTGGAAGGTATTACACCAGTGAAATTGTTCCAACTAACATCAATCTTATTCAGAGTAGTTCAATTGGACAAAGAAGATGAAATTTGCCCTTGAAATTGGTTTCCATAAATGATTAGAGCTTCTAAGGTCTGAAATGAATCACAGATATAAGGAGGAAGAAATCCTTGGAGATAATTGTTGCCAAGATCGAACATCACCAAGTTGGATAAATTGTAAAGAGAACGAGGTACAGTGCCAGAAATTTGATTATCATTGATTTGAAAAATATTAAGGGACTTAAGTTGGCCAAGCGAATCTGGAATAGAACCAGTAAATCTATTTGAGTAAAGATCCAAAAACTGCAGGTTTGTAAGATTTCCCAAGGTAGGCGGTATGGTTCCGGTGAGCTTATTGTTTGACAAGTATAATTGATCGAGTTGTTGGAGGTTACCAAGTTCGGAAGGTATGCCTCCAATGAGAAAATTATTTTTTAATGCGAGGACCCAAAGGTTTCGGCATTGCCCGAGACTCGAAGGCATAGTTCCTTCGAGATTATTATTTCTGAGAGAAAGGAATTGTAGATTGGAACAATTATTACCGAGGGCAGAGGGAATGCTTCCGTGGAGAGAATTATAGCCGAGGTGGAGGTATTGCAATCTGCTCAATCGTCCGAGTTCCTCCGGAATGTTCCCGGAAAGGTGGTTGTGAGAAAGGCTTAAGTTTTGAAGAAAGGTGAGGTTAGCCAAAGAAGGAGATATCTGACCATCCAGTTGGAAGGAATCGAGAGCGAGACCAGTGACTCTGTCAGGATGGCGACGACCGCAGCTGACGCCGGGCCACCGACAGTGGTGGAGCGAGGTGTTCCATGAGGACAATGCGCCGGTCGGGTCGCTCAAGATGAGAGACTTGAAGGAGAGAAGGGCGACCAAGTCAGTTTCTGTTGCATTGGTAGTAGCTGCTGCGTTTGAAGGAATAAAGAAGCAGAGAGAAATGAGTGAGATCGAGGAAATTAGGAGGAGGACATTAGAGAGAGTAGTAATGGCAGTGGGGATGAGAAAGAGACGAGAACAAGTACAAGTCATTTCTTCAATTTTTTTTTAGAAAGGTCCAGGTTCACCGTCTCTATATATAATGATTGATTGGAGGAGTTTCGTGAGGAGATAGGAGTAGGTCCGATGGACATCGGATCTATATTTAGGTTCAATTAGCTCTAGGACCGTACGATTAGCATCAAGATCTATGTATACGGAAATTGATACAGACTTGCACGGATTTTAATACAGATAATACGACTCTTGATGCAGATCGAATGGTCATCACACCCATTGAACCAAGGTAGGTCCGATGGGCATCGGACCTACTCTGATTCCGAATGAAGATGTGTGTATAGTGTGGAAATACTGCAAGTGGCTGGACATCCCATCTCATCACGTATCTGAAACTCTGAATTGATCAACGCGTATATTCAAACACGGTCGCAAAAATAAGTGTTCATTATGATTGAAAGAAATAATTAGCTTGTTAAATTGAGCTGTCCTGATTTTGATACTTTTACTCGAGTCTTTTGGCAAAACGCCAAAAAGGGCCATAAGATCACATCATAATAGAAAAAATAAATAAATAAATAAAGCTAAAGAGAAGAAAAAGCAAATTAAAGGTAGCTTCCTCTTTGTGTGGGATTTTTTTTAAAAACCATAATTAAAAAAAATAAAATTAGGGAACCAACATGATTACCCGCAGATTTCGAAAAACCATAAGAACCGAACAGCCTATTCGGTCCCCAAAATTTTTTTTCCCTGGGATCGAATAGGCATTTCGGTCCCCCCCCCATTTCACATTTTTTTGGCAGAGCCGCCACAGAAAATCGAAATGGGATGGGGACCCGAAATGGGATTTCGGTCCCCATTTTTTTTTTTTTTTTTTTAGAGACAAATAGCCCGAGATTTTTATTTTTACCCAAAAAAAAATATATTTTAATATAATTATCCAAGTTTTTGAAAAATTTAAATTTATACCCAAACCGTAAATTTTTCTTACGGTTTGAAACTCTTTTTTTTTTTTTTTTTTTTTTTAAGAGAAAAATAGCTAAAATGCTGAAATGAAATATAACACAAAAAAATCGAATTATTTTTTAAAATATTTGTTAGAAAATACGCTACGAACAGAGCCGATTTTGTGCTAAAATACGGTAAATTACAATAATTATGCCAAAAGACATGACGTCTGTTTAAATACAAACCCTAAAACAGAAAATACAAACCCTAAAACAGAAAATATATATAAAAGATACATCAAAGACCCTAAAAACTCTAAAATTATAAAGAAATGTTCAAAAGTCCATGAAGGAAGACTCGGATTGCAAATCTGAGCCCGCAAATGGGCAAAACGGATCGTAGATGGTTTCGGATCGGGTTTTGGGTTGTGGAGTTCCTGTCAAAATTTCAGCCCGATCCGACGGACGGATCAAAAGTTACGCTCCTTTTAGTAAATTTATGAAAGATGCCAGAAAATCGGCCCAATTCATACGTAATTTAGCGTAATTTACCGTATTTTAGCATAATTCTACATAATTATTGTAATTTCAGCATTTTAGTAAATTTACCGTATTTTAGCATAATTATTGTAATTTACCGTATTTTAGCACAAAATCGGCTCTGTTAATCAGCATTTTACCTATTTATCTCTTAAAAATAAATTAACATAATTTCAAGTAATTTAGTGTAAATCAACATAAATTAACATAATTTCAAGTAATTTAGCGTATTTTCATATAAATATGATATAAAAAAAGTAATTTGACAAATGGAAAAAAATTCGATTTTTTTAGTGTTATATTTTATTATTTTGTCTTTAAAAAAAAATTCGATTTTTTTAGTGTTATATTTTATCATTTTGTCTTTAAAAAAAATTCGATTTTTTGTATCTAAAAAAAAAAAAAAAAAAAAAAAAAAAATTGGGGACCGAAATGCCAATTCGGTCCCCACTGAAAATACCCTGGACCGAATTGGGATTTCGGTTCTAGGGTGTTACACGGAAGGCTGCACAGTTTTTTTCGAAAAAACTGTGAAATGGGGGGGGACCGAAATGCCTATTCGGTCCCAGGGGAAAAAAATTTTGGAGACCGAATAGGCTGTTCGGTTCTTATGGTTTTTCGAAATATGCGAGTAATCATGTTGGTTCCCTAATTTTAATTTTTTTAATTATGGTTTTTAAAAAAAATCCCTTTGTGTGAACTGAAGAGACTTGACTCGACTTCTAAAATTTGGATGTGAATATGTGAATCTCGGATTCCGAACTGAAGACTTCTAAAATTATTGGCTGTAAACTGAATTGATAAATTGTGCTCCTTGGAGTTGTTGTGTTGATTGGAGTTGAAATTCTTGATATACCACTATTAGAAAAATACCAATCATACACGGAATATCATACATGAATAATTTCCAACAAAAACAATATGTAAAGGGAGAAGGTGCGTGCGCAAAAATAAGCTCAACTATATACACACGGTCAATAAGAACAGATCCCGTGTATGAGCACTGAATTATGCTGAACCAGTGTTGTAAATAACGTTATGCGCTTGCCGGATGGACATGGTACTGTCAAGCAATTAATCGGGAATAAACGGTCATAATTGGAAATAATCGGCCGATTAGTCGAAAAAATTTGTAACAGTTTGATCGTCGCCAACAACGGCCGTTTTTTACGAACACACTAACTATAACTGGGATGAGCACTGAATAAAATTAGTTAACTTGTCTTTTGCGACAAGGGTAATATATATGGATAATTTAAAATTTGAGTTGATGAAATGTTTTGAATGATGATGATGAATTATGGAATACAAATAATTTTATTTGTTTTGTTTTTATAGATAATATTGAAATGCTTTATTTCCATTTCATTACGATTTCTGTGTTTGGTGTTTGACTCATCGTACCAAATTTGGTCGTGTAATTTGAGTTTGTACGAAATCTTCAACATATCTGAATTTTATATTGCTGATTATTTTATCCAGTACCAGTTCATGAGCTTCGTTTATTAATTTTTATGAATTGACAGTTTGTCCATATTCACATTTAACAGCTTAACTGAGACCTAAACATCTTATTCCATAGTTTAGGCCTTAACCAAACATGGATTAATGTTATAAGTATAAAAAAAAAGTATTCTTGTCAGGACTGGTGTGACATTAACTAAACATGAGCAGGAATAAATTTTGATATAATTAGCTTACTTGTCAGGACCGGTGTGCCATTAATTATTCTTGAAATATATACCAAATTTTGACTATACATATGTTAAGTGTTAACTATAGTATACAGCTTTTCCTATGTACAAGTAGCACAGAAGTATACAAAAATCATACAAAGGCATAGGTAAGAAAAAAAGAACAAAGTGGAAGAAGCACTGTGCAAATATTGGCTGATGCATGAAATTATAAGCTATGAACCCATTTTGTTTTCGCTGAATGCTTTTATCTTTGAAGGTAGAGAGCCGTAGCAACCAAACAAAACCATAGAGTGACAATGCCCCACAAATTACGGTTCTTTTCCCATCCGCTCGGTGCTTTAAGGAAAAAATCACCGAAGTAATCTTGCGATGATGCTGCATCTTGATCCGTTTTTCCCGTTTTCCTTTTCATTTCCTGGTCTTTGTACTTGTCTGTCCATGTTCCCGCGTACCTAAGATAAAATTACAATAGGCTAATTAAATTACAGTTCAGTACGGTCGGTAATGTGACCATCTCATGTTTTGATATTTTGAACTAACCAGTCATAGCTAGAACCAATCAATGGTATTGTGACCATCTCATCTTTCGAGATCTTCAATTTGGGTGCTTGCAAAATGTACCGGAGCTCAGCAGCTTGTCGTCTGATATTGATACTTGGATGCTCTTGCTCAAGCTGCTTGTATAAATCTATGCAATCCTTGTGCCTGTTGTTAGCCTCATATGCCATTGCCAACCAAATTTGTATCTACATATGAAAACCAAAGATCACATTTGGTACCAATACTTATCTAATTAAAGGTCACATATCTCAACTCTTTTAGTTTGCCCTCTTTTGTGTCTAATTGTGGCGCTGTTCGGTTCCATATTTGTAAGTCATTAGTAAGTTCTGATGTGAATGTATAAGTACCTCGCCACCTAATAATGTGGGTCTGGGAATGATAGTGAGAGAAGCTTCTAAGAACTCAATTGCACGTGAGTACATTCCTTTGCCGTAAGCCTTTTTCCCTAACTCAAACATCAAGTTGGCTGTTGCTCTACGTTCTGCTTGCTCCCTTGCCACCTAACAGAAAAAGGAGTATCCATAGGATCAAGCAAAAAGGAGGCCTAACATAAAGGAAAAGGTAGAGATCACACAAAAGATTGCATTAATGTACACTAGTCTTCAAGACTGATAATGACTGAGAGATATTCACAGCAAACATTCAAAGAATGGTTAAAGTAGCAAACTCACTCAGCAAACTGACTACTAATTATGAAAACAATAGAGTGAGGCTATGGTACTATGCATAGCACAAATTGGTCCGTACTATGGATCAATATTTTCGTTTTCATAGTCCAAAAAGTCAATATGAACCGTTCAACATGATCTCCATAAGAAAATGTACTTGCATACTGAATTTTACTTTTTTAGAAACTTTTTACTATTTTTTTAGATAGGTTTTAAAATCACTACTTTTGAATGGTCTAGAATCTTTAAATAAAATAATTTTCTACCTATCTAAAAAAAGAAGTAAAAATATTCTAAAGAATGTGAAATTTGATCTAGAAGTACATATTCATATGGTGATCATGTTGAATGGTTCAGATCGACTATTTGGACTATGAAAATGGATATATTGATCTATAGTACGGACCAATGTGCGCTATGCAAAGTACCGTAATCTCACTCAAAGCAAAAAAAAAAAATAGAAAAGCAAATTTATGAAAAACCTATTTAAAAAAAGAATTTTTTTTACTATTTTTTAGATAGGTACAAAATATCCAAAAAATATAAAATTTGGTTCCAAGCACATTTTAATATGGAGATCATGTCGAGCGGTTCGGATCGACTGTTTGGACTTTTGAAAAGGGAGATAAGGATGTGAGGCATGATTGAGGAAAAGCAAATTAACGAAAAAAACCTTCTCAAGCTCTCTGCGAACCCTCTCCCGCTTCTCCTCCTCAGTCTCCTCGGAGTTGACAGGCTCTTGATCGGCCTTGGTTTGTAATTCCTCAGCCGCTTTCTCAAGCTCCTTCCTCTCTTCCATTTCTTTAACCATCCGCTTCAACTCCTCTTGCCACTCCTCCCATGCTGCTCCATCTTCGTCGCCATTTTCATTTTCATCAACCCCTCCCCATTCTGACGACTCCTTTGACGAAGCCGACACTCCATCACTTGCCTCCATTCTCCTCTTTCGCCCTGCTGTTGTTCAAAAATTATTTATTCTGATTGAGCAATTTTATTGTTAGAGCATCTACATCAGTAAAATTACGAAGAAATTAAAAACAATGGTCAAGCACTGAATAGAAATTAAGTTAATTTTAATTTCTAAACCTCTACACTCGTGCAATTAACTTTTACTTTCTTTTTAGTAGTCACGTCAGCAATTATTACTATGAAAAAGAGAACGAGAGCCAATAGAAACAATTAGAAAGCATTTTCTTTAAGAAATCTTTCTAAATTAGAAATTTACATTACATCCCAAAAAGTAGAATAGGAAGCGCCAAGCGTGCTTTTAGAAAAAAGAAAAAAGAAAATGAAATCCCAAACCTGCTAAAAGGGGTATGAGAAAAAAAATTGGGAAATTCCTCATTTTTCCAGTTTCAGAAATTCTTCATAAGAAGAAGTCCTTTATTTTATTAGAAGGTTCCCAATAATTGGATGGTATTCATCTTCTTATTCCTTTTTTAATGTAAAAGGGTTTTTACATCCCAGTAACCCCAAATTGATAAAAAAAACAGTAACAAACACATTAAAAAGTAAATACAAAGGAATAAGTAGATCATGTCAACAATAAGACACAGCTCGGTTGCCTCTTGATGGAGTGCAATACTAGCATGCTTTATTTAATTAATTAGAAAACCAATTCCCAAAGACGTAACCTGCTTAATTGGATATAATATGTACCTAACTGAGTTCTCAACAAAGGTGAAAAAAAATAAAATAAAGATAGTCCAACATGGCTTAATAAAAGGTATATCTAGGATTCTCTTTTTTAAAAAAGGCGTATCTGGGGCCTGGACACGGGAGCTTAAATCCATATAATTCAATGTACACTGAACTGAACTGAGCTGAAAAGAAATGAAGTGAATTAATTTCTCACATGATTTGCTCCCAAAAAGAGGAATTCGATGCGACCGGGTAGGATCAGTGGAGCTGCTGGAACTGGCAACAGTGGAAAAGATGAACTGAATAGGCGGTGGGTCCCACTTTGGCCGGGGCAGGGGTAAAGAGTCGAGAGGCCAGATCTTGTGTCGCTCTGACAGGTGGGGCCGAGGAGGCGAGGCGGCGTCCGCCATCAGACCAATGTTTCCGACCAGGATGGCGCCTGCCATGGCCGAGACTACAAAGAAAGAGAGAGAGAGAGAGAGAGCACCTTCACCTTGGCAGCTACTGCAAAGCTTTCGAAAAACGAAAGAGAGGAGAGAGAAGATAGATATTCTAAGGATGAGGTAGACACGCGATCGCACGCCCGTGTCTTTGATATTTTTTTGGTTTGAACCAACGGATAGATTGTCACCTAAACTAGAAGGTGAACGGTCAGATGTGTTTCTGTCTATTTGAACCAGGAGGGTGTCCGATGGGTATCAGACCAAAATCGCTCCAATCTACGGTTGGCACCGTCCGATTTATATCATGATTAGCGTGAACATGATCACACGAATATTTTATCTGTAAGCACGAATCTTCATACAAATCGGACGTCTTCCACCAGGATCTGACTGATTTGATCCGATGCCCATCGCGACTGTTTTTTGTTGTAATTATGTAATTTTTGCAAACAAACTGGGTTTATTGGTGCGTTTTCTCTAATCGTCCCGATGTGGTCGATTATACGTGTACGTATGAGTTATCCTCTTGAAGTAGATTTTGACCATTGACTTGCTATTTGACGACACGTGGTGGCGGGTCCCACCAACAGGGAGATTTCATTGGCGATGGGCCATCGGTGTGAATAATATTACCTAAAGTAACTCAAATTTTATGTTTGGATCCGTACAGTACGATTTGTAATGACACGAATATTAGGGGCCGTGAATTCTGATTGGACGTTTCGGATTGAATATTAGAATTTGTGTTACTTTAGGGTTTTGTGGACCAAAATGGTGTGATGTTTGGGCTTGAACTCTCTGACCCAGGACTAATTACTGGTCCATCAGGCCCGGAGATGGCTGTTCGGCAGCCCAAAATTCATTGAAACTTGGAGGCCCAAGCGAAACCCAATCAAGTCTAAATCCCTAGACCCTAGTCCGATCCGAATTCGTATCACCTAAAGTAACAGAATATTTATTTTTGGATCTGGACCGTCCAATTAGAATCCGCACGACTATTAAAGCGTTCCCGTGCGTTCCCCTTCGGACCGGATTGGATCGGATTCCGATCAGACGGCCATATTTCAAACATAAATAGTCTGTTACCTCAGAGGGTATGGATTCACTCCGACCATTGCGATTCACTCTCTGTACCCAAAATCCCAAGTCCCAACCCAGCAGAGACAGAGATAGAGAGAGAGAGAGAGAGACCGAACCGAACCAAACCAGGGAGCTACTCCATGGAGGGCTTCGCGCCCCTTCGTCCCGGCGGCGGCGGCGCCGATTTACCACCGCCGCCGCAACAGCAACAGCACCAGACCCCACCTTACTGGTACCCTCCTCCTCCTCCTCCGCCTCCCGCTTCCTCTTCCTCGCCTCACCCCCACCACCCGCCACCTCCTTACTCCTTGCCTCCATACCACCATTACCCCCCTCCTCATCCCCACAACCACCAATGGCCTCCTCCATCTTACGCGCCTCAACCTCAACCTCCTCCTTACGCCCCTGCGCCGCCTCATCCCTATCCGCCTGGCCCACCTCATCACATGCCTCCCCGTCCTCCCCAGCAGATGGCGCCTTATCCTCCTCCTAATCAGGTTCTTCTCACCTATTTCTTGAATTTTCTTTACTTTCTATTATTTTTCCAGCATTTATTTATTTAGTGTTATTTCTTCTGGGGATGGTATGGCTGGGGGAGACATTTGGGGGATCTTTAGTCATTCTCATGAGAAATATGCAGTGCTTAATTTCTTTTTCTTTTTTTGGGTATAATAGCAATTAAATTTACAATCTTTAGTGATTCAGTTTTGGATTAGTTTACTTAATTAATACGGCATGAACTTTTTTGTAGGCATGGCCAAACCAACCTCCGGCTCCATATGAAGGACAGCACTATCCAGGTGTTCCTTTAGCTTCTCAGTTCATCTTTTAGTAATCATATAAAACCATAATAAGTTCAAAATAATTATGAAAGTAGAAATTCTGTTGTGGTGCAAACATTTGAAATTAACACTGTTTGCTATGTAATAAAAGGTGCAAGTCTTCCCCAAAATGATGGAGAAGATTGGGCTGCAAAGGCCAAAGCTTGGGCTGCGGCCACCACAACCGGGGCCCACAATGGAATACCTGTTGACCACAATTATCTTCAACAAAATGGAGAAACACCACTTGATTATAGTCAAAAAATAAATGCAGGAGGTGGAGTTGCAGTTCCAGGTGCAGGTGCAGATCTGGCCCCACTGGTTTCTCCTGTAAAGAATTATGACTCATTTTCGGCCGTCTACGAGCAGGAGGTACCTAGTTATTCTTCCTCCCAAGGTAATTTTCATCAATGAATAATTACTTGCGAAATGAGGGTACAGTACTATGCATAGCGCACTTTGGTCCGTACTACGGATCTATATCTTCATTTTCAAAGTCTAAATGGTTGATCGGAACCGTTCAACATGATCTTCATATGAAAATGTACTTGGAGACCAAATTTTACATTTTTTAGAATTTTTTATTATTATTTTAGATAGGTAGAAAATCACTACTTTCGAATGGTCTAGAATCTTTAGATCAAGTGATTTTGTACCTATTTAAAAAAATAGTTAAAAAGTTAAAAAAACGTAAAATTTGGCATCCAAGCAGATTTTCATATGGAGATCATGTTGGGCGAAATAGATCGAATGTTTGGACTTTGAAAATGGAGATATGCATCCATAGTACGGACCAAAGTGCGCTATGCATAGTACCATAGCCTCACTCATTTCTTGCGAGATTAGGGTGAAACTTCTTTTTGGTTTTTGGACCTGACACTGGTTCCATGGGTCAATCAATTAAATAACATTTTTACTACGAGAAATCAAAATATTCTCCTTTTCTTTCCTTGTTCTCTATTTAATGACAATTATATTATTGTAGGTAGCAAAGATAAGTTGCCTCGGTACGACAATACTCAGGATCACCCGCCTTTCGCTGTACCACCAGCTCCAGACCGGTACTATCACCAGCAGCCAGATCCGAGTTACATGGTGAATTATGGTCATGATCCAGGTCCTGCGCCCCATTTGTGGGGTCCACCTGCCAGTGTGGGACCATATCCTCCACCTAACTTGCCTCCTCATCCTGCACAACAGGTTTCCCCCTTTTATCATAAGCTAGCATTTTAAAATCTGTAAAGGAAAATTTCTTACCAGGCTGCTACTGTTTGATACAGTAGTCATAAATCATTGGTATGTTTCCGGGATTGCTATGCTGGCTACTACTGTTTCTGGTCTGGTAACAGTATGTACTATTTGTGAATTGTACGTATATGGTTATCAATTGACTTGAATTTAATCGTTCTTTTTGTTTATGAACTTTTGTGTTTGGTGTTTCATTTCACTGTCTGAAGGTTTTTAAGGTTTAGTGAGAGTGAAGAGCTATAGTACCATGATTTGCCTGTACCATGTCTTATAACTTGAAATCCTTTGTTGTTTCAGTATGATATTCCTACTGCAGTCCACCCATCTATGCCTGTACCGAACTATGGGCCCCCAAACATCCCTCCAGCTGCATTTAATGCTCCACCAGTAGCATCACATCTCAATACAGAGCTTTATCATGGAGATCCTTTGGCCTTAAACCAGATTAATAAATCCAAAAAGGTTGGTATGCATTGTTTCTGCTGATTTATATTTGAGGAAGGTTCAAATACCTCCATTTTTTGTGCTTCCATCATGCCTCCATTTTTAAAATTTTAATAACTCTAAAATTTAAAACTTAAATGGCAACATAAAACCATAAGATGTGATTGCATCATTTTCTCTATACACATTTAAAAGATTATGACATTTCAACTTTATTTTGATTGTTATCAAGAGCTTGCAAAAATACACTGATGTGGATAATTTTTGGACGTTTATTTTTCAATGTATTGATTCACATAAAAACAAAACCGAAAAGTGACAATTTTTTATCTGCATATAGAGAAAATAACATGGATAAAATCTAATGGTTTTATTTAGGCATATAAATTTTAAAAATTTTGTTATTAGAAAATTAAAAATTGGAGGCATTTGAACCCTCTTTATATTTATACCATTGGACAGCAAGTGCTTCATAGCTCAAGCTGTACTAAGCATATGCTTTTTAAGTATTGATTCTGGAAATGGACCATTAGATTTCAGTTTCAGATTTTAAATAGTCCTGCTAACAGTGCTCTGATGAGCACAGTGTGAGGAAGAGTGAGGCTACGATATTATGCAGAGTGCAGATTGGTCTGTACTATGACTCCATATTTCTGTTTTCAAAGTCCAAACAGTCGTGAACTCCATATTGAACTTGGTGCCTAAATTTTATATTTTTTTAGAATTTTTTACTATTTATTTAGATAGGTAGAAAATCACTACTTCTGCATGGTCCAGAATCTTTAGATCAAGTGATTTTCTACCTATCTAAAAAATAGTAAAAAATTTCTGAAAAATGTAAAATTTGGTCTTCAAGTACATTTTCATATAGAAATCATGTTGAGCTGTTTGGATCGACTGTTTGAACTTTGAAAATGTAGATTTGAAGCCACAGTACAAGCCAGTGTGCGCTATGCATAGTACCATAGCCTCACTCGTGTGAGGTATGTGTACTTGTGTTAGTTTCTTTGACTTGTTTTCCCCTTGAGCTAAAGTGAGAACCCTTAACTGGTCTCTGTATGTCAGGCTTTGACCAGCAAGTTCTTAAAACCTTGATTCTATATACATTCAATGGTATTTGACAACTTGTGATTGCATGCCATGATCCAATTGAGTGTAGGCAGCGGTACCAAGCTGGTTGCGAGAAGAAATTTTGAAGAAAAAAACTACCATTGGGAGCAATTCATCAGCTCAGGTGGGATCTGATGGCGGTGACAAATCACCAGATGCAACTGATCAGACAGACAGCAAGAGTGTGGATTCAACCAAAATTGCTGAAGAGGAAGATGATGAGGTGCTGTTTCATATTTTTTTTTTCATGTTGATTTGTGATCTGTTTGTTTGTATGTGTTTCTTCATTGCAGTCGTCTTCTTTATGAGTAATTGTTAACATTCCTTTGGTTCTTTTCTTGATTGGACACGTTATTGTGGGGCGTGCTTATGGTTACTACATGTCTTTTAAGTTCTAGCCAGAAAATTTGAAGTATTTCTTTTTATTTTCAAGTTCCAAATATGGGAATGGTTTATATGTATATGAGATATTTGTTGTAATTTTTAGGATGAAGTTGAAGCTGCACGAACAGTGGCAATCAACCAGGAGATAAAGCGTATTCTTACCGAAGTACTTTTGAAGGTAATATAATTTGAAACTATGATTTGTGTGAATTGTTTTTCTACTTTGAAGCATGTTCCTGTATCAGTTATGTACTAAATGGTCTCTCTTTAATTTGTTCCCAAGGTCACTGATAATCTTTTTGAGGAGATTGCGACCAAAGTTCTTAGTGAGGATGATGATATGGCAGGTGAAGGTTTGATTTTTTTTCTATTTTTTGCCGGTCAAATTTCTCTTACTTTCAGGAGGGCCTAATTTTAAGCCCACTAGAAGCCTGTTATAGTAAAAGCATTTTTTTTTCTCTTATAAAAGGTGTTGTAATCAACAATTGAAACCACTAATCATAAGATTTTTTTTTATTAATGGAGCCTAACTATGCAATCTAAACTTGGTTTGTTATTATCACCCCATAAACTTGGTCTCTGTTTTTTTTTTTATAAACCGGGAAGTACATCTGTATGCTCTTGTTTCCATAGGAACTAGTGAGCCTACTTCTCTTGTGAAATCCAAGTCGCACAGTTCAGCACCATCTACTAGTGGTAATGCTAAGATACAGGATAAAGGTGCAAATGGATCAGCTAGTATTGGTAAGGCTGTCGTACCTGATGAATCAACCAAGGGAGGAGGTGGGGTCCTTCTTGGTCTTTCAGATTATGACACGGATGATGACGGCGATGATGAGAATGCATCGACGGACAGGATTAAACAAAATCTGGAGCCTGAGACGAACAATTCAAGTTCCTTGGTAAAAAATGATTTGCTGTCAGATCAAAATCAAAGAGAATTGAACCTAAAGAGAGAAGACGCTGAAGTACCTTCACACTCAGAGGTCATAGTTAATATGGAGTTTGAAGAAGAAGAGGCTCATGCTAAAGAGGAGTCGCATGTAGAGGTTGAGACTGATCAAGGTAGTAATGGAGATATATTGCGGGATAGATTTGTTGATGGGGATGGCAATGATTATATCGAAAAATCAAAGGTGATGATAGATAGTGAAGATGGGTTCAAGGATAAGAGAGAAGAAAACAAAGAAGGTAGTAGAGGTGGTTTGAGAGATGAAGAAGAAAAAAACAAAGAAGGTGGTAGAGGTGGTTTGACAGAGAAAGAAGAAAAAAGCAAAGAAGGTCGTAGAGGTGGTTGGACAGAGAGAGAAGAAAAAAATAAAGAGGAGAAAGATGAGATGATGGATGGTAATATTTTGACAGATAAAAGACGAAGAAGCAGAGAAGATGATAGAGAAACAGAGAGAAAAGATGATAAGGAGAACAAATTAGGTGATTTGAAAGGTAGTAAAAGAGAAATTAGCAAAGAGGAGAAAGACAAAACAACTGAGAGGGATGACAAAAAGGATAAAAGGGAGAAGAGCAATGAGGAGAGAGAAAGAAAAACAGAGAGGAGGGATGATAAAGAGGATAGTTCAAAGGACAGAAGAGAGAGAAGCAGGGAAGAGAAAGAGAAAAGAGCAGAGCGGAGGGATGATAAAGAGGATAGTTCAAAAGAGAGAAGAGAAAGAAGCAGGGAAGAGAAAGAGAGAAGAGCAGAGCGGAGTTCGAGAGGTAAAAGTGACAAAAGCAAGGAAGAGAGGGAGAGAGAAATGAATAAGAGGGATGATAAAGAGAGATCAAGGCACAGTAAGAGGTCGCCATCACCCAGGGATAGAAGTCGTTCTAAGGAGCATTCTGACAGCACTAAAAGGAGGTATTGCTAGTGCTTTTTTCCCAAAAATATGTAACTCGTGATATGTCACCATTTGACATTTTTCTATTGATTTTTTGGATTGGTTCTTCACTTTAGGAGGACTGAGTCAAACAAGAGAAGCATGTCAAGATCACCTACAAGGTCAAGGCATAGGTACATTTTTTTATTTTCAATATTTTGTTATTGTACTAATATTACTAGTGAAATTTTGCTAAATTGGAGTCAATTTTTTATCTTTTGATTTCAATGCTCATCATTTCTTTCCTTGATATCTCACAGTACAATAGATGATCTTTTAATTTTTAAAGTCAAATCTTATTTTCTTGCTACGTTACCCATAGTATGGTTAGATCGTGCCCAACTGGGGGCTTTATTTAGTGAACAACAATAACATGGACTTGATATATAGCACTTATATAGGTAGCGCACCTATTTGATATGCACTGCTTAATCAGAATGCTACCGGTTTCTCTTGGTACAGTGATATTTTGATTGATTGTTTCTTCTTTGAAGTAAGAGAGAATAAATAACCTATAGAACTCTGGTTTCTGTTCATCAAAGGGTCTACTTTTGGTTGCTGATCCTTCACAGAAGAGAGCGTATATTCTTTTGGGGGAATTTCATGTATACCCTTCAAAATTTTGAAATTACGTATTCCCCCCTCTAAAATTCATAATATAATAGTTACCCTTCTAAATTTCAAAACTCACAAATTTAACTATTTATTGTTTTGTTCTATTAAAACTCATTTTAAATTTATTAAATACCCATTTTACCCTTTATTAAAAAAAAAATATATGTATACCCCCATTTATTGTTTTGGTGGTGAATTTAGTATTTGCATCTTGGAAAACAGCATAGGCGGAATAAGTTAATTGAGAGTAAAGAAGTACTTGAATGATAATGTTTTGGTATGGAGTTTAGGTCAAAGGAAAAATGGAGATCAGGCTTTTGATCTTTGTTTAATTTCTTTCGGCTTAACCATATAGCATCATATTTGTTTATCTCTAGACGTGATTCGAGGTCCCCACATTCCAAGCATTCTCACCGCAGAAATTCTGCTTATTCTACATCAGACAGGTACAAGTGAAAAAGCACTCACTCTCTTTTAATTTTATTTAGTTTTGCAGACCCGTACCACAATTCTATGTATCAGTTGTGAATTCATTTACTTATTGCTAGCGTCTTGCAGTTGAGGTTTTATCTTAGTATCAGTACTGTAATTGAGGGTTAACAAACAAATTCTAATTAGAAAAGGAGGGTTCAAATGCCTCTATTTTTTAAGTTTCTTGTAACAAAAATTCTAAAACTTCTATGTCAAAATAAAACGGTTAGATGTGATCTATATTATTTTACTTAAATGCACATAAAAAGTTATCACTTTTTGCTTTTGTTTTTATATGAATTTTTTTTCTAAACATCAATGTCCAGAAATCGGTGTATTTCTGCAAGCTCTTGATGACAATTAAAATAAATTGAAATATCATAATATTTTGCACGTTTATCTAAGTTTTAAACTTTTAAGTTGTTAAAGTTTTAAAAAATGTAGGCATTTTAACCCTCTTAGAAAAAACCCTACTATTCTGGTCTATGATATGATGTAACACAATGCCGCCTTGTAGGGTGGTAGTTTGGGTAAATCTTAGGGACATGGTACTTGCCAGAAATGAAATATGATTTGAAATTAAAACCATGCTCAAATTGTTACTATCCTTTGCTAATTTGTTCTTTGTAATTTTGACAGGAGAAGGTCGAGGTCAAGAACTCCAACAAGGAGACGGAGGTCGAGATCAAGAACACCAAGCAGAAGGAGATGAAAAGAAATCAAACATGTGAGGAACATGTGGTGCATGTAGGTTTTAGCTGTGTTGTATAAAATATCAGCTGGCATAATTTCATAATATGTAGTATTTTCATCTTTATGATGTAGATGGGGTTTCTTATCAGGCCCTCGGGATTTTGGCATTGGTTAAAAACATTTGTAAAAATGGATCTCTTAGCTGTGTTAGATTTACTTATATTAAGAGAAATTTTCTTATGTAGATTTCGACAATTGTGCACTTAGGTAGAGACGATTTTGTGAAACCGCTTAGAGTAACTACATTGTTGGCTCCTTAGACTGGTAAAGTTAATTTGTTATATGTTATGTTGACAGAGGTTGTGTACTTGCTGGTACAGTCAGGACAGCTTTGTTTAATCCAGGGTTAGCTATTGGTTCTGGTAAGCATCAGTTCATATTCTTATTTTAGAGCAGTACCTGCTATGTTGCAAGAATACAATATGAATATTCTATTTGATATGACATAGTTATGGCAGCTGGCTTAGTGAAGAAAAAACATGACATGATGTGATTAACGTGCTGTAATTTGTTTTTTTTTACGTATGGAGAACAATTACATGATGCAAATGGTTATGTACGTGATCAAATTTGACGTGATTGATCATATTTAATTTTTTTTTATTTAATTTAGTTCATAGAAAATAATCATGAAAGATACTAAAAAATAAATAAGACTTAAAAAAAGATGCAAAAAATAAGAAACTATTACAAAATACATTATTATAAAGAAATAATATTAGAAAAATTGATTACGTAGCGTGACGTGATGTGACTAAAATAATGAAAAATAATTATGTCATGTGAATGGATCAATGTTACCAGAACCGGACCGGACATCGGCCCAGTAAAGCTCCGGGTTAACGATTCATCAGTCAGATCGAAAGATCAACCGGTTCAATCGCTGATTTTATTTAAAACAATCATAATTTATATAGGATACACGTATACACATAGAAAGTCAAACAAGAAACATAAACTATATTAGCCCATCACAGAAAATCCACCAAACATTATTAAAAACATGAAATAATAAAACTTCCCTTAAAACCCCAAAAAAAAACCCAAATTAACATTAAAATTGATATGTGCTCTCTAAGCATTAGGCGCTGTTCTCAAATATACATAAAATTGAAAATAAAAAAAACTGATATGTGATCTCTTTCCAAAATATACAACAAACAAGAAATTAGAAGAATTAGCATTTCACATTTGTACACAATTTCACATTCAAAATACCAGGCTATTTTAGATTAGTTTGATAAAGTTAAATTATATATATTTTTTAAAATAGGTTGCATGCATGATAAAAATAAACACATTTGAGAATATAAGTAATATAATTTTTCTTGCAATTAAAATGAAACTTATATTTGATATATAAAAAAGATTTTTTTTCTTTTTGTAATATATAAAAATTAATTATTTATCAGACATCCGTCATTTACTTTGCATTTCACCTTAAAGTTTAAAAACTTAAATTAATGTCATTTGGTTTTCTTGAGAATCGAATCCTATTAAAATACTTTAATAAGGCTGTTGGTGGTGGGATGTGAAAAGATCGACTTGTATTTTTATACTAATGGGTTCTACATTGTCAGAATCTTCTTCTCTTCTCTTTTTCCTTCGCTATTTGTTTTTTCATGGTGATTTTGCTCTGAATCAAAAGCTAAAATGAAACAGTATTGAACCGGGTTTTTTCTTTAAAAGGTTCAATGATTTTTCAGTTAAACCCGGCTGGTCAAACCAATTTTGACCGGTCTAATAACAGGAGCGATCTTTTAAAAAGAACTAAACTAGAAAGGTAACCGGGTCCGGTTTTTTTCGGTTCGACTGCCGGTCCAGTCCGATTCCGATAACACTGGAATGGATACAGCATGCGATACGTGACTGACACGTGACGTGACAGCACAGCTAAGCTTGTCAAAGAACTTTGCACATCATAACTGTTTCAGTTACCAGGCTTTAAAATTTAAATTAAGTATTATGAATTTATGATACACAACTACACAAAGTAACACAAGGCTGCGTGTGTGATAACTAATTATATCAAGGGAAAAAGAGTGCATCCGATGGGCTCTTCAGCCGTTCGATCTGCTTAGGGTTGATTAATGAGCGAGCATGAGCGAGTTAGGGTATGTTCATGCTCGGCTCATTAGCTTAATGAGCGAGTTAGAGCGAGTTGTTAATGAGCGAGTTATGAGCGAGTTGCCGAGTTGTTTTATGTGATGAGATTTTGCAGCCGCGCCGAAAACTTTTCAAAATTTCAGCTAAAAGTTCAAAACCAAATAATATTCATTATTATTCACTCCCGTTCAAGAATATTACGGATGGTTCTGAGGCATGCTTTCTATAGCCCAGCGATCCTATGACATGCATGCTTCAAACTTGCTTCTTGGGCCATTTCAAAAAAAAAGAATCAAGGAATTAGATGTGGCAGGATTTATGTAACTCAGTTCTTAATAAGCTAATGAGCGAGTTATGAGCGAGTTGGGGTATGCTCATGCTCGGCTCATTAAGTAAATGAGCGAGTTGTTAATGAGCGAGTTATAGCGAGTTGTTAATGAGCATTTAGCGAGCGAGTTATGAGCGAGTTACGAGTTATGAGCAATTTACTCACCCCTGGATCTGCTTGATACACATGAATATTAAATCGAGACCGCACAAATCTTGATAATTATCTGAATTCGGATCCGCATGTCATAAATGATGTTTTTATTTTGATTGATATTATATAAGTTACTGTTATCTTTATTTCCAACTTTTTGTCTTTTCTTGATACCACTCGCGTCCACCACGTGTCAGCTGGTCAACATTTGTCTCCACATCTCCTAACTTGTGACCACATCTCCTAACTTGTGAAATGAGAATCTCCAAGGTACCTGACCGTGTAAAATACTCTCAGCCAAACCAAAATCATTTTAGATAAATAGAGATTCGCTTTGAGATCGTGTCAGAATAAAACAGATGATTCAGATATTATTCTAAACGGTCCGGTACCGCGTTAGATTTGAATTCCTTCTTCCGAAAGGTACAAAAGAGAACTACTCTCTTTTAGTAGTAACTTCACTCTCCCGCTTTACTCGCCAAACGAACAAGAATGGCAAATCTCCCCAAGCGGCGATGCCTTGCTCCTCCATCTGACACCACCGCGACAGCCTCCCTGGATCGCTTCCTCGAATCGGCTTTGGCCATGGCGGATCCCTCCATTCCGATCGGACTCTCTTTGGAGCGCATCCTCGACTCCACCCCTCTCCAGTCCGATAAAGAGAGCATCCTCGATGGCGCCACTCGTCTCGCATCTGCTCTCATGGATGCTTCTACGCGATCCACGCGTAAACTCGCTACTGCTCATAATTTATCCGTTTGGCCCCTTACTGCTGATCTCACTATCAAGGTTTGAGTTACAAGTAAAAGTAAATTGTTACTTGTTACTTGTGTTGATTGATTACAGTTTACTTACAGTATAAGTTTGTTTAATTCCTTGTTGATGAAGGTGTTCTCGATGCTAGATACAGAGAGTGTTTGTTTTGCAGCGGCTACTTGTTCACTGTTCAGCAGATGTGCATCAGATTCTCTGTGCTATGCAAATATTGATCTGACAAGGAGTGTGGCTAAAGTGACCAATACAATTGTCTCTACTATGATACAAAGAGCTGGGAAGAACCTCCAGTGAGGAGTTATTCTAGTTTCATCTCTTTTTGTTAAACTCTGTTTAAATGCCAGATGTTTATTATACTTTCATACTGGTACATCTCCTTATGAAATATAGTTGATCAGAAATTGAAAATTCACAGAAAGAACTATGGAGTTTAGAAATACTCTGCCTATAGAGTGTGCAATTGTGAATAATTTGATTTTTACTTTTTTATTTTAGGCTCTCTGATCTCTTATCTTTTAATTCATTCAAAATTAGGTCAATCAAGCTTGGCAGATTGCCCCAGGATAATAACAGATTGGATAAATCTCCTCTTACAGGGTCTTGCCTTGCTGCTTTAGTGTCTGATGGAGGGGCTGCAGGGTATTCACCTCTGACATGATATAGTTTAGTCAGGATTAATGTTTCTTTTCATTTTTTTTGTGCTATGTGTAATTACTCGTTTTTATTTTCTTTTTACATAATTCAAGGTTGCTATTACGAAAACTACATCTGCATAACCTTAAAATGAAAGATTACAACCCCTGCTCAGCATTGATGGCATGCAAAAATCTTGCCGAGCTGGAAATTGTTGGAATGTAAGCTCTATCTTCCTGTACTTCATAGAGAAAGTACTTTAAATCCCCCCCTCATTTTTTTCTTTACTTTTCTCCTTTTTGCTCCATTCTGGTAGAATGACTTTGTACTGGGTTTATTTTAACAGGGACGGTTGGTTGGATGTTATATTGAGAATCATATCCAAGAATTGTCATTCAATTGAACGCCTGTGTCTTCAGGCCTTGGGAGAATGTATGATATTTACATTGCTTGTGATATCCACTTTATTATGATAATTTTATATGATTTTAAAAAAGTTCATCTCATGGTTTTAATCAGGCTTATGCCATGTCGAGGATCTAACAAAAAGTTGCCCTCTCCTTTCATCTTTGTCTCTTAGAGGATTCGGAATTGGGGATGATATATTATCTGTTCTGATTAAGGTAAACTACTTCTATTTTCTCTCTTAAAATTCCTATTGTCTAATTTGATTGCTACTGGGACCCACAAGAGAAAATGATATGCCATGCTGCATGCATTTGTGATGTTTATATTGATAAAGTGCGGTTACATAGAGCTACATCCACATTTAATCTTTGGTGTTACAGGGAGCACAGGGTCTAAAGTATTTGGATCTTTCGGGTTCGCTCTATTTTTCAGGCAGCTTCTTAAGGTTTGATTTATTCAGATGTTTAGTGGTTACAAAGCTGTTTATAACCTTTCTTAACTTCTTGCGAAATCAGTGGAGCCCAAATTTTGACATCACCGACTCCAATCTTTAAACAAATATTTATATCAAATAATGGTTTGTTTGAGTTTACTAAATAACAAAGCGTGGTGAATGTAAACGAAAATTGTGGTACCATATGAATTACCACATACCTAAAGTTTGCCAAGCCTAAAATTTATCATAATGACATTTTATATTGCTCTGTTCTACATTCAAAAGCTGCGAAAACCATTTTCAGTCTACTGATATTTGAAGGACTTGTTAACAGTAAACCAAAGTTGGTGTCTCTTGAGTTAATGAAAACGGTGACCTTATTGCATGTTCCTGTCAGTATATTTTGTCTTTGTTTGCTCCTTTATGTTATTCTAATAGAAAATGCTGGTTTTTCAGTGACCTCGGTAAAGGTGGTGGCGCCAATTCTCTGGAAACCTTGATTCTACGTGATTGCATAAATCTTAGAGCAGTAAGTAGTGTATAAGAATCATGCCTACCCCTATAAATAAATTTGATATATCCTCTACTTGTGTACCAACAAGGAAATATCTTAACACATTGGACACTGAGGAGAGCAGGATTGAATAGTCCCCTTGCTTGTACAGTTCATGGGATATATCTTGTTTTACATGGTTATGGCAAAAGTTTTTCAGTAAAAGAACTGAATCATTTATAATTGATAATTTTCATTTTCATTCATAGAGAGAAGTTTCACTCTTTCTGTCAGCTGTTCTTTATGGAGATTGGAAACAATTAAGATATGTGGTAAGACCCAATATAGCTGCAATTTAAATAAAATTGGCAAATTATTATTATAATCATTCTTTTCTGTTGTATCAAGTTTTGTTTATCATATAACTGGGGGCTGTAGAAGGGTTCGGGTCCCCTGAAGTAACTCAAAATTTGATTTTGGATCCGGACCGTTCGACCAGAATTTGGGCCAATCCTGTCCGAGGAAGAATTCACATGGCCCCTTAAATATTCATGCAGATTCTGATTGAACGGTCCGGATCTAAACTCAAGTTTTGAGTTACTTCAGGGGATCCAAATTCTGTTAAAGGTGCTACAGCATAACAGCAATGTCACTTGGGACTTACCTCAGGGGCGGAGCCACACTTTCAAACTATGGGGATCAAACATGAATGGGGGTCGATCATATAAAATTGTTATGTTGCGAATGGAGGTCAATTTCATAGTATTGATAGCATTTTACTTTCAACTATTCAGAAAATCTTGTATAAATACATAAATTTTGAAAAAGAAAAAATGGGGGTCAATTGACAATATGACACCCATTCAATACTAGTGGATCCACCCCTGACTTACCTGATATGTAAATGCACCGTGTGGCAGGTGCGGAGGTGCCTATGTTAATTCCAGTTTTTATTGTGTACTTGTATGAAAAATGCATTCCTCATAACTTCAGTACTGGAACGAAGCATATTTTTGCCTCTTGATGCAATCTAACCTTTTGTGTGACAGGATATATCGAACAGGAAGGGTCTTGTGGTTCCCCGTGGATCTAGTGGGCCCCGTACACGATGGTAATGAAAATGCACTATTTATATGAGGATATACAATAAGTAAATAATGTTTTCTATTAGTCAATTGGAGTTATCACCCGTAATCTGGTAATAAATAATTAAATACCCCAATAAGAAATGATCAGTTGGGAAAAATGGAAAAGAGAAATAGGGCGAAAGTATTAATCCTGGTAAGCAGCAGGTTCCTATGCTTTTTTTTTTTTTTTTTTGGAACAGTACATGCTGGGTTGCACTGATATATGGATAGTGTTTGATATGATATTGTTATAGCTGCTGGCCAAAGAACATGAATTCAGATCATCTAGTGCAATACCTGACCATTTAGAATAAGATCTGAGTCGTCCGTTTTAATCTGGCATGAATCTCAAAACAGACCCCCTATATTCCAAATAGGCACCGAATTGATTTTGGCTTCAGCTGGGAGTATTCTATCTGTTGCAGTGCCGTAGGGCACGGGCGGATTATAAATGTTTACAAGTAACATTGCTTCCTGACTTGACTATTCTTATTTCTCTCCTATGCAGTGCGATAGAAGTATCACAGGTTTTACTGAGAAGACCTGACATCCGTTTAATAGCTGACTATCCTTCAGAAATGTAATGTCTCTATTTATACCATACACCCCCCCCCCCCCCCCCCCCCCCCCCGCTCTCCCTTTTCACTTTTGTAAATCTCACATGGTCTGCAATTTTCTTAGATGCTTCTATGGCAATTGCACGAATTCGCCTTCACCTTCATCTGACAGTGATTCAGGTTCATGCGACACTCTCTCCTGTTCCAGTTCTTCCTCAGATGAGGAGGACAACTATTTTTAAGTTTGGCAAGATCTATCTGCTGATATTTCCTATTGTTTAGTGTGCTTAATTTGTTAGGTGTTTTATACTTTTTAAAATCCATACAATGAAGTGGCTTCTGTTTTAAGAATTTTACTTGGGATATAGAAGTGCCTCGGGTTTATTTGTACTGGCCTTGGTCGGTTTTTATTTTTAATGTATCTACCTTGCAAGTTGCAATATATCTGGTCATGGAACAAAAAGAACAAGGTGTCCTAATTAGTTTTTTTTTTTTTTTTAAAGTGGTGGTATAACCCACGGATTTCTCATTGAAACCAGAGATTAGTTTATTGTATTATTATGAATTTTAACAATTTTGACAATGGAGACAACAAAGTGTTTCTCGTGCACAAAAATGGAAGCATTGAAGTTCATAAATAAACGCATTAACGTTGCACGAATAGAATGACTGTAGAAGCATGCTATATGTTTTCAATTCCAAACATGTGTTAACATTTGGGACTCAAGTGTTCAATCTATGCCATACCATGATCAATTAATGCAACTACGGACCAAAAAGCAAGTATTCTGATCCATTTTATTTACTTTTATTACAAAAAGGCAATTTTGATTCACCATACATAGTCTGCAGATACTCTTCAGGATACAAAAGAAAATTACAAAATCTTGTGCTATACAAGACAGCTTAATGGGAACAAGAGCAGCCTGATTTAACAGATGCAGCTTTATAGCTTCGTTCCCATTCATCAGTGGCACTGGCCTCTGCATGCGGGACATGGCGTGGGTGTTTCTCTCTCTTGTCCCCCTTTATTTGTTTCAAAGCATGCTTCAATGCTGGTACCAAAGCTTCCATGCATTCTGCAACTGCATTCGGGTTGCCTGGCATATTGATGATCTGAAACAAGTACCAAAAACAAATAAGAAACTATTCAACTAAATATATATTATGGTGGTAATATAAACCTTAGATTGAAAAATGTGCTTTACCAGTGTGGATCCTCGGATGCCAGCAGCAGCCCGTGAAAGCATTGCAAATGGTGTCACCTAATTCAAAAAAAATATTATGAGAGCACAATTGCACTAATCTAAAAAATTTTAAAATTGTCTGATAGTTGAAAAAATAATTTTTTCTGCCCCCTCTATCAAAACAAAAAGAATGTCAACCCTGAAAGAGAAACCTCACACAAAAGTTGAGTGAGGCTATGGTACTTTGCAAAGCACGGATAGGTCCGTGCTATGAATTCATATCTCCATTTTTAAAATTTAAATAGTCGATCTGAACCGTTCAACATGATCTTCATATGAAAGACCAAAATTTATATATTTTAGAATTACTTAAATTTTAGGTAGGTTGATGGTCCAGAATCTTTAGATCAGGTGATTTTGTACCTATCTAAAAAGATATTTAAAAAATCTAAAAAATGTAAATTTTGGTCTACAGGTACATTTTCATATGAAGAACATGTTGAACAATTTGGATCGACTATTTAAACTTTAAAAACAAAAATAAGAATTCCTAGCACGGACCTATGTGCGCACTGCAAAGTACCATAACCTCACTCGTGATATTCATCGCAGTAAAGACTGTTCACCATATCAATGCAACTTAGAAAAATGAAAAATATTCATGAAGGTCAAAGGCTACCTTAAGACTCTCTTGAAGCATGACATAGACAAGGCCAGGTGTTTCCTTTTCTATAACTGCCTTAGTGGCTTCAGGTGTGACATCTCTCGGAGTAAATCCCGTTCCACCTACATGCAAACAAAGGCGAAAATTTTGTTAGTTATAAAAAATATCAATAAAATAGAATAATTTAAATACTGTTATTTTCACCACTGTGACAAAAATAATGAGAAATGCACGGTACCTAAGGTTAAGATGAGGTCAATTCTATCAACATCGCTCCAGTTTTTCAGTGCATCTTTTATTTTCTCTACTTCATCAGGTACAACAGCTTTCGCAACCACTTGTGCACCGCCAAGTTTTTCGGAGAGAGAGCTTATAACAGAGAGCGCTCTTGGACCACTACAGTCAAACGATAAAAAAAAATAAACACATGACACACACATTCCACTTTATTTTTTTTCCAAAAACCTTCCAAAAACATTAAAAAAATAAATAAATAACAAACTGATGTAGGTACACTAAAAAGAAAATTCATGTGAGGATTACAGTGCATTTGAGTGCTAATCTTATGCAAACAAATGCAAAGAAGTCCCCTATTTAGTTTAGCATCGTATAAGTGACCCCTTTCAAGTTTTCTATCCAAAGAGGTGTATCAGGATGCATTTTTCAGATTTTTTTAAAGAACAACGCACATCTTAAAAAAAAAAAAAATTAAGTATGAACACAAACTCATTGGATGTAATTGCATACAAGTTCAGATGAAGCAAGCATAACTGGTTACTGATACATACCTCCTATCCGGTCCCGCACCAGAAGAAACAGTATCACTTACTGTAAGTATCGCCACTTTAACTTCTGATGATGTCGTAGATTTAGGGGTGAAACCTGGTTCTGATTGTCTGATAGAGCTATCGATAGTGCTTTCAATGTGATACTGAGTGTCGACTTTATCAGAAAGGAGTATGGCTGGAACAGACGTCCCAGCTGGCAGTATTATCTGATTGGTTGCCTCGAGATTTAGCAAGGCATTGGCTGATTTCATGCTGAGAAGGCGGCTACTTGCTTGTTTACCTGTGCTCTCTGCAACGTAGCTACATAACGAAAGAGATCCATTAAAACAAAGTACAAGCAATGACTGGTTAGAGAGAATTTTTTATTTATATAAATTATTATTAAATAATAAAGGGAAGCAGAAAGACTGCTGGGGTTTTTCGATGGCATACATGGATCCGAAAAAAAATTTCGGATCCAAACTTTGGAGCCGAATTTTTTTTGGATCCAAAGTGTTTTCTATTTCAGAAAAAATTCCAGCCACTGTTTCTGTTTCAAAAAAAAACCAGCCACTGTTTCAGAAAAAAATCCCAGCACCTTTTCTGTTTCAAAAAAACACTAGCCACTCTTTCTGTTTCAAAAAAAAACCCAGCCACTCTTTCAGATAAAAAAAAAACACTTTGGATCCGGAAAAAGAAATCGGTTCCAAAGTTTGGATCCAAAATTGTTTTTAAAACATAAAAAAAAAACCAAGCACTCTTTCTGTTTGCCTTTATTGTTTAATAATAATTTCTACAAATAAAAAATTCTCCTGGTTAGATGTGGCAGTGTGGTCCCAACCTTATGTTACTAAGAATTAAATCGGAAATTAGTGTGATTTCATTTACAGGAATTTCTTCCCAAAGATGAATGCAAAACTATGTGAAAAAATTGAATCTTACCCAGGCCTACCGGTTCCATCATCAAGTGCCCATTTTAATACTGCACGATGGTATTCTGGTCGGAAGGGATCGCCTTTCATTATATGTGCAATGCGTGCATGTACTCTGGAAAAAAATATTAAATTCAATAAACTAGATATTGGGTGAACCATACATAATAGGATGCCAATGGTTCATTTTAGTGACCTTCATTTAAAGTTCAAACTCGGCCCATGACATCAGTGACCTGAAACAGCTCAATTAGGTCAACAAGCCCGCATCCTAGCTAAAAGAAAAAAAGGAAGTCCTGAAATGGCTCAATTAGGTCAACAAGCCCGCATCCTAGCTAACAAACCTATTAGGTCAAATTTTGAGTCTCTATCACAAACAAAAAGATTGACACATACAGACAGAGATCCACAAATCAATAAGAAAGAGGCTAAATGCATAGCGCGGATTGGTCCGTACTATGGATCGCTATTTCCGTTTTCAATCCAAACAGTCGATCTCTTGATCTCCATATGAAAATGTACTATTTTTTTTAGATAGGTAGCAATTAGAAAATAGTTATTTTCTACCTATCTAAAAATTCTAAAAATTCTAGACCATTCAAAAGTAGTTATTTTCTACCTATCTAAAAAAATACTAAATTTTTTTTTATTAGTCTGCAAGTACATTTTCATATGGAGATCATGTTGAACAGTTCAGATTGACTATATGAACTTTGAAAACGAAGATATTGATCCATAGTACGGACCAATCCGCGCTATGCATAGTACCATAGCCTCACTCCATCAATAATACTAAGTTTTAACCTTGGAAGCTGGGGATTCAACCATCCAGAGAGAAAACGTATTGCAGGGATGACAAAAAGATCAAAGCACACCATACAGCTGACGGGATTTCCTGGCAACCCAAATGTTAGAATTTTTTTGCTTCCTTCTTTTCCCTTTATCTCAGCAAATGTTAATGGCTTTCCCGGCTTCATCAAAACCTAAAATAAAGTCATTATAACTGGTAAAAATATGGTTACATCACACAAAGCATGCTACTGGAAATCCGGCAAAAAAAACAAATAAACAATATAATAATAGCACTAGAGCTGGTGATGAATTTCCATTTTCTTTACCTAGGTATTTGTTTGTTCATCCTGATAGAGAGAAAAAAAATTGTTTGCAAGTTGCATCTAATAACCATACTTGGGAGGTTTTTCACATATTCAAATAACCGCTGACATTTTTTTGGGATATTGTATATTACACAATAATTAAATCAATGTGATGAACAGTTTCATCAAATATTAACATTTTTTGGCCATAACACGGATGATGAATTCTAAGCTGCAATCCACCCTTATTAAGCAAATTTAAGCAAGTTAATATGAAGTTTCAACAGTAGTTATCTTATATAAAACACAGCTTAGCACACAGAAAGGTTTAAATGAATAAATTATAAATAAAAAAGTCACCTTTTCAAAGTAAATTGTGCCTCTTTTGGCTAAGCATGGCTTGACAAAATCCTTGTCACCCATTGAAACACCTCCAGATGTAATGAGTATATCAATATTTGAACTAAAAGCCTTGTCAAAGACATTATATAGACTTTCTTCTTCATCCCTACAAATTCCCAAATCAACTGTTTTGCATTTTTGCTGAGTAGCAGCAGCCAGTAGCATTGGCCGGTTAGAATCACGAATCTAGCAAGTAATATAAAAGATGAGTATTACACACATTGCTAAAACAAGAGAATTTTTAAAATATGTGATACAATAATACAAAGAGGGACCGTTTAGGCATTTTTTGAATCAAATGCACAAGGAATGGCATAGAGCACATTTATGTTGTATTGGGGCATACATGATATTTCCTATGTTTTACGTGCATCATATTTGTCATTTTGCAGAGCATACATGACGAGTTGGCATTTGACATAGGGTAAACATGGAAATTGCTGAAAAAGATAAATCATACACGATCCATTACTAATAACTGTAAGAATGAACCAACCTGACCCCATTTTAGGTTTTTTGTATCTGCCTCCACTAGCTCATCTCCTGTAGAAAGCACCGCAATAGAAGGCCTGCGATAAACCTGTAATCAAACGGCTTAAAATTAACTCTATATGTACACTATTAAAAAATTTATTGATATTTCTATGCAGTAAGTTATAATACCTTGACTGAAGTGAGTCCAACTGTTGCGAGCAGACCAATCTCTGCACAGTCAATTAACTCACCGGCCTTCAAAACTGTAGAATCTTTCTCAATATCACTTCCCTAAAATACAAGTAGCAGTTTAGACATGACTGATATTTTCTCCTAATTTCCAAGTTATAAATGAACTGTATCCTTTGCATTATTGCATCAGACACCATGATTAATATAAGTATAGGAGAAAGAAGGATAATTACACCCATTACCCTCACATCCCCCCCCGGTTTCTATTTTGTTTTCTGGTTATTCTCCCTGTTAATTTTCCCTTTACTAAGTTATATTGTGATTTAAGCCCAAAAGGGTCTATACAACTAAAATCTATATGCAATCCTTGATAAGTTAAGTACCACGTTGCGAATATCATGCCCTTGTGTTACTCTGGTCAATATCTTAACCCTCTTTAACCCATCTGGATTAGCGGTAACTTCTTCTGTATCCTCAACTTGTACCACTGCATCTGCTCCGTCAGGAATTGGCCCTGCAATTCATGTACAATTGAATAAGAAAAAAGTTAATTTGAATTGAGACATTTTTATTCCTCGAGAATTATAGAATAGGGTTTGTTTTTCCCTAAGAGGCACTAAATATTTTCAATCTGAACTTATGCTCAATAAATTCTTGCATGTAAAATGCAACACATATACGGTAAAGTATAAATGGAACCGCACCTCCTGTTGTTACATAAGCAACAGTTCCCGGAGTAACTTTGAGAGGTGTAGCATCTGATCCTGCTCTTGATTCAAGTATTACTGGGTATTCACCGGGACCGTCAGAGGCTACTACAGCATAACCATCCTGCAACAAAAATAAAGTGAGCGCTCTATTGACCCATTAGGTCATACAAGCATAGTATAAATGGAATGGAGAAGGGGCAGTGATATTCAAAAACAATAACCTAAACCTAGATATCAAAACTCAAATCTCAACTGGTATCAACATTCTGGTATCCTGCTTACATAGACAAGATTAGAGCCTTACTGCTACGCTCAAAGAGGCTTACAACTTTTTACTAACACACTTTGAACTCAATTCAGCCACCAGTTGCGGTACCAACTGTATCGTACCAGTATCATCGGTATCACAGAGAGAGAGAGAGAGAGAGAGGATGATCTACCTTGATGGAAGCGGGGAAGGGAGGGAGGGGCTCGAGAGCGAGAACATCCTCAGCCAAGACGTGGCCGAGTGCGTCGGAGAGCGACACGGCGACGGTGTCGAGGCGGTTGGCCACGCGCAGCACTGTTTGGAGCGCCTCTTCTACCGGAATCATCTCTACTCTAACTCAAATGTCGCCGATTCCCCGTGTACGGCTCAGGTTTTGTAGTGCAGTGGCTCAGAGACAGCAAAGAGTCAAGAATCCGTAATGGACTGGGTCATCTATTAAACTGGAGTTTTTTAACTTTGAGCGGCTTTTCGCGCCTGCCAGGGTTAGGGTCGGCGCCAAATCACCTCGACAAGGAGGACCGTCCAACTGCCAAAGGAGGTCGAATCAAACGAGATCTGTGCATTCCACTCCAGATCGGAATAATCGGATTGATTCAAATTCTGATCGACGGTTTGAATCTAACATCAAAATTTGAGTTACTGCAGAGGATCCGAACTCGAGGAGTTCCATCTAAGATAAATTGTTTTTTTTTATTCAACAGTCATAACCTTTCAATTATTTAATTTAATCGTTCCTTGCTTTAGAATATTCAGGAATCAGGGCAGGGCAGGTAAAGCCCGTGCGTTTTTAAGTTGGATGGGCCTCTCACCAATCAAATGTTCGGTCTGGGCAAGGCCCACTAATTAAACAGGATCACTCATAGACAAATGGGCCAACCCGGCCCGCGAATAGTACTGGCTAACTGTTCGATTGGCAGGCATAGAAGGGAGAAAGAAAGAATCTACTTCGTTTTGGGATAGGAATTTAAGGCAAAAAAATACAATTTTTGTTTAAAGGAAGGTTAAAAAATATTTAAGAAGCTGATGAATTTTTAATTATGCTTTCAAATTTTATTTTGGTAACATTTGTTTCAAAAACAGAATTAGACTAGTCTTGATTATAAATATAAGCAGTTTTTTATATTATAAAACATGGATGAAGCACATGTAATCATGAGATACATGGACAAGAATGAAAGGCAATAAAAATAAAATTAACCTACAGGAGAACTAGGTCACAGTAAGATGATACAAACTGTGCTCACTGATAAGATACCATTAACCACAGCAAATAAGCCTAATAAATTAACCACAGTTCAGTGTCTCATGGATTAGTTTACTGACAAGCAGTAGATCATGTTTATGTCTCATGGATTAGATTAGACTAATCCATGATCTGAATAACAAGAATAGCTGACAACCAAACAAATACTTACCAGCACTCAATCTAGCCTGATCTGAGCCTAGTCATCTGACCAGAAGCTCCAAAATATTTTAAAGTCAAAATGAAACTTGCTGTTTCCTAACGAGTCCACATCGTCTGCATTAACTCAAAAGATCATCTTTTGAGTTAATACATCTCGGCCGTCTGATTTTAAACAGAGCCAATCCAGCATCCGCCTATAAAGCAAGGAGCTCTTTATTATTAGTGCAGATCTGATTGGCATGTATTTTAAAGTTGATTGGACGGTACAGATGAATTAACTCAAAAGATTCTTTTTGAGTTAATGCAGAGGATATGAATTCCATGATGCATACCATGCAACCAAGTCTGAACATATCTGACATGCCCCTATGCATAAAGTGATTGTAACTGAAAAATCCATCCATTCTGATATTTACAAAAAGAGCTTGATTTCTGCAACTCTGTTGTTGCAGAAATAACATGCAAATCTGAGTCCAACCTGACCCGCATTGACCCCAAACGATAATAGTCACCCGAAGAACAGCATACAATCTGACCGGCACCTAGGATCATACAAGAGGCAAAATTGATCTAGCCCAAAGTTGACCCTAACACTATGACCTAGTTTTTTTTTCGAGAATCTTGGCAGAGGCTGCCAACACTATGACCTAGTTAGTCAATGAAATCAGCATGCTTGGTTCTTCTAATGAAAATTGGCTAATGAGGTGTGAATAGCTACACAACCAGTTATGCTGCGAGCAACATAATTGATATCTGGTAAGCTATTTTCGTTTACAAATGGATCACAATAAATAGCACTCAGAATAATAACTGAAACTTGATACATCACAATTTGATCAGTTCCTAGTGTCAAAGCATCATATGGAACAAAAGCATTTCCAAAATCACGGCTTTCTCCAAAAAGCTATCGCTTATTACGAACAAAATTCTAACTGAAAGAAAAGAAAGGATAAAAGTAAAGAAGATTGTTCAATCGTCCTTTAGAATGGTATCAGTGTGGTGGGAAGATTGTGATTGTGACTGGGAATGTGCTGCTGCTTCTGCAGCTGCTTGGTCTTCTTCACGAAGGATCTTCTCCATGTCGTTGAGCCTCGTTCGCACCACACTCCCTATCAGAACTGTCATCCCCAATCAACCAACATTAGTAGTAGTATTATTATTAATTAGGATTTAGGAAGGAAGAGAGAGAGAGAGAGAGAGAGAGGTGAAAACTGACTAGCGGCAGTGCCGAAGGTCCAAACCCAGAGGATCTTCAAACCGGGGCCCTTTTCGCTCCACCGAGTCACCATCACGCAGCCGCACTATTTCTCTTTCTCTCTCGCAGTCGAGTTTCCAGTTCGGATTTGCCAGATTACGGGTCGGATCTGTTTAAGGGATCCGTTCGGTGTTTCATGGGAAAAGGATTTGACCGGGCTTGACCAAGCCAGTCCAGGCCCATCTCCAGTAGAAAGGATCCGTGGGCCTAGGCCTGAAGGCCTGGGCCTAACAATCCAATTTCTCGCTCAACGAAGAATAGATGCATTGGATTTGGATGGATGGAAAATGATTAAAAAAAGAGAGAGATTATGTGGTGAGTAGCTTTCCACCACTAATCATTGCCAATATCTTGGCTCATACCATATTTTATAAGATATGATCTAATTATTTAATAGATCGATATCTTTTTAATATATAAATTTAATATTAACTATTAATTAAATATGCGCATGACCCATGTTTTATCTTGCTGTCTAATATTATTTAAGTCTAATATTATTTAAGTCTAATATTATTTAATTATATCTGGATATTTTCAGATTCCACAATAATTAGTTAGACATTAATAAATATTATTATTATTTGTAAAGATATGAGCTAGTTATTTAATACATCGACATATTTGTTAATAATATAATAAATCTCAGCTTAATATTTTAACTATACTAAACTAAGTACTGATAGATTCAGATTGACTTAAGGGCCTGTTCAGCGCAGTTACTGTGCGCATGAAAAAAATAAAATTCAGTTTGAGATCTTGTTTTCTGTTTCACGAGCACAGTAATCGACAGTTTAAAAATTCCCGTTTCCCAGACCCATTCCCGTTCCTTACTGCGCGCCGAACAGGTCCTAATATGAGTAAATATGCACTTATCTATAAAAAGTAATGATGACTATGCATATCTTGTTTCGTGAATACGACCTTAATTAATTAATTAATCATTAAAATATCTTTTAATTCTTTTCTGAAATTCAATATTCGCCTCCTAACTACAGGTTGATTTACAAAATATAAATTCAAATCGTTTTTCACGTGATAATTTTGTAGCTGTTTATTTTATGTAATTATATTCTCACCAAATCTCACCTTTATTATTTTCCAGCAAACGACTGTTCAAGTTCAAACCCACCTAATTAGCATTACGGAAATGATACGCATATTCGAATTTCAACTCCACCATTTTGAAAAGTAATTCAAAATGCTAAATCAATGCCATTCAATAAAAATATTTTTTTGGGAAATTTTATGTGTACCCCATAAAATTTCAAAATTACGTATTTCACCCTCTAATATTCATAATATCATATTATCCCTTTGAATTTCATGAACTCACAAATTTACTTAATTTGTTGACTTTTCTATTAAAACTCAATTAAATTTTTTAATGTTTCCATTTGATCATTTATTAAAAAAATAAAAATATGTAGTTAGTGTAAGATAAATGTCGAAGTCTTTTAATTGATCAATTTTTGAGAGAAAATAATTATTTTTCTATTTCTGATGCATACATACTGATATTTATGCATACACTTGTGTGCACGCCACAACTAAGAAAATGAACTATTTGTCTTCAAAGTCGGCCAATTAGAAAACTGAACATTTATCTTAAACATGCTACATGTTTCAATTAAAGGTAATTTGAAATGAGTTTTAAAAAGAAAAAAACAATAAATTGGATAAATTTGTAACATTTTAAAATTTAGGAGGCTAAATATGATATTATGAACTTTAGAGGAGAAATATGTAATTTCGAGATTTTTGAGGGGCATACATGAACTTCCCTCTATATTTTTTAAATCTAAAATCAATACCACAACGTGAAAAATGTTGAATGAGACAGCCAATATAACTGAAAAGAATCAATGTACACACGTTACAAATTACAATATCTAAAATCATTGGCCACTACTACTTGCCCCTAAGAAAACAGAGAATCTCCTTCAACGGTCAAAAGTCATAAGCTGTGTACAAGCTTAACATTTTCTTAATAACAATAATATATATATATATATATATATATAGTAGAACTAGGGTGCTCCTAAGCTCACCAAGCCCTTCCGTGAGCGCGACTCTAAAACCTATCGAATTGACTTCAAACGACATTTTCAAACCGTTAGATGTTCAATCTATATTAAAATGTACTTGGAGACCAAATTTTACATTTTTTGGAATTTTTTTACTATTTATTAAGATGGTTTGAAAATCGTTGTTTTCCAATGGTGCAGAATTTTAATAAAAACAGTGATTTTCAAACCATCTTAATAAATAGTAAAAAAATTCCAAAAAATGTAAAATTTGGTCTCCAAGTACATTTTAATATAGATTGAACATCTAACGGTTTGAAAATGTCATTTGAAGTCAATTCGATAGGTTTTAGAGTCGCGCTCACGAAGGGCTTGGTGAGCTTAGGAGCACCCTAGTTCTACTCTATATATATATATATATATTTTTTTTATTCTGGTCCAACTTGGTTTGTCGGTTCCTAAAACTAAATTTCTTATCTTATAGATTGATCCAAATTGGCAACTTAAATGCTGGGGTACCATTTTCATCCTTTGACCCTTTTTTTTTTTTTTCTTTCTTCTCTAATTTTTTATAGAATTAAAATAGGTTAGGCAAGCAAGCTATTTTGACCATTTCTAAATCTCCAGCTTATGAACAACAGAGAAGTGCAATAATTTATGCAACGCATCTTTTATTTAATGAATTAAAAGATACTGTGATGAAGTGCATCCATGTTTTATCCCATTTTAATAGTTAGTAAGGTACTGTAAATTAAATAAATAGAAGACATTTGCTCATGTTCAATTTAAATAAAGAGTTTGGCTAAGGTGCTATGGATAGCATAAGACACCCCGTGCTATTGCTTTAAAAACCTATCGTATAAATTTTAAACGATGATTTCAAACAGTTAAAACCAATGTACTTCGTTATTGATGCGATTACATGTCAAATTTGTAAATTTTTGAGTTTATTTGATATAAAATTAAGCGGTCAAAAAATGTCTCTTGTAATTAGCCTAACTGAGACCAAATAAAAAATAGAATTTTCAATATCATATTCTAGCCTCAAGCTAAAAAAAAAAAAATTCATCACATTCTATCAAACAATGAGAAAGGTTACAATTAATTCTCCAAAGAAGCAAAATCACTGAATAAAATCATACAGTAACAACTCCATAAAGGAGCAAATATTTGCTTGGAAACACAACATTATCCAAAAAAGTACAATCACTAAAAAAAGAAAAAAGAAAGCACCAGAGGGAAACAATTTGAAACCCTACTTGAGCAGAAAGCTATAAACACAATCAAATGCACAAGCACACAATGTCACCTATTTATTATGTATTAACAACAACATAACCATCCGATTATCTAGCCGTAACTCCTGATTCACTAGTTGATGTCAATTCTTCCTTCTTCGGATCCATCTCCTCAGTTACATCCAAGCTATATTCACTTCCTGAAGCATAAACCCCGGCCGTCAGATTGGGAATAAACAGTTCATGATTCTCTAACTCCTCGAGCTTCTCCCTCGACTCCCCTTTCAACAATCCGACTACTTCTTGCATTGTGGGCCTCTTCTCGGGCTCGCTTTGCACACACACAAGCCCAACAAGCACAACCCGCTTCACCTCAGCCTCTACAACATTACCCTTAAGTCTCACATCTACTATTTCCTTAAATTTGTTCTCTTTAGCCAGCGGTAAAACCCAGTCAGTAATTACTCTTTTTGTGGTCGGGTTTACCCTCTCTATGGGTCTTTTACCGGTTACTAATACTAAGAGAAATATACCGAAACTATACACGTCACAGCTTTCAGAAACCTTCCCTAGCATGGCATACTCTGGTGCGAGATACCCAAGGGTGCCTTTTACTCTTGTTGTGACATGGGTTGCTCCATCGGGCATTAGCTTGGCAAACCCGAAATCCGCAACCTGAGCACGGAATTCGGCATCAAGAAGTACATTGCTCCCTTTTATGTCCCGGTGGATTATGTGCGTCGTTGCGTGGTTGTGCAGATAGCTATAATTATAGAACAGATATAGCATCATCATTTACAAGCTATAATACAAGAGTGAGGCTATGGTCCTACACATAGCGTGGATTGGTCCGTACTATGGATCAATATCGTCGTTTTCAAAGTTTAAATAGTCGATCTGAACCGTTCAACATGATCTCCATATGAAAATATACTTGCAAACTAAATTTAACATTTTTTATAGATTTTTTAACTTTTGTTTTAGATACGTAGAAAATCACTACTTTTGAATGGTCTCGAATTTTTTGATCAAGTGATTTTCTACCTATCTACAAAAATAGTAAAAAAAAATGTAAAATTTTATCTACAAGTACATTTTGATATGGATCATGTTGAACAGTTCAGATTAATTGTTTAGACTTTGAAAATGGAGATATTGATCCATAGTACAAACCAATCCGCGCAATGCATAGTACCACAGCCTCACTCGTACAACAAATACGGCATCATCAATTATATAGAACAAATATATCACATGCAGGTGAAGGGTTAAAATAAAAACCCATTATACATGTAATGAACCGTACCAGTACATGCCAGTATAAGAAAAAACTACACTTACGCAATCCCCTCTGCTGCCCCAATCGCAATATTCATCCTTCTGCCCCAATCAAGTTGGCATTCGGCCGCATGCTGCCCATGGAGATGTGATGTCACACTCAAATTCGGCATGTAGTCGTATACAATCAGCCGCTCTTGGCCTTCGGCACAGTACCCACGCAAAGTGAGCAGGTTCTTGTGCCGCACCTGTCAGAAAAATAAGGCATCAGTATGTGGTCTAGGTACACCAAGTCTATCCATTGCAAATTCTAGTTCTTGATGGGATCATTTTTTTTTTTTACCTTGGCAAGGACCACAATCTCGGCTGAGAACTCCATTTCTGCTTTGCTGCTCCAGTTTTTTAGCCTCTTCACCGCAATCTAGAGATAAGAAAATTAAATCAAGTATACAAGTTACAGTAAAGTATCACAGACATTTTTTTTTAAATCCAATATACTCCTTATAATGTACTGTACTGTCTTACCAAAAAAAATTTGAGCCCTGGATAAGGATGTAATGAAGTTGTAGACGTCAATTATGAAAGATGAAGGAGTTTTTTATAAATCAAGTTATGGTACAAAAAAGATCTAATAAATTCAAGGCGCCAAGTTAATGTCTACTTGCATGGCATTTTTTTCACCTAAATATCAACAGATATATACAAATTAGAAAGTTCAACAAAAGAAAAAAAGGACATGTAACCCACTAAATTTCAAAAAGAAAAAGATGTGCCAAGAAGGTTACAACTGTCACTGTTGACCTTTTGAAATCAACAGCAAGAACTTTGTATTTGCTTAATTATTTTTATTGCAATTCCATAAATGTACAAGGCTATATTTTACATGCAGTAACTGCCAATTGCAAAATGCCAAAATTTAAGTGGCTAAATGCAAAATCACAAAATTTGGGTAACTGATTGCAAATTCCCTATTATTGTAGTGTGGAATTTAAGTGCCCCAAAAGCTAGTTGAAGTGATAAGAACCATTAAAGTCATTTTCAACAGCAAAGAGACAAAATCATTTTCTTAAAGAAAGTTCAAACCCTTTTTGGTCTAAAGACACTCCAATTTGGAAATGGAATTTCTATAAAGACTTTTATATAATAGGATAAGGCTCAATTTAACTCCTTTGTTGCACTAATTATCATACTATGCACTCATTTTACCTAACATAAGCCAAAAAGTCAATAAATGAAGGACCCAAAACAAAACTTTACCCTATACATCCATACTTTAGAGAGCTTCAATTTTGCAATTTTGGAACAAAAAAAACTAAGCACAACTTTTTTTATCTACTATTAAACAGTTAGTAATAATTCAACAAAATATGAAAAACTCAGCAAAAACTTTTCTTTTACCAAAATGAATTCTTTTTCGTCACGTGCTCAAGTGAATGCTGGGGTTCATCTCATATCGAAAGTTTTTTGGCCAAGTACATAATGGTTCACTACAAGGGTAAAACTTAAACTATACAACTCCAGTTTGCATCGGTACCAAATCTGACAGTACCAAAACTGGTATCAAGTTGTTTTTTTATTTATTTTTTGAGACATAATGCAAGAGGAAACAAGGAAAATTTATAACTGGTACGATGAACAATTGTCTGGTACAGAAAGATACTGACCTGAGAACCATCCCAAAGCTGGCCCCAGTAGACACTACCAAATCCTCCTTCGCCGAGTTTATTGTCATAATTGAAATTATTTGTTGCCGCTTGCAACTCCTTGAGAGCGAAAACTCGCCATGCATCTGATTTCTTTTTCTTCTTTCCTGGCTGTAACCTGACATATATTCAATTCTTTCCAAATGTGAATTCACCTCATAAAACAAGAACTCATAACGGTTTGCTGATAGAAAATGTTCAAATTTGTTACAATCAAATTCAATCAAACGAGGAATGGAAGGACTTACGCATCATTCTTACAACAGGAGCACACAGGCATCTCTAGATTCTCTCTTTATCTTTCAAAAAACCGCTTTGGTATCTCCGTGTTGGGCTTCTCTTTCAAATTTCAACGCTCGTTTTTTTTTTCTTCTTCTTCCTCTTGTTTAGAAGAGATCTATTCTAATTATTCTCAGGTTTGTTCGTTTACTTCTTCTTTTGCTAATTATTTAAATGAAAGGAGAGAATGGATTGGCCATGAAAGAGAAGAGAAGACTTGACCTCAGAGAGAGAGAGAGATTTTGAAGCCGTCATCTCTGTCTTTTGAGTTTTGACACAGGAATTCGTATCACCTAATGTAACAGAATATTTCTCTTTGCATCTGAACCGTCCAATCAGAATCCAAATTGGCCCGAATTTCTATCGAACGGTCGGGATCCAAAAAAAAATGTTCTGTTACCTCAGAGGATATGGATTCTTGACAGAGAACCGTTCACATATATTTTTAAATTCAAGTAAAAGTACGACGCTTTATCGCTTTGAAGTAAGAGCTCTCCCATTTCAAAATTGAAGGTTATTTACTGTTTAGTCTCCGTAATATCTAAATATGCTATTCTCATCCTCAGATATAAACCGAGGAAATTGAGAGTCCGTTCCTGTGAGGTAACAGAATATTTGAGTTTAGATCCGGACCGTCCGATCAGAATCTGGGTCAAAGCAGATCGGACGGTCGGGATCTAAACTCAAATTTTCATTTACTTCGGTGATTTAATTCGGAAATAAATGCACGTTCCAATTGTTTTTGTCTTTTTTCTTACACTTGTTTTATGATAGTTCTGTACACATTTAATATTGAATTTAAATTCCAGTTAAAGTTCGTTCGACACTTTTTATCGCTTGGAAGTAAGAGCTCTCCCGTTTCAAAATTTGAGTAGAGTATTTTTACTGTTTAACCCCCGTAATATATAAATATGCTTTTCTTGTCCTGAGATATAAACCAAGGGAATTAATGCACATTTCAATTGCTTTATTTTTTTTTTCTTCACTTGTTTTATGATGATTCTGTACACGAACCATTTTTGTAAATCCGGAATTTAAAATATTTAACAATAATTTCTTTAATTATATTTTTGTGTATATCCGAAATTAATGCACGTCCATATTGATTTTTTTTCAGAATTTTTCAAACTAAGGATATTCCAAGTACTTTTTCTAAACTTTGATTAAAATAAAAAAGAGCAAAAAAAATATCGGCACTAAACAATTTTAATAGAAATGAAAACGTTATAAATTTAAATTATAATAAGAATTTTAATAGAAAAAAAGTAACAAATTTGATAATTTTTTTAATCTTTGAAATTTAGAATAGTAAATATACTATGAATTTTAAAAGAAAAAAATATGTAGTTTTGAAAATTTTGAAAAATATACATGAAAAAAAATAGTCGTAACTGAGTGTATATATATATAAAAGAGGAAATAAGCCAACATTATAACGTACAAAAGATTTCTATCACATATTTTTTTTTAATTCATATTTCTCCTTGAAGGAACAACAATATGACGGTTGTTTATAAAAAATATTGTTTTGAAGTTTGAAAATGTTATAATCTAGATCCTCTATTATGTTTGACATATTTTTTATACAGTCATAGTCTCGTTCATAGGTAATCAATTTAGAGCTTGGGACATAATTTGGTATATGTATATATCTCTATTTAGTACAAGGAAACCAAGAGCACAAAATAAGCCCCTTGCTATATATTTAGAGTGGAAAAAACGTGTGGTGCCGTGCCGTGACTAACACGCTGTGATTTTGGTCTCGTACCGTGTCGTGCCGTGACCAAAATGTCAAGGAGTAGTCACGGCATGCAAATGGTCACGCTGTATCTAACGTGCCGTGACCAGACTCGCGTGACCATTTAATCATAATTTAGGTTAGTTTATTCAAGATTCACCATTAAATCAATAATTACACGTGATTCGCGTGACTACGTACTGTGCTGTGACTAAATATTTCACGTGTCGTGCCGTGCCGTGCCAAAGTTTCAAAAGATGAATACGGCACACGAATGGTCACGGCATGGGATACGCGAGTCATGATATGTAACTGACACGCGTGCCGTGCCATTCCGTGACAGAGCTGGCTCCGCCGTGCCATTTTTCCCACTCTATATATACTTATGTAGAAAAAGAGAAACGGTGCACAGCCCGTAAACATAGAACGCTTTCAGGGACAATAATACAAAATAGGAGAATAGGACAGCGTGATGTCCAATAGACTTCACTATAGAGCCCTTTCTGAAAAATGGGCAGGAATGCGCCACACGAATAACAACAGAGGATCCGGCACAGTACATCACAGCAGTAAATCCTGAGCGGACTTCAGGATTTTCTGTGGCATAATTAATGTGAGAAAAAAAAGAAAAGAGGCTATCCTAGACGATAAATCAAGCCTTAATTAATTTCAACACTTGCGACTTACAAATAAAAAAAGAATAACAGTTTATTATAAAAAAAAATAGTCGTAACTGAGTGTATATATAAAAGAGGAAATAAGCCAACATTATAACGTACAAAGATTTTTTATCACATATTATTTTTGAATACATATTTCTCCTTGAAGGAACAACAAAGTGTGTGCTTTTAGTAGCCATTGTAATATAAAATATGACGGTTGTTTATAAGAAATATTGTTTTGGGTTTGAAAATGTCATAATCTAGATCCTCTATTATGTTTGCCTGACATATTCTTTTTATACAGAGTTATAGTCTCGTAGTTACAATTTAGAGCATTTACATCCCTGCTACTATTAAAGTTTCTAATCTAATGTGACAGTTTTAATTCAGTTTCAAGAATGTGGGAGAGTTTCTTATTTAGAAATTATACAGTAAAGTTTCTTATTAAGAAACTGTTTATAAACTCTATGCTGATTAAATGATTGACTCAAATTATTTCTGTTTTTTAATTTGTTGCTGACGTGGCTTAATAGAAACTCGAAAATTAATTTCAGAGATGTGAGAGTTAGAAATTTTAGAGACCTTAATTTTAAAAAAATGTTAACAGTTATTTAGAAACTCATTTGAGTTACTGGGATGTACTTGAGACATAGTTTCGTATATGTATCTCTATTTAGTACAAGGAAACCAAGAGCACAAAATAAGCCTCTTGCTATATACTTGTGTAGAAAAAGAGAAACGGTGCACAACCCGTAAACATGGAACACGTTCAGGAACAATAATACAAAATAGGGATTACTTTGGATGCACTCTAGCATAGCTAGAATAGCTACTATTTGAGAATAGTAAATAAGAATAGCACTAACCTTGATGGTAAGAGAATAGAGCTAACTTTTGAAATGCATATTTAGAATAAAGTTTGGAGGGAATGAATAAAGTAATAATGTATGTGTTATTTTTTTCAACTAACTCTAATCTTTAACTATTGCTTGTTGACATGACCTGAAACTCATATTATATTTTAATCGACATGACTTGAAACTCATATCTGGCCGGAACTCAACTTACAGTCTGATCGGAACGGAGTCCACTCCCAACAAATGAGAAAGTGATGAATTCTCTTCCTCGTGAATTTTCCGATCGGAACGTCAAAGGAGACAGGAATAGAGATGATTTGACGGGATTTGAACATCCCCAAATCACGCTGAGAAATCGCGAGAGAAAGCATGGTATTTGGCGAGAATTCGTTTTTTTAAGATGAAAGGTCATTTGTACCCTTGTCCTTTCCGATAAAGAACTTCAAGAAAAGCGACTAGCCAGAGAGAAGGCCGGCGGATCAGCAAGGTGCGTGAGGAAAATGGTAGGGGAGTCTTATCGCTTCATCGTTCGTCCATCTGAGAATCTCTACATGGTGCTCTTGCTCACCCATATGCATGTACAACAACGAGCAAGAAGGTGCCATTTTATTTTCCATTTAGAGCTCCTTTAATTCTTGCACATCCAGGATGTAATTAGAGGGGTAATTTTAACATCCTAAGAAAAGCTTAGAGCAAGAGATTGGAGAAGTTGCTATAAAAACAAGGTCGTACCAAATTAGAAGAATTTTTAATTTGGTAATATTATTAATCAATGGCGAAACAATTAAGTTAATTGTTTTTATTGAATTACTAATCACAATTTACAACCCATGATCTATCATATAACAGTAAAAAACTGGTTCTCTTTTCTGGTATGCATCAGAAACTGCTCAATACAGAAGAAAGTAAAGATACAGGATAAATTTTGCAAATCTACATGATATCTATGCTATGTGCACATGAAGGGCCTGTTCGGCAGCATAGTGGGCTGGGGAATGGGTACGGGAAATTTTTTTTTTTTAACTGATTTTTACTGTTCACGTGGGAAAAAAAAAATTCAGTCTGAGTGAATTTTTTTTTCCCACGTGAACAGTAAATTTCGGGGAGCAGCCGAACAGGCCCGAAAAATGAATCTCCCAATGCTTTGATTTTGTTACATATCTCCAACAGTTATCTTGATTATCTAGTACACGCTATCATTTATTATGTATCTCAACAGAAATGCAAATGAGAATGAAAATGACAAAGAAATTATAATGGCATACACAGTAAATAAATTGAATATTACTACCTTTTTAACACATCTTTAAATCAATTCTTCTTTTAGAATTAACCATTCCAATCATCAAAATTCAATTTCAAATCATTTCTTTTCAACTCTATTCTATTGAAATGAATTGAACTCTTGTTACACTTTCATTCCGATCAGACCCTTATTTTAATCGAATCTCATTGTATTTGCCAAGATTTCAAACATTCTTTAGAAAAAAAAAAACTTATAGTAGTCATACTTCACAGGTTCAAATGCCTCACAGTTAGCTTTGTTTCGTCTTTTTTTTTTCATATCATAAAATTTTAACTAGAGTACTGCATGAGCAAGGACACGAGAAGTCTAATTACCCAAAATTCCTCCAATTATTGCTTGACGAGAGTCGATCGGTACCAAAGCGGTGGTCGGACTTTGCTTGCCTTTATCTCTTGTAGTGATCAATTAAATTGTGTCTCTACAATTAGGGAAGATATGAATATCAAACTTCATAATCTGAATTGACCAAAAAAAACCTCATAATCAAATAATATGAAACTATTTTAAAACCTCATAATTAGAGAAGGTACGCTAAATTATGTGAAAGTGCTCCGGACTTAGTACTGCTCTTAAATGCATGTTGCCCCAAATAAAAAAAGGGGGAATTTCACGTATACCCCTCAAAAACTTCGAAATTACGTATTTCCCTCTCTAAACTTTGAAATTACATATTTCCCCCTCTAAACTATAAAAACTCACAAATTTACCCATTTTATTGTCTTTTAAATTAAAACACATTCTTAAATTTATAAAATACCCATTTTACCCTTTCATTAAAAACATAAAATGCCCCTCTAACTCAAATTTCAATCTGAAGGGTTCCTCTACTTTTCGAACTGTTTTAAAAGCCGTACCCGCTAGATCAGCACGAATCTTGAAGCGAACACGCACAGATATTGAAGCAATGTGAACAGATTTTAATGTGATGTGCATGGATCGGAATTGTTTTAAGATCAGCGCGTGCTAGATCAGCACGAATCTTGAAGTGATGCGCACAGATCTTAATGCGATGCGCATGGATCGAACGGTAGAGGAACCCTCCAGATTCAAATTTGAGTCTAATGGGGTGTTTTATGCTTTTAATGAAATGGTAAAATGGGAATTTTATAAATTTAGAATGAGTTTTAATATAAAAGACAATAAAATGGATATATTTGTGAGTTTTTGAAGTTTAGAGGGGGAAATACGTAATTTCAAAGTTTAGAGGGGAAAATACGTAATTTTGAAGTTTTTGAGGGGTATACGTGAAATTCCCCCCCAAAAAAAGAGAAAAGCAAAGAACTGAACTGCATTACCCAAACAAGCATGAACCGGTGCCAGTAAAAAGTGTCTTACGTAACAGTATATAAACTTTTCATTAATTAACAAAGCTAAAACGAATCTCACACCAAGTTAACCGGATCAAGAGGTTTGTAGATCCGATTAGATATTTCAAGATCAATCAAAAGAAGAAATATGGAAATATGAAAAATAGAAATTAACAATGAACGATTAAAATTGAAAATCTAACTTGCTAACAATTTCTGAATGAAAGAGTACTCAAATCATGATCTCCGTATATTACACACTTCCAAACATGAAATTCAAATTCTTACTTGAAATTGCTTCAATTAGCTAGTCGATTGGTACAAATCGCACAATGCCACCTAAAATCACAAGCACAAAGAGGAGTGGCTAGAGAGAGGAGAGGAGAAGGGGGCTTTCGAAATATCTAACGGTTCGTTGTGACATGGAGAGGCCAAAACCGGCAACCTTTCTCTCAATCATCGGCTATATCGACGGAGATCTGGATTTCAATCCCGCCTCCATCTTCTCCTTTTTTTCTCTCTCTCATTTCAATAACAGTTAAGTGAAAGTAATAAATAATGAAAAATAGTTTTTTCTCTCTCCTTAGCCAATTTTTTTTTTTCCTCTGCTGAAAGCTATTCCACCTTTTGGTGGGGTTAGTAGAACAACGCTATTCCATACTGTTCCGAATAGCAATTAACTTGTTTGGATTGATAACTATTCAGAATAACTTTACTATTCTGAGAACACCCCTATTCTCATGACATCCAAACGTACCTAGGAGAATAGGACAACGCGATGTCCAATAGACTTCACTATAGAGCCCTTTCTGCAAAATGGGCAGGAATGTGCCACACGAATAACCACTGAGGATCTGGCACAGCACATCACGAAAAAAATATAACAAATTTGGGATTTCCTAAAGTCTGCGTTTGGATCGTCAAGAATAGCATGGGGTTAGCACTGTTCTTGGATTAGCGACTATTCTTCTCCATTATTCTATGTTTGAATCATCCTAAGAATAGAGTTATTATTCCTGACATTAGTGTTGTTCTTGCTAATCCATCCAAATGATAGAATAGTGCTAACCCTAAGTTAGCGCTATTCTTGCTATTTTCGGGGTTGCATCAAAATCGATTTTTGTATTAATCGAAAAAAATATCACTAAAGGTGATCGTTTTGCTGGAAAATCGAAATATAGGAAAAACGAGATTATTGATTATCCCGTCCCCCGGATGGTACAAAATTTTCCGTCTAGATTAATGCCCCGCTAATCCAAATCCTTAACCCCGCTAAGCAGAAAAAACAAAAACAAAAAATCCTGAACGAGATAGATTATCCCGTTCAGCACTGTAGCAATATATATGTTTTTTTTGGGGTTTAGTTTCAAATAAGAGAATGAAAAAAAAAAAATTGCTACAGTGATGGACGTACGGGATGGTCTATCCCGTCCAGTTTTTTTTTTAGTTAGATCGCTAATTAAGATCAAGATTAACGAGACGGAATGGTTTATCCCATCTAGCTACAGTGTCTGAACGGAATAAACAATTCCGTTTTTCCTGTATTTCGATTTTTTACCAAAACAATCTCCTTTCATAATATTTATTTTATTTTATTTTCAATTAATAAAAAAATCGGTGCATCCAAACGCACCCTTAAAGTTTGGCTAAAGTCCAAAGCTAGCTTTTGCTAAACTTCCCTTCTGTAACATAGCTTTTACCAGATAAGCTTTTAGAATATGACTTGATATATTTATAATATAGTTATATTTAAATGGAGAAATAACTAATTTTGAAGTTTTGATGAGAAAATATCTAATTAAAGCAATTTGCATTTTCCATATACATTGGGACGCATAATTAGAAGTAAAAACGAACAGGTTTTGGAAAATAAGCTTTAAATGAGATAATTAAACAGTGTCACACGGTCCAATTTCCCTGATTCCTTGCTCTTCTCCATACGGATACATCCCCTTCAAATAAATTAATTAGTTCACACTGGTTTGTCTCAATTTCCATGGCGACCGTTGAGTTGGCAGTATTAATTATTCTCTAAATCAAAATCCTATATAACAAGAAATGATTTCACTCTCAGTAAATCTAATATATATACACTCTCAATACCCAGATGGGTTCATCTGCTCAAGCTACCAGTAATGAAATTGAAAACCTCGAGACAGCCTCAGCAATTCGAACAGAGACCATAACTGGATCACATTTGTTTAAGATTTATGGATATTCCCTGACTAAAGGGATTGGCATAGGAAAAGAAATTCAATCTGATATGTTTACGGTCGGCGGGTATAACTGGATAATTGAATTTTATCCTGATGGGCATACCAACAATGACAAAGAATTTATATCCATTTTTCTTCGACTTGAAAGTGAAGCCACTGACGTGAAGGCACGAATAACTTTCACCATACTTCAACAGAATGGTGCCTCCTCTAACTTAAGCAAAACAATGCTAGTCCCTACTTTCAAAAGTACCAGCGATACATATTACGAATCTTGGGGTTATTCGCAATTTGCAAAGAAAACTGAATTTGAGGCATCAGAACATCTGAAAGATGATACTTTCACAGTGAAGTGTATCGTCAGTGTTGTTAAAGGAACTAAGCTTGAAGTAACCAATCCTTATGGCATCATTGTCCCACCGTCGAATTTGAACCAAAATTTGATTAACCTACTAGATTGCGGTAAGGGGGCGGACGTTACATTTGTAGTGAAGGGAGAGAGATTTAAGGCTCATCGGTGGATGCTTGCAGCGAGGTCGGCTGTCTTCAATGCCGAGCTTTTCGGTTGCATGAAAGAGAAATGGGCAGACACCATAACAGTTGACGATATTGAAGCAACAGTTTTTAAATCAATGCTTTACTTCATTTATTCTGATTCACTGCCCGATTTTGAGGATTGTGATGATGACGGTGAAAAGCAAAATATGAGGTTGATGGCTCAGCATTTGCTCGTAGCTGCAGATAGGTATGTATAAGTTTTTCTTTTTAATTTTTTCCCTTTTAATATTTTTTACTAATTTTAATTTGACGAATAAATATATTAAAAATAGATACCAGCTGGAGAGATTGAGGTTGATATCCGAGGATTTACTGTGCAAAAACCTCGGTGTGAGCAACGCGGTAAATACGTTAATTTTAGCTGAGCAATACAATTGCAGTCAACTCAAAGCAATGTGCCTCAAATTTATGAGCTCCCCTGAGGTTTTTAAAGCTGTGGTACTGACTGATGACTTTCACAATTTGATGAAGATTTGCCCATCAATTTTGAAGGATATCTATTGAGTTTCTTTTTTTCATGATTTATGGTGTCATATGGCTTTTGAATTATCACAGTTTATGAAATCATGTGTATTGGGTTTCCCACTTGCATATGTTACATCTTATGTGGAAATGACTATATAGATTATTACCTTGTTTTTTCACTGTAATTGCTTTCAAGTATTTCTCTATACAGCTTACTTTTTGACAGTATATATAATTTTTTTTCAATGACCTGTAACTCAGAACACATGTGAAAAGTGTTAAATTCATCACCACATGAACTTAGATAGCTAGCAAACATGTTGTTAATTCCTTCACAAGGCTGCCTTTCAGACTCCGGCCTTGAATTCAATTATAGATTTTGATGCCAGTCATTGCAAGAGAGAAAGGTAATAGCATTTCTTAACAGTCAGGGAACAAATTGTTGAATTTGAAGAAGTTTGATTAATAATTAAAGTTTAAAAAGCAAATTAGGCATTTTGTAGGGTCTTAAGTGCTTAAAAATCTTGGTCATCAGAACTCAGAAGTTCTCTTACACTGTCAATTGTGCTTGGGAAGATTTGGTTGTCAAAACTCAGATGTTTTTTTTTTCCTGGGATACTACGTAATTATGCACCTCTTCTGATTTTGTTGTTTCATCTGCCCAGAGAAAATGCTAAAACTAATTAATGAAGTGTGTTGATTGTTTTTCTGTACTTGTTGAAACTTCCAAAATCTATATTATGACAAATATTTTGAAATGAAAGGGGGCTTTATAGTTGGATCAAAACTTCCATTTTGATGAATCTTGCATGGACCAAAAACTGTTGGGTTTGTTAAATCTTAAGAAATGCACCAGTAGTTAATAAAATTTTCAGTTGTTCTGAGAATTGTGTTAAATTAGATAAATATTATTCAACAAATTAATAAGGTCATGAAGTCGAAATATAAAGAAGCTATAGAAGAAATTGGAGTTAGTTAAATAGTTTAATTACTGGGACAATCCAAACATACTCTTCATGAAAAGTTTATTATCATCTTGACTTCCATTACTTTGATACTCAATTAATTGTTGATTTTGATGCTCAATTAATTATAGATTTTGTTTGACCAATATAAATTATGAGTGGTTAATTTGTTTGGTTCAGTTTCAATTATTTTGGAGTAGTTTATTGTTTCATTAATTACTGAGGTGATATGAATAATATTAGACGTCCGGTGCTATATATTGTCTTGAAAATCTATCGGATTGACTTCAAACAATGAATTCAATCTGTTAAAACCGATCTACTTCGTCATTGATGTGTTTACATGCAAAATTTCTAAATTTTCGAATTCATTTAGTATAAAGTCAAGCTTGATGATTTTTAAGTTAATTTTAATACATTCATTTTTCATTTTTTTTACCGCTTGACTTTATACTAAATGAACTAAAAGATTTATAAATTTTACATGTAAATGCATCAATGACGAAGTAGATTGATTTTAACGGATTAGATTCGTCACTTGAAGACAATGTGACAGGTTTTCGAGACAATAATACGGAACGTCTTATGCTATCTATAGCAATTTAGCCAAACTTAAAAATAAAATTACTGAGATTTTATAAATCAGAGCTGATACAGCGATTTTTTTAATAATTATGCAGTGAATTTACAAATGAGGCCTGAGGCCCATTCCAAAGATAGAAGAGTTGGAAGAGGGATCTCGGCCAGGCAACAAAAATAAGTGCATAATGGTCATTGTAATGCTGATTCGAAGAAAAAAAAGGCAACAAATTATTTGATATTTTCAAAGATTTGGGTGGTACTTTGCTGATTGCATAATGTTGATTCCAGTGCAACAACAATTTATTCAGCTAACAGATGCGGAACTGGTGCCTGATCGAGCGGAAGAACAGCTGCCAACACTAACAAATGCGGAAGATCAAATAGTTGGAGTTGGACGGCCTCTGGCCTCTATTCGGCTAAATCCATATATGAGAAGCTGTGTGAAAGAGGAAAAATAAGGGACTGTTATGCAAAAATCTGGAAATACAGGGTACCACCAACAGTCCGCATTTTTGGATACCTTTTACTTAAGAAAAATATACTCACTCACGATGTAATGGCCAGGCGTAATCTCAGATGTGTACCAGATTGTGCTGTGTTCAAGCTGTAGACTGGAAACAGCTTTTCATTTGCTTTTCAAATGTGATTATGAAATGCAGGTTTGGGATGCACTGAGTACAACACTCAATTTTCAGTGCGTAGATCAAAAATGCAATCTGAAGAAGACTTGGGATAGTTCGGTGCGAATTGCAAATGGGAGGCCTACTGAATGGAAAGAGAAGGGGCCGGTATTGCTGCTTTGTGCGTGTTGGCATATCTGGAAACAACGGAACGGGATAATTTTCCAAACTGGACGTAAGCAACCCCCTCACATACTGGCAATGCAGATTTACATGGAGTACACTTGGTGGCTAAAGTTGTGCTGACAACAGAGCAGATGCGGAATGCTGGAATTGCATCCAGTCGATGGACAAATATATTTATGATGTAAAATGTTGTAGGATTTAGCGTATGGGCTTTGAATTGGACCACTGTATGGATGTAAACAAATTGTTATTTAATGCAACACTTACTAGCTTCTGGCAAGATTTAAAAAAAAAAAAAATTTTATTCATCTATTTTCTTCTTTTCTTATTTGATTTGTTACACAATAAATAAATAATTAGTCTAAATTAATTATAAATGCTTAAAGCGATGTGCTCTGGTATGAGCTAAGCAATTGGGAAAGAGATGAGATTTATTCTGCAAAAGCTTTTTACAGAATCATTGCATCAAGTGGCAGAATTAGGTGGCCTTTCAGTGAGATATGGTCTTGCATCACTCGTGAAGTAGATCGGTTTCAACGAAGGTTAAATTTTTGGCTTTTTTATGCTAAAGGAGAAGATTTTAACATGCATAGAAAGAAACTGGAACTGCGATGCTAAATGTGTACTATGTGACTCCTGCACGATGGAAACAGCATGGCATCATGACTCTGGATCAGACGGTTCAGTCGGTTTGGGACACATCTTGGGGTGAGGTGCGTAAAAGGGAGGCTACTGACATGCAGCATGAAAATGGTGGTACATTCAAACTATGAAATGCAGTATGCTGATAACTGATAATCATAAAACAATTTTTTCTAATGAATACTTAATTTACTTTCTCATTGTATAAACAACTAGCAGTTATTAAATAGAAAGCAGTTTTAACATTACATCTGTGTCAAGAAAAAGAGCTCTCTTCATACGCAAGAGACAGGCACTTGGACAAATTGGAAACTGACAAAGGTTTCCAAGGCAAACAAACGGTACCAACCGGTATACGAACGGGCAAGGAGCAGACAACAGTTCTCACTGGTAAATTTGAACCTGGGCAGAGAGTATTCACAGTTTACTGGTATTTCAGAGGGGCTGTCAGAAGGCTACGGAAAAATCGCATTTAGATCCCCATGTTCTTCTCTTTTTTCAAAGAGCAAAAAGGGGCGGGTAGTTAGAGAAGTCAGTACTTTGTTATTTAAATAGTTTTGCCTTTTCTTTTATTCCCTAAAGTAGGCGCAGGCCTTTTTTATTCTCAGTACTGTAGTTTTACTTCTCAAGTTTTTATGTATTGTAAACTCTATCAATTTTAATATATCACACCTACGGGTTTCCACTCAAAAATAAAAAAATACAGCAACAAAAAGCAAATCCAAATATGGCTATGCCTGCTGCCTGCAGATATTAAACAAAATTACAGCCATACACAAAGCACAAGAATAGTAAAAGAAAGATGCCTATCAGCAATTCCACTTTTGATAAGAAAACCCACTGGTGCAGAGGCAACAAGCAAACCTACACTGCTATATTATTGGTATTTGTCAGTAGGAAAGACAATTGGTACTTAACAAAAGGGGTTTCTTCTGAGAACAACCCCCCTCTGACATCTTACATCAAGCCCCATGTGACAATCATACAACGAGAAACATCAAACATAAAACAAGACCATCTTACATGAAACCCCCTGTGATAATAAAAAATAACCAACAGTAGCACAGCGTCCTTTCATGTCTAATTTCAGATATAACCCTGAACAACAAAACTTTACCCAAAAGACAGCCCCCAAAGAACCTGAAATGAAACATCTAAACAACATCCCAACCAAACTATACCCCAAAATCCATGCTGACATAGTGTAATACCAAAAAACTTCCCCAAATACCCCAATATATTACCATAAACCTAGAACATAGTGTTTGTTATATACATATCTACTAACTATCCCAATAAATCAATTGATAAGGTAAAAATCTAAATGATTATTATTTTGTTGGTACATGTTATTAACACAGGTTCTTCATATATATTATTTTGTTGTTGTTATCAGAATAAATTCTGACAAAGTTCAGCAACTGCAATTGTAGGTAAAAGCTTTACCAATAGCTAAAGTAATTCTTAATTATATGTGTAATTGGATAAAAAATAACATGAGAAAAATAAGTTACAATACTATGGTTTGACTGGTACGATTACCGTCATTTGGCTTTTGTCTGTGCCTGTCTTCTAGTACCGCATCACTGGTACCTTATATTGCATTTGAGTCTGTGCAAAATTGTGTTGGTATAGGCCGGTAAGGTACCAGACCTAGTCCATAATAATCTAGCAGCAAAAATGGAATAAAGTTCACCCAATTATTTCAATTGAATCCCCTGCAGCAAAATTTTATTGAATAATATCCAAATGTTAACAGTGGTTGATGAAAAGATGTATAATAATTCCGCATAATTTATAAATAACACCCTGTTAATGTGTAATTACCTCTTTTGTCGGCAGTCAGTACCAGTACCAGTGAGGGGGTAGGAGACAATTGCTGCAGCAGCAGCAGCCCTGTCAACTTGGAGTTTAGAGGAGGCGGTGTCCTCCAATTCCTCATCAGATGCCAGGACCTGTAACCCCATGAGCTCCCCATCGAAGTGTGCAGTGGACAGGAAATTCCATGGGGCCCACTCCATTCTAGAGCATGACGCCATCATCTCTGTGCGGTCGGCCGCCGAATCAGAGGGGGCCGACAAAAGAACCACGGCTCTACAAAACTGTCAGATGAGCACCAGGGTCTCCCGAGGCTATTCTCCCCTGACTCTGACGACGGGACCATGTTGAATACTGAATTGAAAAAATCAGTAGCAAATTAATTTTGATTTTAATTTTTAGGTTTAAGTGCAAGTTTAAGTGCAATCATTCTCGTGCCATCTACAATACTAGGCTTTTGCAGAAGTGTTGCATGTATCAAGGCATGCAGCAAAATTAGAAATCATATCTTATAACAAAAGTAACAGATTCAAGAAAAAGTTTTCATGTATCTATCATATCGTTATTGAAATTAGAAATCATATCGTTATTAGAAATCCTCAAGTCTTGATGCATATTATAATTACATTGGGATATAAGATATGAGGCATTTGAACCGTCTTGTAGTCTTGTTTAAGAGTTCCATTAGTCTCATGGCAAACAAATATTTTTGTAACGAGAAGAAAGTAATATAAAAAAATATGAATTCCCATGAGAAGAAATTGAAAAAAAGAGAGCATGATTCAACTGATAAAAGTATCAATGAAGTGAAATTGAAGGTCTTGAAACTTAACCTCTATAAAGTTTCTTTTTCTATAGATTTGCGTTTTTTTTCATCGAGAGACGTGTTCACAAATTAAAACTAATTCAATTTGCTCATTTATACACTTTCAAAAGCACTATACTTACCTTTCTAAAGTTAATCCCTTGAGATTATGCAATCATAAATATGTCAAAATTTATTCATGATTGAATAAATAACTTTGATTTAAGGTAACAGTGACAAAGATATTATGTATATTTTACTCCGTGGAATATTTTAATTAAGGGACAGAGAAAATGTCACCAAGACTACATAAAAGAAAAGAAGAAAAACATAAAAAAGTAACAATATTTCAAATCTTTTATGAAATTAGAGCCTTCAAATTACAAATTACATCAATGTATAACACTTTACAATTATTTAGAGAGACTCCCTATCATTTAATTTAGAAAACAAAAAAAACTACATCCAGATACAAGCATTTAATCTCTTCCTCCCCAAGAAGTTCTCTTAGTGATTCTGTTATCAGTCACAACACATTTCCCTTTCCATTTTCTTTATCCCTTCTTAGAATTATTTTTATTCAACCAGTCACTAATCCAAGCATTATCATCTCATTTCAGTGTTCTGGGAAAAATAAATGAATAATATAGATCAGTAATGAAAACATAGTAGGATAGGGGTGTAAACGGAGCTGATTCGGAGCGGATAATGCCGATATCAAATCCGTATCCGTTTTTCAATGAGCGGATACGGATACGGATACGAATACGGATAGTAAACGGATATCAAAATTCAAAACCAAATCCGTCTTAAATGGATACGGATACGGAGCGGATAATCCACGGATACGAATAATCCACGGATAATTGTCGGATAATTGAGTCATATGACTTTAAGTACAAATACTAAATTAAAAAAAATAAAAACAATTAAGAAAAACAAAAGTAAATTAAAAAAAGGTAAAGAAATGGAGAATATATAGGAATGGAGAGGAGTTAGGGAATATTAACCGCTGAAAGTCAAGTTACAGTGAAGCGGAGAAGTTGAAATTTCGGATCCGGATAGTGCGGATATCCGCTCCGTTTATACTTTCAAAAAATTATCCGTATCCGTATCCGCATCAAATTTCCCTATGCAAAAATTATCCGTATCCGTATCCGTGATATCCGTATCCGTTTAAATCTGGATACGGATAATAAGTGGATTCGGAGCGGATATCCGTCCGGATATCCATATCCGTTTACACCCCTATAGTAGGAGGATATAAATAAATATTAAATAAAGATTTCAACAGCAACAAGACAACAATTCAAATAAATAAAGACTTCAACACCAACACACACCAACAATGAGATCTTTAATCAAACATTTATTCTTTAATTACTACACAAATTTCAAATGAATACAATCATATATACAAACCATTACTCAATAAAAGTTCAACTGGACCTACTTATAAACAAATAAATATCTTTTTTTTTTATGAAAAAACTTGGTAGAGACTACATGAATAAATAAATATCAATACAAGGAATTTTTGCAAAGAATTATTTAACCGACTTCTTCTTTTTCTTCTTGTTTCTTCTTCTTCTTTTTAAGCATTAATGGTGAAATTATTTGCAAGCGACTTGGGTTCTCCGACCTCCCTATCCCTTTGTTGTTACCTCATCTGGTATCCGCCATAATTTTCTTCATCTAATTATATGGAAGTATATAGTTAAAATTTTAATTTCTTCATCAAATTTCTTCTAATCATAGAACTAACTCAAACATAATTGGAAATTAATTTCATGAAAATAAAAAAAATATAAAAAAGAGAACATACCAGAATATTTGTACCTCTTGAGATATACCCCTGAACAAGAAGCCCCCTGTGATAATAAAAAATCACCAACAGTATCACAGGGTCCCTTCATGTCTAATTTGAAGATATATCCCTGAACAACAAAAATTTACCCAAAAGACAGCCCCCAAAAAACCTGAAATGAAACATCTCAAACCACATCCCAACCAAACTATACCCCAAAATCTAAATGTGTATATTGTATAACACTATCTACCGCTATTATAGTATCTGTCTAATAGATAATGAATGGGGATTCTTTTTTATCTTTTGTTTTTTTGGTTTTTTTTGTCATTTTGGATTTTAGGTTTTTGTTGTGGTGGTTTTTGCCACAATTTTGGGGAGGAGGTGGTGGTGGTAGTTGGAGATATACAGGGACAGCAGAGAAATTTAAGAGGAATGAGCAAACAAGTCCGGCCTAAAGACGACTCCTTTTTTCTGCAAGATAAACAAAGTTGAGAAGAAAAGATTTATTAATTCCAGCCACCTTTTAAAATTCCAATCGATTTGCCAGTGATGAAGTTAAATAACAAAAATAAATTAGCTGCATGCTATGGTGAATCAAAAGGATAGAGGGTCTAATACGTACATATGTTTAGATTTGCGAGGATTGAGCCTTTTGAGCCAGTCCACTAGCTTCTTCCTTCTTTTTTGGGTGCAGGTACGACGTTCTGTGGCCTTAAGTTTCTTCCTTTTTTTGGTGTAGGGGCTGAGGTGGTCATACGCTTTGTCGATTAGTATTTTTGTGATGGGGGCAATCACCCACCCTACGGCGGCGAGAACAGCCATCTCAGCCATGGTTACAGTAAAGTTGGATCACATAATTTTGACACAATTAAGTTTGGAGAGGGTTGAAAAAGGTTCAGAAATTTGGAAAGGAATGGTACGAGATGAGATGATAATATGGGAATAATATATATAAGGGGCGTGCTCTGCTATTCTAATTTCTAAGGGCATGAATTGGATTTTTAAGTGCTAGGAGAATTTTTTTTCTTAAATTCCAATTTTTCCCTTACTCTCTCTTTCTAACTTAATTAAGAAGGGATAAAAGAGGAAATAATGAAAATGAATCAATTCCAAATCACCCACAAGTAGACATGGCAAGTCTTATGGTACACATTAACCGAACCGACCGAAGACTTGCACAGCACTTCGCGGCTTCATCTCTCTTTCACCGTGAATTCGTATCCTCTGCATTAACTCAAAAGGGAATCTTTTCAGTCTTCATCCTCTCTGCCCGAGTTTTGCCAACCAGCGTTTTGACAGAGATGAAGACAGTATTAACTCAAAAATGACTGCCCGTTGCGTCTTCCGCTTTACCCTCTCTGCCCGAGTTCCCATCTTCTTCCCCAGTCGCTTTACCTCATGAGCAATAGTCAAGAGAGAGAAAGAGATAGATGAAGATGCTGGTTGGCAAAATGCAGAGGATAACCAGCGTCTTCACCTCTCTCTTTCTCTCTCTTCAATCTTCACTATCTTTTTTTTCATTTGATTTTCAGTCTTCACTATCCGAGGCCACGACCTACAAATTCGCATCCTCTGAGATATCTCAAACTTTGCGTGACTTTATGAAAAATCTCAACCATTCAAATAAGTTCTACACGAATCTCGAAGCACAAATAAAACTGGCCCCCGGGCTATCCCCAAATAGGCACCGGACACGTCGGTCACGTAAAAGTTGAGATATCTCAGAGGATACGCACTCACGACCTACGCTGTTTTATCTATTGATTTTCTGTGACATATACCAATTATTATTTGTATATACATTGGTGCAGTCATTTTGACAGATTTCATATTTAAAAAATTCTTTTGAAATGAGAAAGCAAAGCTTGGGCTTTGGCGAAGTCCAGTTACAAAATATTTAAAATAAAAGAAAGGATTATATCCTTAGTTCTAATAGGTAAATAAAATAATTTAATAATTCAACATAATCAAAGACTAAAAATTTAATCGGTTGAACCGAACAGAGTTAAATAAAAGAAAAAGTTAGCGAAAAGGAGAAAGGAAAACATAAAATAAAATAAAAGAGAATTTTGTCACAAATCTACAGCAGCCACTGAACTGGATTTGGAGTTAACTGAATTTGGAATTGGAACTGAATTTGTGTGACAAGTGATAACTATTGTTTTTGATAATTGTATAGATATAAATACTTTCTAACATTGTTATACATACAACATAATATAAATATAAATACTTCACTTGATAAATATAGATATCGCATGCACAACATTTTTTGTATGAATTAGTGTTATAATGAATTAATTGCATAAGTATACAACATAGGTATAAACATTCTATTTAACGTCTATAAATATAACATATAGATATAAATACTTACAAGTTGACAAAAAAGTCAACATTATCAGCATATAAGCTAAGTCAATATTTGTTAGTTGACAGTTTTTAGTGATCCCCCCATGCAATTATGATTCTCTGATGCAGTTTGAGTGGTCCCCTAATGCGGGGATGCGCGAGGAATATAGAGAAATGGTGCGGGTACGATTCTTGAGGGACAATTTATTTATGATAGATATAATTCAGTTCATAGATATAAATGCTTGTGTTCATTGGTCTACATACTACAGAATGGGACTATTAATATTTGTAAAAACAAAATTACAATGTTGAAACGGTTGCTGTCTCCACAAGCAGTTATGACAGTTTAGGTACATGTACGATGCGGGTACTCATATCAGCTTCCAAAATATAATTGTGAAGAGTGGGTAGAAGTCAAGCACACCAATCACTAAAAATCGGTTTGAAATTAAAAAAACAACTGTCAACAGCAATACAGCTAAATGACAGCTAAATAGTAATTAAGTTCCTCATAATTTCTAAACCTTTGCACCCGCGAAATTAAATTAAATTTCTTTTTGACGCTGATGTTTTCTCTTTTTAATCTTGGCTGGTCTTCATGAAAGTAACATGTTTGATAGAGTTAGTGTTCTAGAGCAAATTGTTTTAGTCTAAAAATACGGCAATGATTCAAATCCAACATAAATGGATTGATCATGATATTTATTCTACTATAAAAATAATGTAACACAATACATAAAAAAATAAAATAATATATATACATTTCAAACATACAAAACTGTCACTGACCTACCTTTATGAGTAGCAAAAAATGTGAAAAATAAATAATAATAATAACAATAATGAAATGAAATGAAAAAAAATATGTTTAATTAAGTGGGGAGAGTAATCATTAAATAGATGAAAGCCTTTCTTTGTGCTAATTCAGCCCCTCTCGGATCAAGGCCTTCATTTATATTAATTCAATTAAAGGTTATACGTTGAAATGAAACATCCAAAACAACATCCCAACCAAACTATACCCCAAAATCCATGCTGACACCATGATATTAGGCATCTTAAAAACTTCCCAAATACCCCTATATATTAACATAAACCTAGTACATAGTGTTATACACATATACTAACCATCCCAAAGAATCAATTCATAAGGTAAAAATCTAAATGAAGAACAGTCGGTCACAAAACTAAATAAACAAGCATACACAAGCAATATAACTAATAGTATAGTTTATAATCAGTCAGTGACAACTAAAGTATAGACAAGCAACTAACTACACAAGAAATAATAACTAATAGTTTAGCACATCTCCTCAACTCCATAACATAACTGAAACATTTTATGACATCTTTGCCACCTCTGTCACATTTCAACAGTCACCATTGAGAGGGGAGTTAGGTCGAGGCTGAGATTAGTGGGAGGGGGTGGGAGGCAGGGCCGGAGGAAAACGCCCGCATCCAGGCGGATACCGACGCACGGCGGAGACATGGCGACGCTTGGGAGGAGGAAAGTTGCTGCTGCCGGGGACCCACTGACGAACATCTAGGGGGACACAGTGATCAGCGCGAGAGGGAGGAGGAACACGACCGCATCCCGAAGGCCACCGGCGTATGGCCGAGACATGGCGAGGCTTCAGATTACGCGCTGATGGTGCCTCAGAGATCCGCCGTGGCGGCTTGATCTGAGGCTCAGGCTCATCATTGGGGCGTGCAGTTGACAGGAACTTCGGTGGGCCCCACTCGGAGCTAGAGCAGACGGTCGCCAGATCAGATAGGTTAGAGAAGAACCAATCTCGGGAGATACCGTCAGAGATGTGCGAGGGCATCCCAGGGCTATTCTCCCCCACCTCTGAGTGTGGGACCAGCCCTGCCAGTATGTCCACAACTTGTCTGAAAAATTAGCAGCTTATATAAATCAAATATCTGAAAACTTAGCGCCTGAAAAATATCGCAACATAATTTCGTCATGTTTGCTATCTGGATCCACTATCTGATTATTATTTTGTTGGTACATGTTATTAGCACAGGTTCTTCATATATATTATTTTGTTGTTGTTATCAGAATAAATTCTGACAAAGTTCAGCAACTGCAATTGTAGGTAAAAGCTTTACCAAAAGCTAAAGTAATCCTTTATTATGTGTAATTGGACAAAAAATAACATGAAAAAAATAAGTTACCATACTACGGTTTGACTGGTACGGTTACTGTCATTTGGCTGTTGTCTGTGCCTGTGTTCTAGTACCGCATCACTGGTACCTTATATTGCATTTGAGTCTGTGCAAAAATTGGGTCTGGTATAGGCTGGTAAGGTACCAGACCTAGTCCATAATAACCTAGCAGCAAAAATGGACTAAAGTTCACCCAATTATTTCAATTGAATCCCCTGCAGCAAAATTTTATTGAATAATATCCAAATGTTAACAGTGGTTGATGAAAAGATGTATAATAATTCCGCGTAATTTATAAATAACACCCTATACCAGTGGTTAATATCGAATTACCTCTTTTGTCGGCAGTCAGTACCAGTACCAGTGAGGGGAGACGAGACGATTGCTGCAGCAGCAACAGGCCTTTCAGATTGGAGTTTAGAGGAGGCAGTGTCCTCCAATTCCTCTTCAGATGCCGGGACCTGTAACCCCATGGGCTCCTCATTGAAGCGTGCAGTGGACAGGCAATTCCGTGGGGCCCACGCCGTTCTAGAGCATGATGCTAGCATCTCCGTGCGATCGGCCGCCGAATCAGAGGGGGGCCTACAAAAGAACCATGGGGAGACAAAACTGGAGTTCGAGGGTCTCCCCAGGCTATTCTCCACCGCCTCTGACGAAACTGGAGTGCGACTGTCAGACGTTCTAGAGCATGACGCCTCTGACTGGCTCAATTCGGGCAGCATGTTGAATGCTGACCTGAAAAATTAGCAGCAAATTAATTTTTTATTTTTGTTTTGTAGGGTTAAAATATTAATATATATAAAAACTTCAAAGCAGTTCAGTTGAACTGGTACCAGAACCACACCTCGTACCAGCAAGTGCTGCACAAAGACAGTCACCAAACAAACAACAAAACCCCTCGTACCAGTAAAGCCATTATCAATCTCTCTGAAGCATTCAAGAATGGGTAGAAAACCCTAGAACGAGATAAATCCTAAAAATAAAATAAATAAAAATCAGAGAACGATAGAGAGGAGTAGCATACCGAGAATGGAAAGCAAAGAGCGACAGGAGCTTAAGAGGTCGGTCGGCACTGGGCGACGGAGGAGAAAGAGAAACCAAAGCCTCGGCGAAGAGGGTGTGGAGAGAGAGAGAGAGAGAGCTGGAGGAGAGGAAATGAAATGAAATTGAAAGGGAGCGGGGAGGGAAAAGAATAGAAAATGTTATTTTGGGCAATTTCTAAATTAGCTCAAATATTGCTAATTATATTAGTTAAGATGTATTAAACATGCATTAATTCGTTAAGATGCCTAACTAAAAAAGCACCTAAATGCCTAATTATATTATATTAGTTATGATGCATGGTACTTGCTGGTATTTTGAGTTGAATTAGCTCCAACATAATTAAAAAAGGCATTGAATTAGTTTAGTTTAGGCATATTTAATTATTTGGCCATTGCTTTTTATGTTTCAAATGGTATTTTTACATTATTATATATGAAATTCCTTTTATAATTTTGATCATAATTTTATTTTATTTTTTTAACAGTAAGTGCATTTTGATCCTAAAACCTACAATAAGGTATATATATATTTTTTTTTTCTGGTCATGTTTTTTTTTTTTTTTCTTATCTGGTTATTCGATGAAAATTTTGTATAATCTCAGATGGTTGATCCAAATTGTTACCAAATATGTTGAGAGCAAATTGTTCTTAGATGGATTTTTTTTATGTTACATTTTCTTTAACAGACAGTCAAAGTGCACTTGCAACAAATTTATAAGTATAGAAATTAGATTTTGATTAATTAGCACATAAATTACCAACACACACCAGCAATGAGAGGGTCTAGAATCTAACATTTATTCTTTAATTGGGTCCGACTAATTGTACCCAAGGAGTTGTACCCAGTTTTTACCCAAAAAAATTGTCATTTGACTTGTGCGAATACTGGAAAATACTATAATGAATACTGTAAAATAAACAACAAATCATGCATAATACCTAGGTAAAAATTGCAACAAACCAGATTTTACCAAGTTAGTTAAAAACTGTTAGGAACTAGAAAATTAAATGTACTTCCAACTGTACTTTCAGCTTCTAGAAGACTTAACACAAACCACTTCCAACTGTACTTCAACCTTCTAGAAGATTTGAAAAACAAACTTCTAAAAACTCGTTAATTTGTACACTGAAAATGATGCAAAATTAAATTTTTTTGCATCAAAATTAAATTTTTTTTTTCGAAATTAAAATTAATTTTTTTATGAAATTGTTTTTTTTTCAATTCATCAATTGTTCTTCAATTTTTTTTTTTTGAATATCATGTAAAATAAAATTTCAATACTATAAAATTAGAAGATGCAAACTATAAATATAACAGATGTTAACTACAAGATTTCAATACTGTAAATTTGACACATTAAACTATAAAAACATCTTATACAAACTATAAAATGATACCACAGACTAAAAAAATCATAAACTGTACCATTTCAGCAATTTAACCAATTTAACCAATTTCAGCACAAAATAAACCGTACCATTTCAGCAATTTAACCAATTTAACTAATGTAACCAATTTCAGCACTTTAACCAATAAACTGTATTCACAAATATTTTCAACTATATCTAACATCAAATACAAACAATATTTGGATTAAACTTTAACCAATCAAAGCTGTTCAATCATTTCATAAAACGCTGATGCGAATTATTTGGATGCGTCAGGAGTTTCATTGCTAGAACGACACGTTCCTTGGAAATGTCATCCTACAAAAAAAAAGATTTGCAAGGGATTTAGATTTATGCAATACTATTAAACAACACAGTGAATACTGTAAAATTGTATGTGAATACTGTGAAATTAATGATGAACGATGAATGAAACCAATACTGCACAATAACATTGTGAATACTGTAAAATTGTATATCAATACTGTGAAATTACTTACAAAGTAAGTAAAATACTGAAATTAATGAATAATGATGAATCAAACAATACTGTAAAAGAACTGTGTTAATACTGTGAAATGGTATGTCAAAAACTGTGAAATTACAAATGAAGTATGTAAAATACTATGAATACACTACCCTCTTTACATAATATGTAATATCAGGAAATATGTAATGGAAGCTTACGGGTATTTCAAACTAAAATATATACATCATAAAATTACCTGTGTAAAGTTCATTGGCGTCTCAGTGATCAGATTATACACATAACGCAGCAAGAAAATTGCACAATCCATCGATCCTGGTGCCTGCTGTGGGCACTTCTGCTCAATAATGCCAACATCCTTCCATGCAGCGTTACCTGAAAGAAAAAAATGATATCAACATCTTTAATAACTTGAAGTATGTAATGAATCCTGTAAAATAACACATACATCTTATAAAAATTTTGTATGAATCCTGTAAAATAACTCATGTAACCAATTTCAGCACTTTAAACAACTTATCAAACTTTTGTAGGAATCCAACTTATCAAACTTATCATACAACTTATCAAACTTATCAAACTTATCAAACTGATCAAACTGATCAAACTTATCAAACTTATCAAACTTATCAGCACTTTAACCAACTTATCAAACTTATCATACAACTTATCAAACTTTTGTAGGAATCCTGTAAAATAACCCATACATCTTATAAAACTATTTTATGAATCCTATAAAATAACTCATACATCATATAAAACTATGGTATGAATGCTGTAAACTAACTCATTTATCCTACAAGACTGGTAAGTATATTATTTAATAGTTTAATGCATTTCAACAGAAAATCCACTAAATCAGTGGCAGAATCCTGTAAAATAACTCATACAACTTATCAAACAAATTATCAAACATATCAAACTTATCAAACTTTTGTACAAATCCTGTAAAATAACTCATACAACTTATCAAACTTTTGTAGGAATCCTGTAAAATAACCCATACATCTTATAAAACTATTTTATGAATCCTGTAAAATAACTCATACATCTTATAAAATTTTTGTATGAATCCTGTAAAATAACTCAAACATCTTATAAAACTATTTAAGGAATCCTGTAAAATAACTCATACATCATATAAAACTATGGTATGAATGCTGTAAACTAACTCATTTATCCTACAAGACTGGTAAGTATATTATTTAATAGTTTAATGCATTTCAACAGAAAATCCTCTAAATCAATGGCAGAATAATGAAAAAATAGTTGAAGAATACTGTAAAATCCTCTAAATAGTTGAAGAATACTCACAAGTCCTCCAGCTAAGAAAATCTTTAAGCCATCTCATGGTGTGCCAATGGTATTGCATGTATTCAACATTAAGAGAAGTGTAATAATGCATCTGAACATTATGAAGATCGACTGCAAAAAGCACCCAATGGTTTTTCTTGCAAACAGGAACGAACAGCCATTTGATGCGCTCAAATTGAGGCCCAAACAGCTGTGGAAGGGACTGTAATGCTGATTTTTCATCGTGCATATGCATCAGAATCTGCAATAGACAAAAATAAAACATTAAAATATTACTGATACATCTAATAAAAATAACTCAAAAAACTTATAAAACTATTGTATGAATCCTGTAAAATAACTCATACATGTTATAAAACTTTTGAATGAATCCTGTAAAGAAACTCATAAAACTTATAAAACTATTGGATCAATCCTGTAAAATAACTCATACATCTTATAAAAATATTGTATGAATCATGTTAAATAAATCATACATCTTATAAAAATTTTAAATGAATCATGTACAATAACCCATACATCTTGTACAACTTTTGTATGAATCCTGTAAAATAACCCATACATCTTACAAAAATTTTGTATGAATCATGTAAAATATTACTGAAGTATTTCAACATTTCAAGTCTGAACATTGAATTCATAATATATAAAAGTACATAATAACTTACGGATAGATAAGGTGAGATGAAAAACCATGGGTGATTCACAGGAGTCTCGTGTTGCATTACTGACAGGACAGTATCAATGAGCTGCAAAATCAATCATAATCAGTAAAATAAATTTAACAGTTGTATCCTATAAAAATGCTATGTACATCATGTAAAATAATTTACATTTAATAAAATCTGAAAATACTGCATATCCTATAAAACTATAAAGTAAATAATGTTCAATATTGTAGAAATCATACCTCACTGCTAACTGGCAGCTCAGGATTCATCAAGTCTTTTAGTGCTGACATTCTGCAATGGAAGTTTCCTGGTTTGTGGCAGAAGGCTTCTTCATTGTTTATCAGCCTCTTATTTTTCACTTCCACCCACCAATCATCCAATATTCGGATGACTTCAATAGACAGCTTCTCCCGATGTTTATACCCATATCGTTTTATCATTGGAGGCTTTTCAGCAGCTGTGTCACCTCCATCATAGAACAAACTGTTCTCGTGACTCCACTGGGTAACATCAGTACTGAATGGGACATCTTTTGCAGGTCTGCAGTTTTCTATATGAGGAATTAATGATTTAAACTCTTCCCAAGTATAATGCCAAGTCAAGGGAACTTTGTATGTCTTGTCAACAATAAAATCTTGTAAGAGAGCTAGTGATTCATCCTCAGTTCTGTTCGTTGGTAGGATGACCCTTGGAGAGGTGGGTCCCACATTTTTTTTGGTTTTTGGAGGTGGTTTTCTCCCCTTCACTTTCCTACAAGCAGCTGGTTTTTTCCCTTTCATGATAACTTTTTTGGGCTCCACTACCTCGGCAGTACTTTGTGCTGCTTTCTTCTTCTCACACTCCTCTCTTTTCTTCACTAGTTGCTCTTCTTTGTATTCAAGTACAGATTTTCTGCACACATCTTCAAACACCAGAGTTGCTAAATGTGTTACTTCATCTTCCTCGTTGGCTTCTTGGCTACTCTTGCTGTCACGGATTTCAAAAAGTTGACGTACAACCTATTTAAATAAAACAAGTAAACATTGTAAAATGACTACATAGATACTGTACAATCACAGTTATTATGTAATTGTACATTTTACTTATGAATACTGTAAAATTGAATGTCAACACTGCAAAATTACTTATGAATACTGTAAAATACTGAAATGACTGATGAATGATGAATGAAACAAATACTGTAAAACAATAGTGTGAATACTGTAAAATTGTATATCAATACTGTGAAATTACTTATGAAGTATGCAAAATACTGAAATTAAGAAATAATGATGAATCAAACAATACTGTAAAAGAACTCAGTTAATACTGTAAAATTACTGATGAAGTCTGTTAAATTCTGTGAAATACTGTCAAATATGTAAAAAAAATACTGTAAAATACTTTAAAACTACTCTGTGCATTATGTCAATACTGTAAAAAAGCCTGTGTATATTATAAACCAACTTATTGTATACTGGTAAAATAACTATGTTACAACTGTGAAACATAATATAAATAAATAATAAAAAGAAAAATCAGAATAAAAACCTCATCTTCTCCTCCTTCAATTCCTTCTCGTATGTCATGCAACTTGCTCTCTAGTTCATCCTGAAACGAATTGTATAAAATGACCCTCTCAATACTGTAAAACACCTCTGTGAATATTATAAAAACAATATATGAATACTGGAAAAAGAAGTATGTTTCAACTTTAAAACACACTACAAAAAAATAATACAAAAAAAATCAGAATAAAAACCTGCTCCGGTTGCTCTAGTCCCATTTTAGCACGACGGATAATTTCTGCTTCTATTTCTTCCAACCCGTACACTACTGGATTCTACTGGACCGACACAGTTAATTAGTCGAACGGATCAGGTTGGGTAAAAAATGGAATACTGTAAAATTACTATATGAATACTGTACTTCACAAAGTTAAATAATGTAAAACAAAAGTATAAATAATGTAGAACTTCTAGGTTAATAAAAGAAAATAACATAATAAAAACCTTCTCAGTTGCGCCATCTTCTTTCGTTGCATCATCTGGTTCGGTCTCCTCTTGCACTTTCTTCTCATCATCTCCTTTGGTCTCTTCCTCCTTGTCACTATCTCCCTCTTGCTCTTTCATATCTTCATCTCCTTCGGTTTCTTTCTCCTTGTCAGTATCTCCTTCTTGCTCTTTCATCTCTTCATCTGTTTCAGTCTCCTCGTCATCTTCACTATCATCATCTCGTACAATTGCAGCATCTTCATCTTTGTCAGTTTTCCCCAAATTCTCCTCATTGTCAGATTCATCTTTAGGTTCCTCAACCTCTGGCGTACTTTGGGACTGTGTAAGTCCAATTCCCAAGCTAAATGATGGTTGGCTTGTATCATGGCTTCTCTTGGAACGCTTTTCACCTGAGGGAGTACTACTAAAATCCAACTTCTTCCTTTTAGCTGTAGAATAAACAAAACAAACATTTAAATATCGAGATTAATTATAACTTTAAAATCAATATGTATACTGTATAATAACAAAGTGAATCCTGTAAATATAGGCAGTACATAAAGTAAAACTTACATTGATCGTCGAACATCTTCTTCTCTGCAAGCTTCTTTGCAGAATACTTCAGCACTATTTCATCACTTTCTTGTATGATCTTTTCCATAATTTCTGGTTCGATATCTTCAAGTTTGGGAAAACTTGGGACAACATAAACAATTTTTGGATTCAGATCTCTGAATTGATCTCTCAAAAAGGAGCACGGGACAACCCCAAATTTCATCAGAACCGGAGTGAATTCTGCCAGCATATCATAAGTCGGGGTATTCAAAACACTTTGCAACTTCTGAGCATCACAAACATATTCCAAGAAATTCGCAGCGATAAAACCTTTCTCCCTTAATTGTTCCTCCGCAACAAAATATGGTACTGGATCTTCTTTTATATTCGCTTGTGATATGTGAAACAACTGCCTCTCAAAATGTGGCCTCTTTACTTTACTCGATAAGCCCTCGTACCAGTCCAAATATCGTGGAATGCGTCCTGTGGAAGTCCTCATTTTTTCGAACGAAGTCTGTTCGTAAAACCACACCTAAATAAAAAGAAAAAAAGTTAAAGAAAACACTCACAACTCATACATCTTAAAAAACTACAGCATATATCATGTAAAATAACTCATGCATCTTATAAAACTAAAGCATGAATCCTGTAAAATAACTCATACATCTTATATAATCATGGTATGAATCCTTCAAAATAACGCATACATCTTATAAAAATAAAGCATGAATCCTGTAAAATAACTCACACATCTTATATAAGTATATATGTAAAAGTCCTAATCCTGTAAAATAACTCATACATCTTATAAAACTAACACATGAATCCTGTAAAATACCTAATACATCTTATAAAAATAAGACATGAATCCAGTAAAATAACTCACAAACCTTATAAAACTAGAATATGAATCCTGTAAAATAACTCATATATCCTACAAAACTGTTAAGTATATTACATAATGGTTTAATGCTAATCAACACCTAATCCTGGAATAGTTCAATGCATTTCTTACAATGAGGGCAAGAGTACAGCCTGGCAGATAGCCAGTTTCCTTCGTCTCTGTCATCTCCTTCTGGCTTGCACCATCCTCCTCTGTCATATCAGTGTCACCCTCTTCTTGGAGTTTGCACCACATAGCAGCATTGGCAAGGTGCGTATGCAACAAGTTGTAAACAGCTGCTCCCCAATTGTACTTTTTCAAATCTTCAAGACGCTGTGCGTACCTGAATGACATATGGTGTAATATATTTGAATTAATTATAAAAACAATAAAATAAAAACAATTAATATATCCTGTAAACTTTTGCATATATTCTGTAAAATTGTCAAATATATCCTGTAAAGTAATGTACATAACCTTCACACCTGATTCATATATCCTGTAATAAACTGCATACATACTATAAACTTGCTAGATAAATACTGGACTTTTAGATAATATATTTGAAGATGTTGCGTACCTGAAGAGATGTAATGCGACACTCCCAGCCGTGTTTGGGAACAAAATAGTTGTAAACAAATACAGCACCAACAGAGATACCAAATCTCTTGGCTCTGATTTCTCATTGTTTACAAGTTCCTCGATTACTTTTTCAAGCTCTTGCCTCCTGATTTGTGTTTTCTTCGGGAAGTATTTTTCACGAAGAGCTGACGTTGAAGACCTTGTCTGACTGAGGTCCACCACGTCGCCTCTCGAAGGCAAGCACATGAAATGACTCACTGCTCCAGACGTGAAATGCACTTTTCTGGTTCTAAAAAGAAAATGACCTTGTGCATGGTCGTATCGGGTTAAAATGCTTTGTAATACAGCATTTGACACTTGCATTTTCTTGGGTATGACAAAAAGATGGAGGAAGGGTGTGGAAAACAGGAGTTTGTGATGTTCCACATTGAGTTTATGAAAAATTTTAGTGTGGATAAATGTCATGGCAAGGTCAACAACACACTTGTTGGTGACTATGCCATACCTATCCAACTTCTTTCTTCCAGTGGCTGCAAAACAAAGTAAAATTCTCTGTCAATCCTGTAAAATTACTTATGAATATTGTAAAATTGTATGTCAACACTGCAAAATTACTTATGAATACTGTAAAATACTGAAATGACTGATGAATGATGAATGAAACAAATACTGTAAAACAATAGTGTGAATACTGTAAAATTGTAGGTCAATACTGTGAAATTACTTATGAAGTATGTAAAATACTGAAATTAATGAATAATGATGAATCAAACAATAGTGTAAAAGAACTCAGTTAATACTGTAAAAGAACTCAGTTAATACTGTGAAATTAGTTGTGAATAATGTAAAATACAGAATTAATGATGAATGATATGAATGGAACAAATACTGTAAAAGAATCGTGTGAATACTGTAAAATTACTGATGAAGTCTGTAAAATACTGTCAAATATGTAAAATACTGTGAAATACTTATGAATACTGTAAAATTGTATGTCAATACTGTAAAATTAGTTGTCAATACTGTGAAATTAGTTGTGAATAATGTAAAATACAGAATTAATGATGAATGATATGAATGGAACAAATACTGTAAAAGAATCTTGTGAATACTGTAAAATTACTGATGAAGTCTGTAAAATACTGTCAAATATGTAAAATACTGTGAAATACTTATGAATACTATAAAATTGTATGTCAATACTGTGAAATTAGTTGTCAATACTGTGAAATTAGTTGTGAATAATGTAAAATACAGAATTAATGATGAATGATATGAATGAAACAAATACTGTAAAAGAATCATGTGAATTCTGTAAAATTACTGATGAAGTCTGTAAAATACTGTCAAATACTGTCAAATATGTAAAATACTGTCAAATACTGCATACTGCAAAAATAACAACTATAAAAAGCAAAATATTACAGATCTGATGAAAATAAAAAGAATAACCCTAACCTTGCCAAGTGTTAGACAAAATGCTGTGAATAAATATGTGAATACTGTGAAATTACTTATCAAATATGTAAAATACTGTGATGAATGAATAAAACGAATACTGAAAAATAACTTTGTGAATATTGTCAGACTTATACTACATACTGTAAAAATAACAACAATAAAAGAATAACCCTAACCTTGGGAAGAGTTAGACTGCTGACTTGCACATCCTTTTTCCGATGCATCTGACAAAGAAATTTACATCAAAAAAATTAGATCAACAAATAAAAGATCTCACAATCTGAATAAAATAAAAAGAATATCCATTACCTTTAGTACTTTTCTTCATTTCCTTCAATCGAGAACAAAGACAGCTGACTGAGAGAGAGGGGTTTAGATGAGAACAAAGACAGATAGTGCGATCGGTGACTGAGAGCAAAGGCTTTAGTCGGAGAACAAACACCGATTGAAAGAAAATCGATCGGTGACTGAGAAAGAGTAGGCTTAAGTCGGAGAGAGAGTATGAAACGGCGATGGTGCGATCAGTCGACTGAGAGAGAGTAGGCTTACTCGTGCAATGGTGCAATCTCGCTGACTGAGAGAGAAATGGTGGAGTGCGATGGTGCGATGCTTAAGTCGGAGAGAGAGCAGGAGAGAGAGCAGGGTTTAGTCGGAAATGGTGGAGTGAGAGAGTGAGAGAGTGAGAGAGTAGGGTTGAGCGGTTTAGTCGACTGATGGAGTGAGAGAGTGAGAGAGTGAGTAGGGTTTAGGGGTTTAGTCGGAGAGCAGTCGGGTGCGATCTGAATTCAGGCGGAAATATGAAACGGCACGACTAATGATTATCATTAATGATTATCATTAGGGGATACTTATATAGTTTGATCATATGAAATGTTATATAGTTAGATCATATGAAATGGTGCGAATGAAATGGCGCAAAGTATAGCATTTGGTGTTTAAATTTGTATAATTTGGGGTCCACACAACTTATCTTCTCCATTTCAAACTAAACTTTAGACAACTGTATACAAATTCATTCAAAAAGAACACTGTAAATTAATCGAATAATCTCGTAATTTAATTGTATAAAAGTTATAAATCCAATTTATTAATTCCACCTATTTATATTATGAATAATTTTACTTGCTTATGAATTAACTGTTTCTAATTGTATAAAAGTTATAAATCCAATTATTGTATAATAACAATTTTTTCATAAAATCAATATAATTGTGTATATCATATACTATAAAACAATTCATAAAAGACTTTAAAAAAGTCATTCCAACTGTTTATATTATGACTGCAATTACTATTCTGAATTAACTGTTTACACAACTGTATCCAAATTCATTCAAAAAGAACACTGTAAAACTGTTAAACATGTACACAAAAAGAGCATAGCAGATTCATTCATTCAAAAAGACCATGACAATGTTACCAATATATACAAATCTTCAACTATTTATATCCTGTAAAATAATAGCTATATCCCGTAAAACTGTAAACATGTCCTGTAAAGTAATGTACATAACCTACGCACCTAATTTATACATCATGTAATAAAATAGCATAGCAGATTCTACTAACATAAAAAAAATTGTATTTACAAGCAAGGTCACTGAAAAAGAAAAAATTAGAAACAATTTTTTTTTCATTATATTACTCCTTTATATCTTCACAAAATTATTTATTCCATACTACTTATCGCGTGCCATTCTTCTTCACATTTACATCCATTGGGTTCTTATAAGCATGTTTCGGTGGTCGTCCCTTCCTTTTTGATTTCTGCGGTGGTAATATATTTATCGATGGTGCAGAATTTAACACTTCATTGGCAGTGGTATTCAATTCTTGGTGATGACTTGAAGAGGATTGCATAAGAATTTCATCACCTGTATTAATAAATACTGTAAATATAGGCAACTAATAAGGTAAAATCTTTCAGAAAACAACTTAATAAATACCTCTGACAATAGAACCAGGCATTGACTCCCCATTTCTTTCATGAATTACAGGTTCATTTCTACCAAGTCTAGCGATGAGTGCATCCCAATCATGAGTAATTGGATAACCAATAATCGTGTCACCATTTGTTTCACCAGTCACTGGTTGGCCTGTTAAAAAAATTTACAAAAGTTGCAATGATGTAAATTACTGGCACATATACTGTAAAAATGACTAGTCAATACTTTAAAACATTTATTAGCACTGTAGAATGCCAAGTAATAAATTGTTATGATTATCCAGTAAATTACTTCAACAAATACAATAAATCTTACAATCAATACTGTATAAACATGCCAAAAAACTATACAAAATAATAAAATTATAACCTCTTCCTGTAGTTGTGACAGTTGAAGTCACATCACCATTTGTTTCACCAATTACAGGCTGGCCTGTCAAAAAAATTATAGTGATATGAATCCTGTAAATTACTTCTATGAATCCTGTAAATTACTTCTACAAATACTGTAAAATAATTATACAAATACTGTAAACAACTGAATACAATACTTTCAAAAGTTCGTTGCAATACCTTTCCCTCTACCTCTGGCTCGTTTTCTGGGGACTGTTGAAACATCGTGTACTTCTCCTCTTGATGCACCACTTGCCCTTCCTCTATAAGCCCTTCCTCCAGATCCGCCATTATCATTTGCACTTGTACCATCTACAACTTGTTCAACTAAAGATCCAGAAACAACATCTCCTGAATCAAGAAAAAAATGAAATAAGGAACATAATCAACAAGTACAATACCAACACCACAAAAAAAAATTGTTTTGCAATATTCAGAAAGTTAACCTTTTAGTTTGTTTAGAAGATCTTCTAACCCGTTAAGAACTTTATTTTCTTTGTCATCACTAACACAACCAAAGTTAAGGAAATATTCAATTATTGGATTCATCTTCCTTGTCAAATCATACCTCCTACAAAAATAATATAGGTCGAAAAAATGATTTCACATAAGAATAAAAAACCACATCAACCAATACTGTAAAAATAGTAAGTGAATCCTTCAAAAATTGAATTGTTACCTATTAATTTCAACACTGCTACCATCAGGACACACAGCAGGAATCAAATCAAACCGAATTTTGTCCTTCCTCCATCGATCAAGTATGTACTTATCATTAACATACAATTGTTTCTCATGCTTCAAAACCATGATCGAGTGAGCGCAAACAATACCAGAGGCCTCAAATTTTTTGCAAATACAAAAAACTTCCTTCAACTGCTCCTTGTACTGTACCTCAAATATATTTCCTAAAATATCTTCAACCTCATAAATCTTTGTAGAGTTTTCTAGTTCCAGTTTAAAAACACAAGTCAAATTCAGAGACTGTCGGACCTCATGTTGAAACCTATAAAATATGGTATTTGTGTATAAACTACAAAATTGCTTCTCAAATTCTAAATCTGAGATTAACACTGGTGTTGTGGTTTTGTCCTTGTGGTCCATAAAATGCTCTCTCTCCCAAATCCTACTCAAACCAGATTCAAAATTGACAACGAATTCAGCAAGTGTTGCCTTGGATCGGAGATAATTATCAAAGAAGGCATTCATACTCTCAACCCTTTGGGTGGTATTCATGCCAGCCCAAAATCGGTCATTCAAAAAAACTGGCACCCATTTACGCCTTTGTCTGAATATACTTTTAAACCACGGTGCATCTTCGTATCCAATCTCCACCATAAGCTTCCTCCAATTTTCTTCAAAATCCAATGGGGTTTTCGCTTCATATACTGTTGCCTTAACCAAATAGGTTAAAGCATCCTTATCATCTTGCCCACCGAATTTACTCGGTAATTTGTGAAGAATGTGCCAAGCACAGTACCTATTTGGTTAAGGAAAATAATATTGTAAAATAACTCAGAAATCTTATACAACTAAACCATGAATCCTGTAAAAAAACTCCTACATCTTATAAAACTATGAAACATAATCCTGTAAAATAATTAATATATCCTACAAAACTAGTTCAACAATCCAGTAAAAGTATTACCTATGGACAGTGTCATCTCCCAAAACATGCCGAACGCCTTTCTCAATACTTGGGCACTGATCTGTCAGGATACCACCAGGCTTGACACCGTTCATGCAAGCGACGAACTTCTCCATGCACCATTTGTAGTCCTCCTCAGTCTCTCTTCCAAGTAGAGCACAAGCGAAAATTACAGTCTGCCAGTGATGGTTGACACCCACAAACAGAACAAGCGCCATATCATACCTGTAAAACAATTGGATATGTTCTGTAAAATCAGACATTCAGCTAAAAATAGATCCATGAAGACAACTGCATATATCCTGTAAAATAATGCTTATATACTGTAAAACTGTTAAAAATATAACGTAAAAATTAATACAAGAAAAACAATGCATAGTTTCCTGTAAAATGTTGCACATATCCTGTAAAAATGTATAATATATCCTTCAAAATATTGTACATAACCTTCAAACCTGATTAATATGACCTCTACAACTATTAGATAAATATTGGAAATTTAAATCAATAAAAAAATTACCTGTTTGTAAGATATGTGGCATCCATAACAACAACATCATGATAATATTTGTAGGCTGCACGACCACGTCCATCGGCCCAAAAGATATTCCATAAATGAGCATCATTCGTATGCTTGTATGTATACCAAAAGTTCGAATCACATAATTGCTTCTTCTCAAAATAATCTGCTAGCAGATTAGCATCATGTCCACCAAGAGCCCTCAGTTTGCCTCTCTTGTACTTGTCAATATGGTTTCGAGCATCCTTTCGTGTAAACGTACCCTTAAAATACCCACCAGCCATTTTTAACACAAGTTCAATGTTGTCGGCGGTTGACAACCCTTGATCCGAGTTAAATTCCAGCATATCTTTGAATCTCTTTGGAATATACCGATAAGCCGGGATTAGAAAGGATGAACCGGGAGTAAGTTCATGATTATGCTCCAAAAACAACTTGCTTACTCGCCATGATCCAGTCAACTCAGAATATTTAATTTTCAGAAAAACCTTGCAGTTTGAGTTTCCAGAAGGCCTCCGCCTCTCTGGAAAAGGCTCTCCTTCTTCAACCTTTTCACGCTTTTCTCTAAATTTAGTGCATTGAAATCGGCAAGCAACCACATTACCACCCTTCTTGTGACTTGTGCGCTTACACACACCAAAACCAGTCTGAAAACCATAAAGTTTCCAGTAATCGTGTGCTTCCTCAACAGAACAAAAATCATCGCCAATACTAGGAGCAATAACTATCTGTTTTTCACCAACCTCTAACTCTCCCGTTTGCTGTCCAACTGTATCTAACACTACATCTGGTTCTGGTTCTGCATTCATATCCCACTGATGAATCTCAGACTCTCCTGACCCCTCTATTACTTCTGGTTCTGGTTCTACATTCAAAACCTCTGGTTCTGGTTCTGCATTCAAGTCCAATTCACGTATAACTCTATGTTCTACAACTTCCAAAGAAATATCACTTCCCAGCTCTTCATTCAAGTCAAATTCCATTGCATAAAAACTGTAAACATCAATAATAAACAATGTAAGACACAATAACAAACAGCAGACATGAAGATATTTCAGATAACAACATATCCTGTAAAATAACAACTACATCCTGTAAAACTGTTCAATATATCCTATAGATTAATATCCTTCAATATAATAAATATATCCTGTAAAGCTGTTAAATATATCCTGTAAAATGTTGTATATATCCTGTAAAATTGTGAAATATATACTGTAAAGTAATGTATATAAACTGTATATAGACATCCTGTAATAAACTGCATACATACTGTAACTTACTAGATAAATACTGCAATTTAAGATAACCAAAACAGACATGAAGATATTTCAGATAAAAACATAAATGTGAAAAGAATTGCATATATCCTGTAAAATAATACATATATCCTGTAAAAATGTTAAACATATAATGTAAAACTGTTAAATATATCCTATAGAGTAATATCCTCCAATATCAAAAGTTTATCCTGTAAAGCTGTTAAATATATCCTGTAAACTGTTGCATACATACTGTAAAATTCTGAAATATAATTCTCAAATCAGACAAATAGCAGGAAATCAGGAATTTACAGTAATTTCTCAAATCAGAATACAGCAATTAATAGATCGTTTCATCGAATACAGTAATTTCTCAGATCAGACAAATATAAGGAAATCAGCAATAAAACGATCGATTTGTAATTTTGATCGATCAGTGTTATTTTGATCGATCAGTGTAATTTTGAGCGATCAGTGTTATTTTACAGGAAATCAGCAAAGAAATCGAAGGAAAACACGATTATAAATTCAAATCAAAAGAAGGAACGAAAATTAAAAAGATCAGCAAAAAACTCACTCAATGTCCGCCGCCTGATAAACTCCGCCACCTGATAAACTCCGCCGCCTGATAAACTCCGTCGCGTGAAAAGGTTGAACAAGGAAATCACGATTATAATGCCCGCCGCCTGAAGAGAGCTCGCCGCCTGAAGAGAGCCCGCCGCCTGAAGAGAGCCCGCCGCCTGAAGAGGATAATCACGAAGAAGAACAGGAAGCGCGAAGAGAATCACGAAGAAGAGGAAGCGCGAAGAGGAGAATCGCCTCCGAAAAGGAAAGAACGAGATCGGGAAAGGAAAATTCAAAAAAGGAAATGAGGAGATCGGGAAGAAGGATTAAAGATCCGTTAATTGGTGGGGACCGAGTCAGTTAATCCGTTAATTACGGTTAATTAGTCGAACGGATCAGGTTGGGTACAAACCGGGTACAAAAGGCTGGGTACCAAAACCTTTTCTCATATTTTAATAGATATTATGATAATATTTATGTATATATCTACGGATATCCGAGATCCGATCCGTATCCGTACGTATCTGTATCTGAAAAATAAAAAAGGATACGGATATAATTTTACCCGTGTTCTAAATAGCGCGCTATAGCATTTTTGGACCCCAAACGCTAAGTTATGACATCAAAATGCGCTATTTGTGCTACGGCCGCTATACAATATGTTTTTTTTTTTTAATAAAACTTATTTGGCAGCCACTGCCAAATTTTTTAAAAAAACCAATATGGGTTTTAAGCAATTTATATGGGTTTTAAATAAAGACCCAAAAAAACTCAAACTGAAATTGAATTTGTTGCTACTTACTACGGATAAATCAATTTGAAATTGGGAATAAAAATTGAAATTTGAATAGAAAAAAAAATAGATCATGTCATGAATCATGATGCTTAAGATATTTTTAATAGGAAAAATCGATTGAAAAATATTTATGATATTACTATGGATATTTTGAACCGCAATTTGGACTCTATACTGGTTCAATATGAATATTATAATTTCTTAATTACTTTGGTGTTATTTATTGTTCTATGAGACTTTAGATAATGTTGATATTTAATACAAATATTGAATATACGGAATGTAAAAAAAAAAAAAACGCTATATGGCATAGCTTCCGCTATAGCGACGCTATTTGCTATAGCTTTTTTTGTAGCCTTCCCGCTATGATGCTATAAATGCTATTTAGAACCTTGATTTTACCTGATCCATATCCGATCTGTTTGCGCCCCTACCAAGAGTGTTTAATATTCATGGTTTGACCCTTCACGAGTTTTAGATGTTTTGATATGTATGTATTGATGGTATGACCTAACAAACTTCACATTTGCAAATGGCGGTTCTATTACTACTACATTTTTCATATTTTATGTTTTGTTTATATATAGACTCATAATTAATAAGTTCATAAATAATCAAGTCTTTTTGTTGAAAGATTGATATATAATTTATTGGTTGTCCACACAAATATATGCTTATATTAGTTCATGGGGAAAAAAAAGAATTGAGATTTTGGAGGAAACTAATTAATGGACTATTACTTAATTGAACAATTTAATACACGAATGTCATTTGTGGGTGGTCAAATCATCAGGTTTTTGCCTTGTTTTCTCTTCCAATCAATCAGTTAATCACATCACATTATTTTTACAAAGAATTAGTTAATAATGTAAAAATCAGACCTTTAAATCTTTTTTTTTTTATTGTCATAGATGAATTTAGAGTAGGTCCGATGCCCATCGGACCTACTTTGGTTCGATGGGTGTGATGACCATCCGATCAACATCAAGATTCGTGCACATCGCATCAAAATCTGTGTGAGTCTACATCAATTTCTGTGCACACAGATTTAACACTAATCGTACGGTGCTAGAGTTAATTGAACCTAAAAGTAGGTCCGATGCCCATCGGACCTACTCCTATTTCGTCATAGATTGCCAATCAGTGTGCCCCTTACTGTTCAGTGTTGTAAAATTAGATTCTGACCTACGGAAGATCCACGGGGAGACGAAACTGTCAGAAGACTATTCTCCCCTGTGAAGGCGGGTCTAGTTCTGGCAACATTTAATCAATTATATGTCGAAATAATTAGTAGGTTCTTAAATATTGTTGCCCATATGATTAGTTTAAATATCTCTTCTCTCTTATTATACTAATTGATTTTTCATTATTATTTAAATTTAGAACCAATCAATTTTAAAATCATTCATTGTTGTATAAATATTCATTTCATTGGTTTATTTCTTTAATTATTTTTGAAAATATGTCATTTTGTATGATAATATTTTTGTTTATGTCACCGTTGCAACACACGAAAATGATACTAGTATTAATTGAAGCACAGTAGCACACTCTCTAGATCTATCTCCACTCTGTCAATCATGCATTTATTATATTTGTATCCTATAAAGAATCAAAAGTGAACTTAACTCTAAAACCTATCGGATTTGTTTTAAAAAACAAATCCAAATCGTTGGAATCCATCTATTTTACGAGTGGTATGTCTACATGGGAAAATTTTAAACTTTCGAATTAATTTATTATAAATTCAAGTTGTCATAATTAGAAGTTTTATAAATTAATTTTAATGCATTTATTTTTTGAACGTTTTTTGACCATTTAACTCGATACAAAATTAATTCAAAAATTTAAAATTTTCATATGTAGACGCATTACTCATAAGATAGATGGGTTTAAACAGTTCGGATTTGTCGTTTGAAACAAATCCGATAGATTTTAGAGTTGAGTTCACAAAAAAACTAGGTGAACTTAAGAACACTCTAGTTCTACTCATAATCTAGTATATTCCTTTAAAATAAACCACTTAACAAGTTTTTTTACCTTATAATAAATAATTTAAATATTGCACTACCATCCTTAACATTAGTTACAGTGCCAATAATATTGCACATACTGCTACCAGTTTCAGTACCAATCTATATACGTATTTCCCCTTTCCTTTCCGTCATTAATTAATCGTTTTTAAAAGCCCAATAATGAAAATGATCCATCGAGCCCAGCCCATATCTTCCTTGCTCTTGCTTAATTAATATTTTACGGATGGATAGTGATTAAGAAATTGGACATCTTAATTAGAAGGTAAATGTATGTTTAAAACTTTTTTTGTGAGTTAGGATTCAGCTATTGTTTTCTCTGCTAAAAAAATATTAAATAAAATTTGTGCCAAATTGCTCCTCCTTAAGGCCCTGTTCAGCTGCATAGTGGGCTCGGGAATGGGTATGGAAAATCAAAATTTTTGAACTGAATTTTACTGTTCACGTGGGAAAAAAAAAAAATTCACTCTGAGTGAATTTTTTTTTCTCATGTGAACAGTAAAATTCACGCTGCAGCCGAACAGGGCCTAAATGTTTTAAACTAAATAATTATAGAAAGTGGTGAATGAGGTGTGTTTAAACTATCAAAATCCTTTGCCTACAAGATACCTCTAGTATTTTTCTCGAATTGAATCCTTCATGAGTTATAGCTGTTTGATATGTATTGATGGCATGACCTGACAAACTTCACACTTCTGATATGTATTGATGGTATATATGAATAAACAAACAAACTTCACACTTTGCAAATGACGGTTCTACTACTACATTATTCATATTTTATGTTTTGTTTAAATATAGACTCATAATAAATTCTTTAGGTCTATTGGATTATTGCACTCAAAGAAAATAGCTCTATAAATAATCAACTCTTTTTTGTTGAAAGATTGATATATAATTTATTTGTTGTCCACAAATATATGTTTATTCTAATAGTTTTTGGGAAAAAATTGAGATTTTGGAGTAAACTAATTAACGGATGCATGTAATGCAGTTAAACTATGATATATTATAATTGAGTTGTGTTGTTACTACTATTGAATAGTTGTAACTTTGATTTCTCATCAGTACCAGTAGCGATCTGATCTGATTAAAACAAATCTAAAAGCTTATTCAATGGTGCTGGCAGGGCTGCTAATGGACTAACATTTTACCAAAACCATAACCGGTTCAGAAATTTGAACAACTTAACCGGGCCCTGTCCAAACTAAATGGGAGGAGGAGAAGCCCGGACCCTGTTCAAACCAAATTCAATTCAATAAGCCCGGATCCTGTCCATTTCATCAAAGGGCCCGGGCCCTGTCCGTTTATGTTCGAACAATTTTTTTTTCTTCTTCAATCACAACACTGAACAATACAACCGGACATTACAAGTATTATTATAAATCAACAATATAAAAAATAAAATTGTTCGGCCATTACAAGTATTATTAAATCAAAATATATGCAAACCTTTTACCTATCAATGCTTTCATTGTGTTATATCTTAAAATAAAATTTCATCAAATATGCAATTTAAACACACAAATCACAAATTAATAACAATCTAATAAAAAATTAATACTGACTCAACTCGTTAATTTTTCCACCTTTCTCTCATTGATACATTCCTTCAAGGAATTACCTCTCATTTTGAGAAAATTTCCAGGAAATACCTTTCTGTTATTATTAATTAACTACCAGCACTAGGGTTGCAAACGAACCGAACCAAATCGAACTTACTCTCAGTTTGAGTTTGGTTTGAATTAATTTCGAACGAACTTAATTTCAAACGAACTCAATTTCGAATCGAATTTTTTACGAATTCAATCGATTTTTTACGAATTTTTACGAACTTTGTTAATACTTACGAGTTATGACTTATGGCGGGCCATAGTTCGAAATTACAACACTTCAATAAAAACTTAGGCATTCTGAATTCTAATTACACAGTACACCAAAGTTTATATCAAAGTTCATTACAAATATCAAAATTTATATCAAACACCAAAGTTTAGTACATCAAAGTTCAATACAATCACAGTATCCAAAGTATTCAAAGTATCCAAAATATTCAAAGTAAAATTTAAATATCAATAGAAGTACAGAACAAGCACCAAAGTCTTAGAATTATTACAAACCCAAATATTATCCTAAATAAAAACATTAAAGTTCATTACAACTAGGCACTAGCTACTAAAAAACTCTTAATTTCAAGAAACATTTTTCAGAAGTCATAATTGAGAGCAATTATGGACTGGGCGGCCTTATATTTTCATTAGCGAACATAAGTTATCAGCGAAAATCAACGGTTCACGTTTGAGTTAATTTCGAACTAAGTTTGGTTTGCGAACCTATTTCGAACGAACTAGGTTCAGTTTGAGTTTGGTTTGAATTAATTTTGAACTAAGTTTGGTTTGAATTAATTTCGAATCAAATTTTTTATGAACTTTTTCGAATCAAACTCAAATCGAATTACGAACTACGAATTTTGTGCAGTCCTAACCAGCACTATTCCACAAAATCAACTTCAATCCAAGAACTACACCAGGGATTTAACTAGCGATATTTCTACAAACGTACATACTTTTCTCAAGTAGACTGCAGAACACAATCTCCTCAATGAAAATAGAACACAAGCTAAATCAAGCCTTTTTGTGAGCTTAAGCTCAAAAATTTATCTGATTGTCTTCAAACAACACATCTAAACCGTTGAAACCGGTCTACTTCACGAGTGATGCATTTACATGTTAAATTTATAATTTTTCGAACTAGTTTAGTATAAAATCAAGCAGTCAAAAAATGATGAAATATGAACTTATAAATCATCTTTTTTTGACCGCTTGACTTCATACTAAATTAGTTCAAAATTTTAAAAATTTGACATGTAAATTAATGCATCACTCATGAAGTAGATCGGTTTAAACGGTTTGGAGACATCGTTTGAAGTCAATTTGATAGGTTTTTGAGTTAAGCTCACAAAGGGGCTTGGTGAGCTTAAAAACACCTTAGTTCTACTCATTCAAAGTGCACTTGCAACACATTTATAAGATTAATTAGCACATAAATTACCAACACACACCAGCAATGAGAGGGTCTAGAATCAAACATTTATTCTTTAATTATTACACAAATTTCAAATGAATACAATCATACAAACCATTACTCAATAAAAGTTCAAATGGACCTACTTATAAATAATTTAGTGAGTCTATGTAACTATGCATAGCACGAATTGGTCCGTAATACAGACCAATATTTTCGTTTTCAAAATCCTAATGGTCGATTTGAACCGGTCAACATTATTCCCATATGAATATGTACTGAATTTTATATTTTTTAGAATTTTTTTATTTTTTAATTGACCAAGATATCATGTATAATTAATTAATTATTTTTTAACTGCCTTTGTAATTATTGGAGCAATTCAACTAGGTTTTTGTTCGTTTGTAATTATTAATACTAACAAAAAATAAATAAAAATAGTTTCACTAAAACTAATTAGTGTTTTCCCCCAATACAAAAATAATTGGAGAGAGCTCGTCCCCGCGCCTCCAGCCCCTAACCGCCATCCCCCTCCACTCGCGCTCTCTCCGCAATTTGCCTCCTGTTCTCCAGCCGTAGCAATGTCGCAAGTTGTAGCCGTCGTGTTGATCTCTGTCATGTAACTCCGGTGATCTCTCGCTTTTGCAAGGTCTTGATGTTGTATTGATGATAAAATAAACCTTGCATCAGCACTATTATGACATGAGGAGCTGAGGTCTTGAGACACGAGGGAGCTAGAGGCAGGGGCAAGGGGCTGGAGGTGCAGGAAGGTTAGAGGCTTGAGGCGTGAGACGGCTGGTGGCTTTTGGCGCGAGGAGACTGGAAGCGCGATAGACCAGTCTCTCGATCTTCTTCCTTTTGAAATTGGGGAAAATACGAATAGAAGGCCATATGAGAAGGATCAGTATCCTCCCGGGTACTGCACGGAACAGTAAATTATTCTACGGCCTAGATTTACTCTCAGCCGGTGTCCATTTGGGAGATGGGAGGGGGCAGTATTATTTGTGCTTTGAGATTCGTGCAAAATTAAAAAGAACGATCCGGATCCAATCACTCCACGGAACAGTCTCTCTGTAGTACTCAGATGATACAAATTCATAGGAGAAATGGGGGAGGCGATGGGAGAAGCAAAAATTGTTTGTTTTAATGACTAACACTAACGGATAGACTGTTTATTTAATTTTCCGTCTTCATTTCTTGATCCAGCGAATTTCCATACACAGATTTCAAAGTCCATCATACAGCTATAAATCACATAGCACAACACGACACTATATATGCATAGCACCGTAGCCCAACTCTCTCTCTATCTTACATACGAGTAGGGTTCAAATGCATCATGATTTGATGCTCTAATATACTCCACATCTTTTATATCTATTTTCAAAGTCTGAACAATCGATCCGAACCATTCAATATGATCTTTACAATAAAATATTATTGAAGACCAAATTTTTTTTTTTTTGAATTTTGGCACTTTGAATAAGCCAATAATAAAATTTTGCATTATTCAACATCATGGAAGTGGAACAACACATATTGGTGACTACATCTGGACCCCGTCTCCCAGTGCACATTAATTAATCCATTTAAATTGAAAGCCCAGCCCGGCCCTTTCTTCCTTTCTTGCTAACATACTGGCTTTTTTCTTTTTCCCTTTGGTCAAAACTATAATGACAATCAACTAACTCGATCAAGCCCTTAACCCTCTTAACTATACTGCACTTTACCAATCAAGGTCCTGTAACTTTTATTTTAGCTCAATTAGCTCGATCTTAATTTAGCAACTGCCCATTACATATATATATATTGTACAGCTATCTTTTATTTTCTTGAAGGTTCATTTTCATTTTTGAGAACTATTGATTAGTAATTAATGATTTTAAGAGTAACAATTAATAAATGTAAACTATCACACTTGATTTATTTCTCTGTTTTTTTTAATAAATGTCGCCTTCCTTACAAAAATTTACAAATTCAGGTTTAGAGTTAACTTGGACATCTTAGAAGGTAAATGTATGTTTAATACTTTTTTTGTGAGTTAGGATTCAGCTAATGTTTTCTCTTCTAGAAAATTAGTAAATAAAATTTGTTCCAAAATGCTCCTCCTTAGATGTTTTAAACTAAACAATTATAGAAAGTGGTGAATGAGGTGTGTTTAAACTGTCAAAATCCTATATATGGCTACAAGATACCTAGTATTTTTCTTGAATTGAGCCTTCATGAGTTTGAGCTGTTTTGATATGTATTGATGGTATGACCTAACAAACTTCACACTTTGCAAATGACGGTTCTATTTCTACTACATTTTTCATATTTTATGTTTTGTTTCAATATACACTCACAATATATAAGTGCTTTATGTTTATTGCACTCCAAGAAAATAAATCCATAAATTGAAAGAATATTAATATATAATTTATTGGCTGTCCACAGTTATCTTTGCTTATTCTAACATTTTTTGGGGAAAAAAAATAATTGAGATTTTGGTGGAAACTAATCAATGGACTATTACTCATTATTGAACAATTCTATGCACCACTGACGGATCACCACCATTGGCATGTCTTTGTGGACAGCTCGTAATTAACAACATAATCTCAACATTGGTGGGAGGGGGTAGAGGCGGGGACTAAACAAAGTGACCACGACCAGCGGGCCACCGATGAACAGCAGAGACACGGCGAAAAGATCCGTCTTGGTGCATGGCTTGAGCTGAGGCTCATGCTCGGCTCCACCACCGTTGGCATGTCTTTGGAGGTTGCGTGCATGGTTTTTAGAAATATTGCCATGATTTTCAAAACGTATTCCTTATTTGGACTGACATGCATGGGTTTGTGAGTTAGGGTTGAACTAATGTTTGATGTGCTATAAACTTATAAAATAAAATTTGTGTCAAGAAAGTTGCAACAGTGAAGTGAATTTTCTGTGTTTGTGTTTTGAGAAAGGAAAAATTTAAATGACTTTTAGTTGGACGATAGATAAATGAATTAAAGTCATTTGTGGGCTATCAGGTTTTTGCATCGTCGATCTCTCTTCCGATCAATCAATCAATCACATCAAATCACATCATTTTGTCAAAGAATTAATTAATTGATAAGGTAAAAAACTAAATGAATAATCAGTCAGTCACAACAAGAAATAGAACCAAGAATCTGCTAACTAAATAAACAAGAACCTAAATACACAATCAATATAACTTAGTCCAACATATCTCCAGAAGTCTAACTAAACTTAAACACTTATAGGGTACTTTTGGGTGAGCGAGAATAGCTCTATTCTTAGAATAGTAGTGCTATTCTGAATACAAATCAATCAAAACAACTTGATAGCTATTTGGAACAGTCCAGAACAACGCTATTCCACTAATCCAGAAAAAAATTGGAATAGCTCGATTCATTTCATTCATCACTATTCTAAATGTTCAATCCAAACAACATTTTCGCTATTCCGAATAGCACCACATCAACACTATTCTCACACTCTTCCAAAAACCACTATTCTCATCTACTAATTTCAAATAGTAGCTATTCTAGCTATCCTAGCTTCCATTCAAACGTATCCTTAACATCTTTAATTACCAGCACCAGAAATAAAATAAAAATATCTACAACAACAATTAAGCTTTTAGTCCCAAACAAGTTGAGTAGGCTAGAAATGAAACTCAATTACCAAAGTCCCAAAATCAAGGCATATATAGATAGCAAATTAAAACAATCGAACAATTGGATCTAATTTCCAAAGATATCCAATTACGGATACAAATTAAAGAACAGTAAAGAAAATTGATAGGTACTATATATAGAAACCACGGAATTCTTCTTATTCAATTTCATAATCCGCTTCCATACAAATTCAAGGCCTTATATTTATATAGACAACACTCATTACAAAGATTTATGCTAATTAACCACTAATTGACACATCAGCGCCAGCTCTTCTAATTTGGCTGAAACGCTGAGTTGGCTCTAGTTGTTGGTCACTGTCTCGAGGACAACCATCATCATATTGAACGGAACGGACTCTGCTGCTTTTTCGATCCCAACCATTCAAATTCGTTGAGATTTGTGCAAAAAAAAATATCTTTATTGAGATACGTGAATATAAAATTTTGAATGGTTGGGATCGGAAAAACATGACTCTATTTTTTTTAGAGAAAAACAACAAAGTCGGATCCATATTGAACTTAGCAGCTCTAATTGCCCAAATCAATCCCCATCATTCTATTTGTTGGTCACCCATGTCAACCAGGGGCGGACCCAGAAATTGTCAGAAGTAGGCACAAAATGCTAATAAGATCGAGTGCTAAATATTTTTTACTATATAATTTGATGAGTTAGAATACAAAATGCTAACATGACTATAAAATAAAATAGTATTGTTTTACATATAAGAAAAACAAATATAGTAATACCTAACTACTTAAATCAAGTCGATGACAGTGGACAAAGCTTGCCTCTACGGGTCTTCATTTGTAGATATCTTTGCTTAATTTTTTCATTATTAACACATTTGTGTTGTAATTTCGGGTAGGTTATAGTGCAACAATTTGAATCATTTCAAGATTTGTTCACTACCCGAAAACCAGAATCCATGTATAAAACTAATTCCAAGATTATAACAGAGTTTACCACTAGACGCGTAGTGCAGCGGAAACTTCAATTCTAGTCTAGCAGTAGCCTTCTTCTCCTTTCCTTCTCGTGTCAGATTCACGCAACAGCCCAGCAGTCACGCCTCTATCAGTATCCACACGAATAGGTTGACAAACTTCTGTAATTCGGTATGCTAGTACCGAATTAACAGCCCCGTCTTTTTCTCTTTCTTTCTCTCTTACATTTTCTGATGTGTATATAACAGAATTTCTGGAACCCCTAAAAACCGAACTCTGCATGTATATTTATAATACACTAGTGGAAAAACGGACATCAGCATCGGCCTATTAGAATCGGACTTTTATTAATTCGATTCTGATTTATATCTAGATCGGGCTTTTTAATTAACAGATCTTGAAAGGAACAATCAGAATCGGTTAAATATTAAAAACCGCTCTTAATAGTGCTGTCCATATCAGCATCGGTTCTTTACAAAGAACCGATCCTAATTAGCATCGGTTATTTTAAAAATCCGATTCTGATTTTTATTAGCATCGGACCTTTAATTAGCCGACCCTGATTAGACAATTTTTAGCATCGGTTTATTAATTAACCGATCCTAAATAATAGTAGCATCGGTTCTTTAGTTAACCGATGCTAAAAGTGGAATTAGCATCGCCTACTTGTAAATAACCGATGCTAAAAGTGTAAATTAGCATCGGTTATTTACAAATAGCCGATGCTAATACCACTTTTAGCATCGGTTACTGTAGATAACCGATGCTAATTATAATTTTTTTTTTTTTTTTTTAAGCTGGTCAATAAATTTTCAAAACTGATCGGAGGGTTTAGTTCTTAATAACTCAGCGTTTTCGCTCTCTCTCCCTGGGCTCCGACTCTCTCTCCCTCTCCTGGGCTCATCTCAATCTCTCGGGTCCTGTCTTCGCCGCTCACTACGTTGAGGCGGCCGTGCGTCGAGGCAGCCGTTCGGTGAGGCGAGGGTTGGGTGAGGCGGCCGTGCGTCGAGGCGGCCGTTCGGTGAGGCGAGGGTTGGGTGAGGCGGCCGTTCGGTGAGGCGGCCGTGCGGGGAGGAGGCCGTTCGGGGAGGCGGCCGTGCGGTGAGGTGCTGAGGTGAGGCGGCAGTGAGTGACTGTTAGTGAGGTGAGCCAGCGAGGAAGTGAGGCAACGAGGCAACGAGGCAGCGAGGCAGTAGGGTCCTTTCTCGGGTAAATATTCAAATCACCCCAATTTGTTCGAGTAATTTTGTGATTCGGAACTGATTCTCAAATTTTGAGGAGTTTGATTTCAAGAACTGTTGTGGGTTATAAGCTATATCTATACTTCATTTTTAAGTATGCTTTGTAAAAATCATTCATAAACTTGCAGCCACCTTGGACGTCCGTGAGGTGAGGCGAGGCAGCCACCTTGGTACAGGCTCCTACTGAAAATCGTGAGTTCTTTAAGATATGAAACTGTCTTTAATGATATTTAGTACAAAAACCCTGGCTGTTCCAGATTAACCCCGGCTGTTCCAGATTAACCCCGGCATTGAAGCCCCTGTCTGGTACAGCTAGGAAGCCCCAAAATTCATGAGATTTTACCAGCATGTAGAATGTCATCTCCTGAGCATTTTGATATAAAGTACACCAAATTCGGTTAAGCAGATCTCTCGGGATGATTTTCTAAAGGTAGCACTTACAGCAGTTTTCCGGTTTCTTTTTTCTGAACTTTGAAAATCAATTCCTGACAATTGGCTAAACCAAATTTTGTGTTCTTTTTATGGTTTTACAGAGGGTAATACATTCTATAACTCTCTGAATTTTCATGATTTTACGAATTTTCTTCTTATGCCTAATGACCATGCAAAGTTGGAGGCAAAGAAGTCACGTGTGCAGCAAAATAGGCAGTTTTTGTATTTTTTAGGGCCAACTTTGAAAATGGCTAGAAAATAGTAGAAAAATCCGAATGATGCAAAGTTTGGCTCTAAACCATTTGTTTTTCTGTCCTTTATTTAACTGTGTAACTAAACGTTTGATTTGGGCTTTGGATCAGTCTGCACTGACTGATCTGTTACAAAGGGTCATAATTGTTGTTGCTTGTGCTTGACACTATAAATCTGATTTTTATAATTGCAGGAGGGTGAGAGCAGTTTCTGTAAATATGAAATGTTTGATATAGTTGTAAATTAGTGTACAAATGCTAGTTAGATGATTCTATGTAATTGTGATATTTTGATAATTCATTGTTATTATTTTGTTAAGTGACATGGCTGATGTAGTTTGATTAATTGTTGGAATTGTGATTGTTGAATATTATTTTGATAATTCTTTTGTTTGTGATTGTGGCATATTAATTATTGACCAGCTTTAAAAAAAAAAAATTGATAATTAGCATCGGTTAGCTACAGTAACCGATGCTAAAAGTGGAATTAGCATCGCCTATTTGTAAATAACCGATGCTAAAAGTTAGTATTAGCATCGGGTTTAATTAATTAACCGATTCTATTATTATTTATTAGCATCGGTTTTATTTAATAAACCGATTTTAATAGTATTAATTAGCATCGGTTATATTTAATAACCGATTCTAATAATGTATTTTAGCATCGATCGGCTGTTCAACCGACCCAGATTAGTACCGTATTTGCGACGCCTGGGTCAGCGTCGCCTCGGGGTCCGATGCTAATGTGCGTATATAACCGACCCTGATGTGTGTTTTTCCACTAGTGATACTATGCACCTGTTCAATCGCACCATTTCATTGCACCCATTCAGAAAACGTGATCTGATCTGATCAGATCAGATCATATCAGATCAGATCAGATCAGATGAGAATAGAATTCGGGCCTAGCCCATTAAGACCTGATCCATATTAATTATTAATATGGCTCATAATATTCTGGCCTATTAGTACATTTCTAACAATTTGAACAAATCCCTCTCAATATAAGTAACCAAATAATCATTCAACCATTGATCTCCCATGCTATTTCTTAAGTCTTCTTTCACCAATTTTATTGACAAAAATACCCTTTCAACACAAGCGGTAGCCACCAGCAATATCAATGTCAATTTCACTTATTTGTAAACCAAGGGATAAACAATGTGTTTTTTTTTCCACAAGTTTTTGAGAAAGTTCAACTAAAATTGACTATTATTTTGCAAATCCAAATGGTAATTCTCCGATTGATTTTCTAGAGTACCAAGTTCCCATTGGTTGAAATCCGAGAGATAAAATTGAGCAAGTTTAAGCATCTTGTCTTTATTAAATGAAGAAAAAGAATTATTTGGGGTCTAAATATGACATACATATAAGAATTATTTGGGTCTAAGCATCTTGTCTTTGGAATTTGGAATTTGCTTTGCAATACTTAATTTGCACTTATGGAGCTCTGTTTGTACCTCTATGTCTATCTAGATATTCCATCTACTTTTAACAAGCCTATGTTATTGCAATTTTTTTTTTTAAGACAAATATGGCTCACGTTCTCATCTTTATTTAATTAAACATTATCTCCTACGCCTAATTTAATTCATTTTATCAAACATCCATCAATATTACATACATACAAACATACATACGTACATACAGTGGCCGCATTTGGAGTTGGTTGATTCTGCTGAATTTCTCTAAGTACCGGGTGCGTCCGCACTGCGCTTGATCCGGAGTGTGCTGAATTCGTCTAAGTATGGAGTGCGGCCACATCATGGGTCCGTGCGTCCGCACTAGGCTCGGACTTTTCTTCTGTGGCATTAATTCTGAGGTCTTTAGATTTGTCTAAGTGTTGAGTGCAGCCGCATCAGTGGCCAGTGCGTTCACACTAAGGTCATTTTTCTTCATTTCTTGCAAATTAAAAGCAAACAAACGCAGTAACTTGATTCTAGATGTATAATATCATTTTTGTATGAAAATACAAGATATTTGGTATTATTTCGTGATTAAAATAAGATTGAATATGTATATATTTTAGGGAAATGGCTAGCATGCTACGCGTAGCATAAAGGGCCTCCATGCTACGGCACAATATTTGAGTTTTCAAAATCCTAACGGTCGATCCGAACCGTTCAACATGATCTCCATATAAATATGTACTTGCAAACCAAATTTTACATTTTTTAGAATTTCTTTACTATTTTTTTAGATAGGTAGAAAATCACTTAATATGAATGGTACATTTCAGATCAAGTGATTTTCTACCTATCTAAAAAAATAGTAAAAAAATTCTAAAAAATATAAAATTTGGCTTGCAAGTACATATTCATAAGTAGATCATGTTGAACGGTTCGGATCGACTGTTAGGATTTTGAAAACTCAAATATTGAGCCGTAGCACGGAAGCCCTCTATGCTACGCGTAGCATGCTAGCCATTTCCTATATTTTAGACCTATCATTCTCATCTTTATATAATTAAGTTGTTGCAATTATTCTTTTGTGTTCTTTTGTTTTTTAATTAATTCCCCATGAATTTTATTTTGTAGTATCTACTGTGAAAACAAAAAAGAAACATTAATTAGTAGGACTGCACACAACAAGCCAAACAATGAATTTTAATTAATTCCCCATGAATTTTATTTTGTAGGACTGCACACAACAAGCCAAACAATGTTTAAAATCAATTACACATATCTGTCTATACACAATATTAATCGATCAAATCTTACAAGTTTGAAAATTAAAATAAAATAAGATGATCACACCCATTAAAGAAACATCTGATATATTAAAAGTTTGCATAAGAATTGGTGGTGCATGTATATGACATTCACAAGTGAAGAAATGCATATAAAACCCTTAATTTATGATATTCACAAGTGAAGAATTTAATACAACTTGACTCTTATTTTAATTGCAATACGACAAATAGGACACTTTTCCAAGGTGTTGCCACAATCACAGCATGTCTAATTAAGAAAAAAAAAAACATAAAATCAACTTGTTAGTGAAAATTACTTTCAATGTAAAGATATAAATCAGGAAATAAAATATTGCTCTGGTGCACAAAACAGTGAAGTTACATATCTGGATTATTTATTTTGAATTAATATTCAAAGAGAGGCTAAGTTACTATGTATATTCACAGATTGGTATGTACTATGGATTAATATCTCTGATTTTAAAATTCAAACAGTCAATTTTATATTTTTTAATAGGTATAAAATCACTTTTTTGAATGGTCCAGAATCTTTAGATCAAGTGTTTTTCTACTTATGTAAAAAAAGTAAAAAAAATGTTAAATGTAGTCTGAAAATACATTTTCATATGGAGATCATGTTGAACGGTTCAGATCGATTGTTTTGGACTTTGAAAATAGAAATATAAATCCATAGTATGGATCGATGTGCGCTATGCATAGTACCATAGCCTAACTTATATTCAAATTCTAAGCCAAAATATTGAATGTTGATCTGATATGAGATTATGACAGTAGATAAATGTGATAACATAAAAAGAACATGCATACCTGGTGACCACATCCAAAAGCCATATCCTTTGGATTTACAAGGCAGATGGGACATACATGCTGTTGAATATTAATTAACAAAACCAGATTAGATTAATGAAATCTTATAAGAACAATTTTTGAAAAACCAATTAAAATTAAATAGGTGATTCGGCACAGCGAGTGAGTATACCTGGTCTTCACAATTAGAACCAGAACCGGAACCAGGTGCAGGAGATGTACTGCTGCTGCTGCTACCTGTGTTTAATTGTTGAACAGTATCCTGTTTCTGTTTCATGAATTGTGATGTACTGCTACTGGGAAGAGTTGCACTGAAATTTACACTACCAGTAGGTGGTTGAAGAGGAACTCTACTTGGGCATCTCCCGATTTGACAACTGTTTTTTTGCACAGATTTTGTCACTACTTAATAAATTTCATTTTACAATTTTTACGATGCTATATACATACATATATACGTACCCTAAATTTTGAAGTCCCATTATTGCTTTATATTGCTAAGGGATTTCCATCAAAGCTGCACGAGCGAATTCAGCCTCTTTTCTCGGTTGAGGAATGCGTTTAGACATTATCTCTGTGAAGTTCACAAAAACTGCAGGAAATAATTCATGATGAAAATTTTCAATTATATATACATCTTTTAAACAACAATTTGTTTGCTTAATATATATTAATTAATAAATTAACTTACTTGAAAGTTGTCGAATGATCTTGCGCTCTCATCATATCCCAGGGGCCATCTCCTACTCCAACTGGAACAATGGACAAAGGGAATTCACTGGCACAATCAAAATTATGTAACTGTTAAAATTTAGAATATATATGTAGATTCGAAATTAAGTGACTAATTAAATGAACTGTACCTGGCTTTGACAATAGCATCAGTAGTCAAGCGCTCCTGTGGACTTAGTTGCCCATCTGCAGTGCCTGTGCTCCTAGTTATCTATACAATATTAATATCAGATGAGAAACAAAATTTGTAAACCAAAGGATAAACAATGTGTTTTTTCTTTTCCACAAGTTTTTGAGAAAGTTCAACTAATCCTCTTACCTCTAAAAAATCACTATTATTTTGCAAATCCAAATGGTAATTCTCCATTTGATTTTCTAGAGTACCAAGCTTCCATTGGTTGAAATCCGAGAGATAAAATTGAGCAAGTTTAAGCAACTTGTCTTTGTAAATGAAGAAAAAGAATCATTTGAGTTTAAACATGACATACATATAAGAAGTTCGGTAGTTGTTTCCGTGAATCTATCATTAAGCTCTTGTAATTGCATATTAATAACCGTGTTAAACATTTCAACACGATAGTAATGCAACTTATTAAATCTCATTAGTCGACGCTGTGATATACCGGGATGGATACCCTCCATTTCAGGAATTTTAATACCGTGTTTCTCACAAAATACACACAATTCTTAGAATAACAATCCCCATTCATTATCTCTCATTTTTTGCAACCGAGATTTTTTGTGTACTAGACCATACACAAACTTCACCAAAATCTGGTAAGGTAACTAGTACATACTATTGTACTGGCAGGTCTCCTGCACCAGTACATACTAGTTGTACAGGAAATACCTGGTTTGTTAAATTTTTAATTGAATTTTATTTTTCTTAAAAAAATTATATACTTTAACTCCCTCATGAAATGCTAAAGTGTGCTTGTAGTCAGTTCGACACAATTTCAAATAATAAATAAATGTGTTCCAATTATAATTCTATATAATTTGATATATATTTTGAGTTGTCTGTAATCAAATATATAATTTATTGTTTTATTTGCTGTTTTATTCTATTTGAGAATTAATTAGGTTATTTGTTTAGTTTTAAATATTAATGCTATATTATATTAATATATTATTTGAGTGTAATCTTTGGATTTAATATTTCGATACATTATTTTTTTTACTAGTATTTTGCTCGTGCGTTGCAACGGAGACATACTTTTTATTTTTTCAATAAAGAGTAAAATGGGTATTTTATAAATGAAGAGGGTTCAAATGCCTTCATTTTTTGTGCCTCCATCATGCCTCCATTTTTAAAAACTTTAATAACTCAAAGTTTAAAACTTAAACGTCAAAATAAAACCATTAGATGTGATTTATGTTATTTTCTCTATGTGCTCATAAAAAATTATCACATTTCAAATTTTCTTTTATGTGAATCAATTAGTTGAAAAATCAACGTCTAGAAATTATTCACATTAGTATACATTTTTACAAGCTAGAGATGACAACCAAAACAAAGTTGAAATGCCATAATTTTTTACACCTGAATAGATAAAATGATGTAGTTCATATCCAATGGTTTTATTTTGAATTTTAAGTTTTAAATTTTGAGTTATTAAAGTTTTAAAGAATGGAGGCATGATGGAGTCACAAAAAATGGAGGCATTTGAACCCTCCTCTTTATAAATGTAAAATGAGTTTTTGAAATTTATAAACTTGTGAGTTTTTGAAATTTAGAAGAGTAAATATAATATTATTAATTTTAGAGGGGGAGGTACATAATTTTGAGATTCTTTAGGGCCATATACATGAAATTTCCCCTTTCCAAATCCATGCAGCCATCTGGTTCAAATACAAGAAATGATGGTTTCTATGTTAAAAAATAACAGATGATTTTAGTGCATAATGATGATTGTAATGCTGATTCGGAAAAAAAGGCAACAAATTATATTGTTTGATATATTCAAATATATTGGTGGTACTTTGCTATTGCATACTGTTGATTTCAGTGCAACAACAATTTTATTCATCTGTTTTCTTCTTTTATTATTTGATTTGCTATTATAACAATTTAGGTACAAATACGATATGGGTACTCAAATGCGGGTACTCATATCAGCTTCCAACATATAATTGTGACGAGTGGATAGAGATCAAGCCACACCAATCACTAAAAATCGGTTTGAAATTAAAAACAACTGTCTACAGCAATACAGCTAAATGACAGCTAAATAGTAATTAAGTTCCTCACAATTTCTAAACCTTTGCACCCGCGAAATTAAATTAAATTTCTTTTTGACGCCGATGTTTTCTCTTTTCAATCTTGGCTGGTCTTCATGAAAGTAACATGTTTGATAGAGTTAGTGTTCTAGAGCAAACTGTTTGTCTAAAAATACGGCAATGATGCAAATCCAACATAAATGGATTGATCGTGATATTTATTCTACTATAAAGATAATGCAACACAATACATAAAAAAAAAATATATATATATACATTTCAAACATACAAAACTGTCACTAACCTACCTTTATGAGTAGCAAAAAATGTAAAAAATAAATAATAATAATAACAATAATGAAATGAAATGAAAAAAATATGTTTAAGTGGGGAGAGTAATAATTAAATAGATGAAAGCCTTTCTTTGTGCTAATTCAGCCCGTCTCGGATCAAGGCCTTCATTTATATTAATTGAATTAAAGGCTATACGTTGAAATGAAACATCCAAAACAACATCCCAACCAAACTATACCCCAAAATCCATGCTGACACCATGATATTAGGCATCTTAAAAACTTCCCAAATACCCCTATATATTAACATAAACCTAGTACATAGTGTTATACACATATACTAACCATCCCAAAGAATCAATTCATAAGGTAAAAATCTAAATGAAGAACAGTCAGTCACAAAACTAAATAAACAAGCAGCTAAATACACAAGCAATATAACTAATAGTATAGTGTATAATCAGTCAGTGACAACTAAAGTATAGACAAGCAACTAACTACACAAGAAATAATAACTAATAGTTTAGCACATCTCCTCAACTCCATAACATAACTGAAACATTTTATGACATCTTTGCCACCTCTGTTACATTTCAGCAGTCACCAGTGAGAGGGGAGTTAGGTCGAGGCTCAGATTAGTGGGAGGGAGTGGGAGGAGGGCCGGAGGAAAATGCCCGCATCCAGGCGGATACCGACGCACGGCGGAGACATGGCGACGCTTGGGAGGAGGAAAGTTGCTGCTGCCGGGGACCCACTGACGAACATCCACGGGGACACAGTGATCAGAGCGCGAGGGAGGAGGAACATGTCCGCATCCCGAGGGCCACCGGCGGATGGCCGAGACATGGCGAGGCTTCAGATTGAACGCTGATGGTGCCTCGGAGATCCGCCGTGGCGGCTTGAGCTGAGGCTCAGGCTCATTATTGGGGTGTGTAGTTGACTGGCACATCTGTGGGCCCCACTCGGAGCTAGAGCAGACGGTCGCCAAATCAGAGAGGTTAGAGAAGAACCAATCTCGGGAGATACCGTCAGAGAAGTGCAAGGGCATCCCAGGGCTATTCTCCCCCACCTCTGAGTGTGGGACCATCCCTGCCAGTATGTCCACAACTCGTCTGAAAAATTAGCAGCTTATATAAATCAAATATCTGAAAACTTAGCGCCTGAAAATATCACAACATAATTTGATCATGTTTGCTATCTGGATCCACTATCTGATTATTATTTTGTTGGTACATGTTATTAGCACAGGTTCTTCATATATATTATTTTGTTGTTGTTATCAGAATAAATTCTAACAAAGTTCAGCAACTGCAATTGTAGGTAAAAGCTTTACCAAAAGCTAAAGTAATCCTTTATTATGTGTAATTGGACAAAAAATAACATGAAAAAAATAAGTTACCATACTACGGTTTGACTGGTACGGTTACTGTCATTTGGCTGTTGTCTGTGCCTGTGTTCTAGTACCGCATCACTGGTACCTTATATTGCATTTGAGTCTGTGCAAAAATTGGGTCTGGTATAGGCTGGTAAGGTACCAGACCTAGTCCATAATAACCTAGCAGAAAAAATGGACTAAAGTTCACCCAATTATTTCAATTGAATCCCCTGCAGCAAAATTTTATTGAATAATATCCAAATGTTAACAGTGGTTGATGAAAAGATTTATAATAATTCCGTGTAATTTATAAATAACACCCTGTACCAGTGGTTAATGTGTAATTACCTCTTTTGTCGGCAGTCAGTACCAGTACCAGTGAGGGGGGACGAGACAATTGCTGCAGCAACAACAGGCCTTTCAGGTTGGAGTTTAGAGGAGGCGGTGTCCTCCAATTCCTCTTCAGATGCCGGGACCTGTAACCCCATGAGCTCCTCATTGAAGCGTGCAGTGGACAGGCAATTCCGTGGGGCCCACGCCGTTCTAGAGCATGATGCTAGCATCTCCGTGCGATCGGCCGCCGAATCAGAGGGGGGCCTACAAAAGAACCATGGGGAGACAAAACTGGAGTTCGAGGGTCTCCCCAGGCTATTCTCCACCGCCTCTGACGAAACTGGAGTGCGACTGTCAGACATTCTAGAGCATGACGCCTCTGACTGGCTCAATTCGGGCAGCATGTTGAATGCTGACCTGAAAAATTAGCAGCAAATTAATTTTTTATTTTTGTTTTGTAGGGTTAAAATATTAATATATATAAAAACTTCAAAGCAGTTCAGTTGAACTGGTACCAGAACCACACCTCGTACCAGCAAGTGCTGCACAAAGACAGTCACCAAACAAACAACAAAACCCCTCGTACCAGTAAAGCCATTATCAATCTCTCTGAAGCATTCAAGAATGGGTAGAAAACCCTAGAACGAGATAAATCCTAAAAATAAAATAAATAAAAATCAGAGAACGATAGAGAGGAGTAGCATACCAAGAATGGAAAGCAAAGAGCGACAGGAGCTTAAGAGGTCGGTCGGCACTGGGCAACGGAGGAGAAAGAGAAACTAAAGCCTCGGCGAAGATGGTGTGGAGAGAGAGAGAGAGAGAGCTGGAGGAGAGGAAATGAAATGAAATTGAAAGGGAGCGGGGAGGGAAAAGAATAGAAAATGTTATTTTGGGTTCCAATGCCTCATCTCCTCGTACCTCATTCATACCTCATGTTATATATCTCTATTTTCAAAGTCTAAACTATCGATCCGACCGTTCAACATGATATTCATACTAAAATATACTTGGGGATGAAATTTTATAATTTTTGTAATTTTTTTACTAATTTTTAAGATAGGTACAAAATCACTGTTTTTTGAATGGTCCAGATACAGTGATTTTGTACCTATCTTAAAAAATAGTAAAAAAATTGAAAAAATTATAAAATTTCATTCCCAAGTATATTTTAGTATGAATATCATGTTGAACGGTCGGATCGATAGTTTAGACTTTGAAAATGAAGATATATAACATGAGGTATGAATGAGGTATGAGGAGATGAGGCATTGGAATCCTACTCGCCGAATTTTTTATTAATATCCAAAAATAAAATAAAATTACCAAAAATGACCATGTCAGAACTGAAATTCGAAAAATACCCTTTCCGAAAATTTTTTTTCCGAACTAAGCCCCTAACTTCGGAAAAAAAATTTCTGAACTAAGCCTCTCTTTTCGGAAATTTTTTTTCCGAACTAAGCTTCTAAATCCGGAAAAAAAATTTCCGAACTCTAAGTTCGGATAAAATTTTTCCGAAGTTAGGCCTATATAACCCGGTCCGAATTCTCTGTCTCGGTGTCTCTCCTCCCTCCCAGCGAAGCACACCCCCCGAGGTAAATTTTTTTTTTTTAATTATATTATTTAATTATTTAGTTTTAAATAGTTTAGAATTTGTAGAATAGTCCAGAATAATTTAGAATTTACCAGAATGGTCCAGAATAGTTTAAAAAATACCAGAATAGTCCAGAATAATTTAGAATTTATAGAATAGTCCAGAATAGTTTAGAAAATACCAGAATAGTCCAGAATAACTTAGAAAATACCAGAATAGTCCAGAATAGTTTAGAAAATACCAGAATAGACCAGAATAACTTAGAAAATACCAGAATAGTTTAGAAAATACCAGAATAGTCCAGAATAGTTTAGATAATACCAGAATAGTCCAGAATAGTTTAGAAAATACCAGAATAGTCCAGAATACCTTAGAAAATACCAGAATCGTCCAGAATAGTTTAGAAAATACCAGAATAGTCCAGAATAACTTAGAAAATACCAGAATAGTCCAGAATAGTCTGAAATGATTTAGAATTTTTTTAGGAACCTCTTTTTGTCTCGGATCCCTTTCGGAGCTCTGACTGTCTGATCACTCGGCTCTTCGATTGAGGTTTTTTTTAACTTTTTTTATTCTAATTTTAATTTATAATACAATTAATTAGTTTATTTTAAATAATTTAGAATATTGTCCGAATAATTTAGAATTTGTCAGAACCTTCCAAAATGGCCCTAAATATTTTAGAAAATACCAAAATAGTTCAGAGTAACTTAGAAAATACCAGAATGGTCCAGTATTATTTAGAAAATAGCAGAATGGTCTAAAATAATTTAGAAAAATTCAAGATAATTTAGAATATTGTTCGAATTTTGTAGTATGGCAGACTTAGTACTGAAGCATACATTTAGCCCCTTGTTGTGGATAGCTCACGGCAATCATAGGGTATCTCAGGCGTCGAAGGAGGTAAACATTTACTTATTTTGTTTTTCATAACTCGGTTAGTAATCAAATTATATTGTAATTAATTTTTTTCTCTAATTTAGAGCAAAGATATTTTAATGGTGAGACACTATCGACACAAATGCGAGTTTCACAAGGACTATGCACCGGTATTAATTCGAATGGGCTTATATCAGCTCGCGACAATGCCTGATATCGCCCTCGATGCGGCTCTTATTCATGCACTTGTCGAGCGGTGGCGTCCGGAGACGCACACCTTTCATCTTCCTTTCGGAGAGATGACAGGTATTAACTAATTCAAATAAATTTGTTTTTTAGTTTCTTACTGACATGCAAAAATAAATTACAGTAACGTTGGAGGATGTGAGTTGTTTGTGGGGTTTACCTATTTCGGGGGAGCCTGTAACGGGAATTACAAACGCGGCGAGTATTCATGGCCGACTGTATGAGCTGCTAGGCATCAAAGATAATGAAATCAAGGGGTTCATGAAAAAGATGGGAAAGGATGCGAGAACGTCCGACATGCTTTTGGCAAAAAAAGCGCTCTGTGAGCGCTTCAGAATACTGCCCACCGGTGCGAGCGAGATAGAAAAGAGATGGTTAGTATTTTTTTCTATTTAAAACCCTATTCGTATTTTGCATTTTCAATAATGTGCTCACATTTTAATATTTGGTGATCAGGTATGTCCGTGCATTTATCCTTGACATGTTAGGAAATACCATGTTTGCTGACAGTAGCGGGGACGGGATACCGTTGTGGTATCTCAACATGGTGGACAATTTAGACGATCCGAGGAATTACAACTGGGGCGGAGCTGTTCTCGCATATTTATACAGAAATCTATGCCTCGCATGTAATCCTAGCTGCCACTCTATGCATGGTCCCACGATGCTTCTGCAGCACTGGTCGTGGAGCCGATTTCAAGTTCACCAGCCGTTATTTCCGAGATCTCAACCGACATGGGGCAGGGAAACAGAAGATACTTGCCCAGCTTATGGTGAGCTATGGAAAGGCCCACATGAGTGGGAGAGCTCGTCGCATTCAAAACCCACCGGTCCAGGTATCCCCCGCGATCAGATTCAGCTATTGACGGATAACATGGTGGAGTGGCAGCCGTACGCGCATGTTTACCACAATCTTTCACGAAGAACTCGGGCGGACTAGGTATATTGTAATAAATTCGCATACTTTCTCATATTTATGTCATCATAATTATAAATTCGGTATAACATTTCAACTATATTTTTCAGCCGTACTACTTGTACCGCGGTCCTCTTATTTTTTATTGGATTGTGGAGCATCACAATCCTGATCGATGCATGTGACAATTTGGAAGATGGCAAGAAATTGCGCCACCGCCCCCCCTTGGATAGGGACGACCACGAAGAGCTACACAAGTAATATTCGCACTATTTATGTGGTTTATTTGTTTTTGTGTACTTATGTACTTATTTATTTTACTAATATTGTAAACAGGTTGAAATGGGGCTCAAAAAGGAATGCGAACTGGGCGGACGTGCACCGCCGACATGTGACCCATGCGACACAATATGCACAGCATGTGCACGAGGTAGGACATCCGTGGGATCTGAGTGACATTGTAATATATCGAACATGGTACCAGAAGAATGGCATGGCATCTGTCTTCATGTTTGGTCAGCACGTGTTCGGAATGGATCGCAATATTCCGGTTCCTAGAGACGAGCATTCGAAGTCCGGATACGTTCCTAGCGGATCGACATTTGTTCGAAATGTAAACATTTCTAACTCTGGAATTTATAAAACACTTATTACATATCATTTCTTATATTTCGACCATGTGTACAGGCATTGCGTGGGATTGGAGAGTTGGCACATGGCACAAAAACATTCTTCACCAAGGGTCTCCATGCAATTGGCAAGGGGAAAATGAGGCTAGGTAGTCGACTTTGCAGTGATAATGGTTACGGAGACCGTGCGCGTGCCATGTTGGATGAGTCGGGGGTCCCACCTAATTGGGAAGACATTTCATCCACCGAGAGTGCGCCGCTGGGAACGGAGCCATTCCCAGCGGCACCTGTATTCGAAGGCCCAGATCCAGTGCAGGGCTGGTTGTATGATGGCTCTCAATGGAGAAGTTATATTTTGCCAGGACAGTTCGATCAGGTTACTCCACCAGCACATGCAGACGCCGGACAGGTATGAATTCAAATTACTAGAAGCTGATTTCAAATTTAGTTTATAGTTAAAAAACTGTGTATGAATTAAAGGCACAGGGGTACGGCATGCCGCGATCATCATCGATGCACGAGATGCCGCGATCATCATCGATGCACGAGATGCCGCGATCATCGATGCACGAGATGCCGCGATCATCGATGCACGAGATGCCGCGATCATCGATGCATGAGACACCGCATTTGCAGTCGCAGGGGTTCGACATAGAGATTCCGGAGGGGTGTGAATGGATGCATTCACTATTCGGCACTGGAGCCGGACATGTATGTAGTACTTTAATTGAAGTAATTTTCTTTTTTAATATATAATGAACTAAATTAAAAAATGTGTCTCAAATGCAGATGTCTCAGGATCAGGCGAATGAAATGGAGCAAATGCATGTTGATCAAGCCACATTCGAATCCCTACAGCAGTGGCAGGTTCATCCGACTTCAGGTGATGCCGGGGCGTCGTCTTCTTATCCACCTCCTCCAGTGGATCCCACTGACGGGCTGCGACGTTCACAGCGTGAGAGACATGACCCTTCTCGCTTCTCGCATTCTGAGTATCCGGACCACACTGTACATGCACAGCGTGGCCTGTAGGAGTTATATATTTTATGTTGTCATTTGTGTTTTATCTTTTGGTATCTGTTTTACCTGTAGGAGTACTTATATATTTTGATATGATTTGCTTTATCTGTAGGTATTAATTACATCTTATAACTTAACAATTTCATCGAAACCGTATTCTATAAATTAACAATTCCATCTCAACCGTCTTCTAGAACTTAATAAATATGCCTCAGAAATAACAAAACGAAGAAAAATACATAGAATTAAAACATTCAGAACTATTAAACTACATTTTCGACAACAGAATGAACAACATACTACTTCTTAGCACACATGTTATTTTCTACGACGCAGACTAAAATTTAGTCCGATGGTGCGCCAGGAGGTTGTACTTCTTCTTGCTGAGTGCTCTGCCACTTCTTGCGCCTGTCTTGCTGCCTCCTCTACATTGCAATTGGATCATGTATTAAATCGTGAATTTAATTAAAACAAGCATTTATATTTGGTTGACCAATTGTACCTGCTGCATTCCGATCAATTGTCTCACGATGAGGCTGATGTCCGAGTCTCCGACCACGCATCCTGTCCATTTCCATCGGTATGCGGTCGTGCCTTCTCCTTCCTTTTTTGATCAGTCTCTTCTCAGGTATAATTTTTGGGCCGTTGTATATAGGCCATTCATTTTGGTTGCCTTTCGGTCCCCAATGACCGCCCCATGTTTGTACCACTATTGACGTACGATAAAAGGGGTTGATGTATAGATTTACATCATATCTCATTTCGCGGACAACCGCCATGAAATGAGAACATGGTATGCCGGTCAATTGAGGCTTCCGACATTCACATTCAACCCTGTTATTGTCCGTGACAACAACCCTATACCCGAAATCCCTCCGGGTATACTCAAGTCTCGGCTGATTACGCCTTGCTGGAAGTTTTTCACCCTTGACGAGAACCTCAAACAGCCCATGACCGCTGCGATAAGGAATCACAGTCATGTCCCTTCCTTTTTCAATACGCTTTTGCAATAACTTACTTACCCTGTCGGACCACACCTGACCGTGTTGCATTCTCATTTCAGCTTTGTTCCATCGTTCGAAAAACCATTTATTCAACTTATAGAACGTGTCCTCCACGACCGCTGCAACCGGTAACCGCCGACTAATTTTGAACACGGCGTTCAGTGACTCTGATCCATTTGTTGTCATTATCCCCCATCGGTGACCGCCGTCCAATGTTTGATACAACTTCTCTGGACGTGGAAGCTCGTCTTCATCATTAGGGTTCCTCTTACCCACCTTGTTAAGGTAGTCGACAGCCTCCGGACAACCAATTTCAAAGTCTTGTATCATCTCCTGCAACCTCCTAGGTTTGCATTTGTTCACTCCAGCTATGAACCTATCGCTAACCTCTCTCTTACGCCCCACGTGCTTGAATAGGTTTTCGGCAACATGCTGAGAACAATACCGATGTACACATTGATCGGTGGACTCATCCCAACCGAGAAGCGGATCCTGAAAAACGGCTTTAATTCCCAAATGTCTATCCGATATGACACAAAAAAAAACGATTATCTCCAATTACTTCCAACCTCAACCATCTCATAAAAAAACCCCAGTTGTCAGCGCTTTCTTTCTCCACAATTGCAAAAGCCAATGGAAGCAATTGGTTTTCGGCATCGTACATACATGCCATTAGCAGCCTACCTTGGTACCGTCCCGACATGAAACATGCATCGATACTAATCACTGGTCTCAGGAACGGTATCGCTGCAATACACGCTCCGAATGCCCATGCCGCTCTATGGAAATGCCTCTCGGTTTCTTTGTCAGTCGGGGTCGAGGTCACACAATACTTAGTTCCTGGATTGTTTCTTTGGATGGCTTCCAATAGTGGAATAAGCAGGTTGTACGAGCTCTCCCAACTCCCAAACAGATTTGCAATAGCAAGCTCACGGCCTCTCCATAATTTGTTGTACTTGGGAGTTACCTTATCATATCTCTACATGACGAGATCTCGGATATGATTTATAGAAGAGCACACATCCCTTCTAATGGTCTTATCAATCGCAAGGGCAACTATCTCTGCCGTAAGCTGACAGTGATCAGTACGTGTTGCCGATACTGTGCACGTATGAGGAAGTGCTTGTTTGGTAATAATCCAAGATTCTGAAAGACCGTTCTGCTTCGCGCATACCTTAAATTTACAAAACTTATCTCTGCACACCACCTCGTAACGTCTAGGTTCGCTTCTAAGAACCTTGCACTCACAATTATTATCGAGATGGAACTCATTGATTGCTATCCTTAGAGCTGTTTTCGACTGATATACTACACCCTTAGCCAATGGATTATCGAATGTTTTGTTTGACCTGCCGAAAAAATCGACATCCGCAGGCCTAAAACCGGATATGTCATTGAAACTATCAACCGGATGTGTCATATTTTCCCGACCAGTTATCGGGTACTGTGCTTCACGGGACCGTGATTGTGGCTGGCTGAGCGATTCAATATCATCGTCGGAACCCGATGACTCACCTGAGAGCCTCTCATCTCCACTCTCCAAACTGTCATAATCAATTGCATCAACAGGGGCATGCGAATAATCACGTAGCTGTCTACGGGCCCGACTGGTACTGGGTTGTGATGTGCTTGGTAGATCCACAGAGTTCCGACCGGTACTGGGTAGAGGTCTAACTGGTAGATCCACAGAGTTGCTACCGATACTGAGTCGGGGTCTCTGTACATCCATAGAGTGCCGACCGGTACTAAGGCGGGATCTAACTGGTATTGGGTTGGGATCCACATGATTCTGACTGGTACTGGGTCGGGATCGAGGTTCAGGAATCTGTCTGGTATGGTTCGGTTCCAATTCTACATACAACTCCAGAACCGGTAACCTTTGTGCAAAAGACGACACAATTTCTAAAACCATTTCGAACGATTGTTGGTCCATTACCGGTACTAATTGATGGTCACGTCCCCCATCGGTAGACATATTAAACCTGGATTGGATTTCCAGATTTGCTTGACTAGCATTATACCCAACAAATTTATAAATCTCATTCCGAAGATAATCAAAGCTGTGGTTGACGGTTAGCGGTAATGAGTATTTAGCTCGGGTACTGTAAAAGACCCCGTCATTATTGTATTTGATTTCTCCTCCATTAAAAATCTTCACATAAATAGTTGTCATTTTCAGTTCGATTGGTCTGGCAATTTAAAAAAGAACAACATATAAGTAATTACAAATTGTCCGGACCTCTAAAAATTATTTCATAACCATTTCATAATTTTCTAAATTATTCAATACCATTTCTAATATTCCTAAATTATTCTACATCATTTTGGAATTTTTTAAATTAATAGAAAAAAATTCTAAATTTTTTTGGAATTTTATATATTATTCTAAACCATTTTGGAATATGATAAAAAATTCTAAATTATTTGGACAATATTCCAAAAAATAAAAAAATATTTGGAATGAACTAATTAATTATAATATAAATTTAAAAAAAAAATCAACCTGAATCGAAGATTGGATCAATCAGACAGTCATAGCTCCAGAAGGGATCCAAAAATGAAAGAGGTTCCTGAAACAATTCTAAATCATTTTAAAATTTTCAAAATTTTTCTATACCATTTTGATAATTTCTAAATTATTCTACACCATTTTGAATTTTTTTAAATTAATTTAGCAATATTCTAAAAAAATTTGAAATTTTATAAATTATTCTAAACCATTTTGGAATATTCTAAAAAATTCAAAATTATTTGGACAATATTCCAAAAAATAAAAAAAATATTTGAAATGAACTAATTAATTATAATATAAATTAAAATAAAAAAAATAAAAATAACCTGAATCGAAGATCGAATCAATCAGACAGTCAGAGCTCCGGAAGAGATCCAAAAATGAAAGAGGTTCCTAAAACAATTCGAAATCATTTTAAAATTTTCTAGACTATTTTGATAATTTCTAAATTATTCTACACCATTCTGAAATTTTTAAAATTATTTTAATTAATTTAAATATTTTAAATAATTAACAAATAAATAATTACAAATTTAAATAATTGAAAATAACTTACGGAGAGAGCGAGAGAGCTGCGAGTGAAATTGAAAGCGAGCTCAGCGGTATTTATAATCGAATTCGGTACAAAACCGGATAAAATTTTTCCGAAAATTCATACTGAAACCGTATAAAATTTTTCCGGAAACTTAGTTCGGAAAAAAATTTTCCGAAAATTTGGCCTAATTTCGGAAAAAAAATTTCCGGACTTAGAATCCGGATAAAATTTTTCCGGTTTTTGAATTGAATTTTCGGAAAAAAAATTTCCGAAGTTAGAGGGTTAGTTCGGAAATTTTTTTTCCGGAAAGGGTATTTTTCGAATTTCAGATCTGACATGGTCATTTTTGGTAATTTTATTTTATTTTTGGATATTAATAAAAAATTCGGTCCTACTCGTATTAAACATGCATTAAATATTTTTGACAAAACAAGAAAGGCATTAAACATGCATGCATCTTAATTCGGTAAGATGCCTAATTAAAAAAAGCACCTAAATGCCTAATTATATTATATTAGTTATGATGCATGGTACTTGCTGGTATACTTATTTGAGTTGAATTAGCTCCAACATAATTAAAAAAGGCATTGAATTAGTTTAGTTTAGGCATATTTAATTATTTGGCCATTGCTTTTTATGTTTCAAATGGTATTTTTACATTATTATATATGAAATTCCTTTTATAATTTTGATCATAATTTTATTTTATTTTTTTTAACAGTAAGTGCATAGAGATCCTTCTTGGCGGTTTTGATCCTAAAATCTACAATAAGGTATATCTTTCTTCTTTTTTTTCTGGTCATGTTGTATTTTTTTTTACTTATCTGATTATTCGATGAAAATTTTGTATAATCTCAGATGGTTGATCCAAATTGTTACCAAATATGTTGAGAGCAAATTGTTCTTAGATGGATTTTTTTTTATGTTACATTTTCTTTAACAGACAGTCAAAGTATTACTGTATTAGTTCAAAGTGCACTTGCAACAAATTTACAAGTATAGAAATTAGATTTTGATTAATTAGCACATACATTACCAACACACACCAACAATGAGGATCTTTAATCAAACATTTATTCTTTAATTATTACACAAATTTCAAATGAATACAATCATACAAACCATTACTCAATAAAATATTAAAACCCTCCTATATATTTTAATAGATATTATGATAATATTTATGTATATATCTATGGATATCCGAGATCCGATCCGTATCCGTACGTATTTGTATCCGAAAAATAAAAACGGATACGAATATGATTTTACCACTATCTGATCCATATCCGATCCGTTTGCACCCCTAGCAAGAGTATTTAATTCTCATGGTTTGACCCTTCACGAGTTTTAGATGTTTTGATATATATTGATGGTATGACCTAACAAACTTCACATTTGCAAATGGCGGTTCTATTACTACTACATTTTTCATATTTTTATGTTTTGTTTATATATAGACTCATAATTAATAAGTTCTTTAGGTTTATTGCACTCGGAGAAAATAACTTCATAAATAATCAAGTCTTTTTGTTGAAAGATTGATATATAATTTATTGGCTGTCCACAAATATATGCTTATATTAGTTCATGGGGAAAAAAAGAATTGAGATTTTGGAGGAAACTAATTAATGGACTATTACTTAGAGTAGAACTAGGGTGTTCCTAAGCTCACCAAGGCCTCTCGTGAGCTCAACTCTAAAACCTATCGAATTGATTTCAAACGATATTTCTAAACCGTTAGATGTTCAATCTATATTAAAATGTGCTTGGAGACCAAATTTTATATTTTTTGAAATTTTTATACTATTTATTAAGCCGGTTTGAAAACTGCTGTTTTCCAATGGTGCAGAATTTTAATAAAAACAGCGGTTTTCAAACCGGCTTAATAAATAGTAAAAAAATTTCAAAAAATATAAAATTTGGTCTCTAAGCACATTTTAATATAGATTGAACATCTAACGGTTTGGAAATGTCGTTTGAAGTCAATTCGATAGGTTTTAGAGTTGAGCTCACGAGAGGTTTGGTGAGCTTAGGAACACCCTAGTTCTACTCCTATTACTTAATTGAACAATTTAATACACGAATGTCATTTGTGGGTGGTCAAATCATCAGGTTTTTGCCTTGTTTTCTCTTCCAATCAATCAGTTAATCACATCACATTATTTTTACAAAGAATCAGTTAATAATGTAAAAATCAGACCTTTAAATCTTTTTTTTTTATTGTCATAGATGAATTTAGAGTAGGTCCGATGCCCATCAGACCTACTTTGGTTCGATGGGTGTGATGACCATCCGATCAACATCAAGATTCGTGCACATTGCATCAAAATCCGTGAGAGTCTGTATCAATTTCCGTGCGCACAGATTTAATGCTAATCGTACGGTGCTAGAGTTAATTGAACCTAAAAGTAGTTCCGATGCCCATCGGACCTACTCCTATTTCGTCATAGACCGACATTTTTAAAAATACCCTAAGTTAATTACAAATTATTAAATCTGCCCATGAGTTGCCGGTTTTATTAAATATGCCCAAACCAGCTAATAATTGGCCGGTCCTGTGATTTTTTTTTTTTTTTTTAGAGAAAAATAGCTAAAATGCTGAGATGAAATCTAACACAAAAAAATCGAATTGTTTTTTTAAATATTTGTTAGAAAATACTCTACGAATAGGGCCGATTTTGTGCTAAAATACGGTAAATTTACTAAAATGCTGAAATTGCAATAATTATGTAGAATTATGCTAAAATACGGTAAATTACGCTAAATTACGTATGAATAGGGCAGATTTTGTGCCATATTTCATAATCATAAAAAATAGTAAAAAAATTCCAAAAAATAATAAAAATTGGTATTCTACAAGTTCATTATATAACTAATTTACTGAGCTACGTAGATTGGAGAATAGAAATGAAAATCTTAATCGGAAATTTCAACTGAAGTTTTGAGGCTCTTCCTTTTATTTTTTGGTGATTCTGAATTTGGAAATCTAGCAAAGCTAGTTCGGATGTATGCGCATTTTCACAAGCTTTCCGAAAAGTGGTCATTTGCTGAAATCGGACACTCGAGTGCCGTTTTATGGCCGTTTGAAGTTTCGTCATCGTTTTTTCGCTTTCTCAGTGAAGATATCATCCCTATTCATACATAATTTAGCGTAATTTAGTGTATTCTAGCATAATTCTACATAATTATTGTAATTTCAAGTAATTTAGTGTAATTCAACATAAATCAAGTAATTTAGCGTGTTTTAGAATAAATATGCTAATTATATATAAAAAATGTAATCTAGCAAATATTTAAAAATAAATTTGATTTTTTAGTGTTATATTTCAGCATTTTAGCTATTTGTCTCTTAAAAAAAAGTTAACATAATTTAAAGTAATATAGTGTCAATCAGCATAAATTAACATAATTTCAAATAATTTAGCGTATTTTAGTATAAATATGCTATCAAAAAAAGTAATCTAACAAATATTAAAAAAACAATTCGATTTTTTTGTGTTAGATTTCATTTCAACATTTTAGCTATTTTTCTCTAAAAAAAAATAAATAGAATAAATCACGGGACCGGCCAATTATTGGCCGGTCCTGCCATTAATCGAATTTTAATTGGAACCAGTTAATTATTGGCCGGTTTGAACATATTTAATAAAACCATCGACTCGTGAGCAGATTTAATAATTTGTAATTAACTTAGGGTATTTTTAAAAATGTCGGCAGTGTGCCCCTTACTGTTCAGTGTTGTAAAATTAGATTCTGGCCTATGGAAGAACCACGAGGAGACGAAACTGTCAGAAGAGTGCGAGAGTCTCCCGAGGCTATTCTCCCCCGCCTCTGAAGACGGGTCTAGTTCTAGCAACATTTAATCAATTATATGTGGAAATAATTAGTAGGTTCTTAAATATTGTTGCCCACAAGGCATATGATTAGTTTAAATATCTCTTCTCTCTTATTATACTAATTGATTTTTCATTATTATTTAAATTTAGAACCAATCTATTTTAATATCATTCATTGTTGTATAAATATTCATTTCATTGGTTTATTTCTTTAATTATTTTTGAAAATATGTCATTTTGTATGATAATATTTTTGTTTATGTTTACTCACCGTTGCAACACGAAAATGATACTAGTATTTATTATATTTTTGGAATTTTTTTACTATTTATTAAGCTGGTTTGAAAACCACTGTTTTTCAATGCTGCAGAAATTTCATAAAAACAGCGATTTTCAAACCAGCTTAATAAATAGTAAAAAAATTTCAAAAAATGTAAAATTTGGTCTCGAAGCACATTTTAATATAGATTGAACATCTAACGGTTTGGATTTGTTGTTTGATCTTTGGAAATTAGAGAACGGAATCGTTTGTTCCTGAGTCCAGGAACAAACGTTTTGATATTAGCCATTCTCTCTCTCTCTCTCTCTCTCTATATATATATATATATATATATGAGTAGAACTAGGGTGTTCCTAAGCTCACCAAGCCCTTCCGTGAGCTCGACTCTAAAACCTATCGAATTGACTTCAAACGACATTTCCAAACCGTTAGATGTTCAATCTATATTAAAATGTGCTTGGAGACCAAATTTTACATTTTTTGGAATTTTTTTACTATTTATTAAGATGGTTTGAAAATCGCTGTTTTTATTAAAAGTTTGCACCATTGGAAAACAACGATTTTCAAACCATCTTGATAAATAGTAAAAAAATTCAAAAAAATGTAAAATTTGGTCTCCAAGCACATTTTAATATAGATTGAACATCTAACGGTTTGAAAATGTCGTTTGAAGTCAATTCGATAGGTTTTAGAGTCGAGCTCACGGAAGGGCTTGGTGAGCTTAGGAACACCCTAGTTCTACTCATATATATATATATAGAGAGATCGACTATGGTGAGTTGTGAAGTAAAATGTCGTTTTACTTCACGCTCATACTCCATTTTGAAAATCTAAACAACCGATCCGAACCGCTCAACATGTTCTCCATATTGAAATGTGCTTGGAGACCAAATTTTACATTTTTTGGAATTTTTTACTATTTATTAAGCCACTTTGAAAATCCCAGATCCGGGTGAACAGTAAAAAACAGTAAAAAATTATGGACCATTCGATCAGCGATTTTCAAAGTGGCTTAATAAATAGTAAAAAAATTCCAAAAATTATAAAATTTGGTCTCCAAGCACATTTCAATATGGAGAACATGTTGAGCGGTTCGGATCGGTCGTTTAGATTTTCAAAATAAAAATATGAGCGTGAAGTAAAAATGACATCTTACTTCGCAACTCACCATAGCCCAGCTCTCTCTATATATATATATATATATTTTCCCTTTCCTTTCCGTCATTAATTAATCGTTTTTAAAAGCCCAATAATGAAAATGATCCATCGAGCCCAGCCCATATCTTCCTTGCTCTTGCTTAATTAATATTTTACGGATGGATAGTGATTAAGAAATTGGACAACTTAGAAGGTAAATGTATGTTTAAAACTTTTTTTGTGAGTTAGGATTCAGCTAATGTTTTCTCTGCTAAAAAAATATTAAATAAAATTTGTGCCAAATTAATCCTTCTTAAATGTTCTAAACTAAATAATTATAGAAAGTGGGGAATGAGGTGTGTTTAAACTATCAAAATCCTATGCCTACAAGATACCTCTAGTATTTTTCTCTAATTGAATCCTTCATGAGTTATAGCTGTTTGATATGTATTGATGGTATGATCTGACAAACTTCACACTTTTGATATGTATTGATGGTATGAATAAACAAACAAACTTCACACTTTGCAAATGACGGTTCTACCACTACATTATTCATGTTTAAATATAGACTCATAATAAATTCTTTAGGTCTATTGGCTTATTGCACTCAAAGAAAATAACTCTATAAATAATCAACTCTTTTTGTTGAAAGATTGATATATAATTTATTGGTTGTCCACAAATATATGTTTATTCTAATAGTTGTTGGGAAAAAATTTGAGATTTTGGAGTAAACTAATTAACGGATGCATGTAATTCAGTTAAACTATGATATATTATAAAGAGTTGTGTTGTTACTACTATTGAATAGTTATAACTTTGTTTTCTAATCAGTATCATCACCGATCTGATCTAATTAAAACAAATCTAAAAGCTTATTCAATGGTGCTGGACTTAATAGGATAAGTACTTCTTTTCTAATATTAGTAGAAATTTATTAGTAAAAATCGACAAAACAGGAAACCAATTAATCATTCATCTTATCCTTTAATCTTGGCAATAGATTATTATTGTTTGTTATATTGATGCTAAGTTTCTGATGTGCTATTAAAATTGTTATCATGAAGGCTATTTTCTGTAATTCATTTATATTTTAGTATTATAGTACTTTGTTTTGAAAAGAGAAATTAATATCTATTGAAAAATAAATTAATTCTTAAAATGAGACATTTTTAATGAAATTTTTTAGATTCATCAACTTTGGATATAAATAATTTTTTTTTCAAATTCTAAAAATATGAACAATGAAAAACAACATGATTATCTACACAAAAATTCTCACAAAGAAATATAAAAGAATGGTATTGTTTAATAGTTTCATTACATACGATAGACACAAAAATGAGAAAATTTGAATCATCCGATTAGAGTAAATGAAAAAAAAAACATGATTTTACAGATAAAAGTAATTGGATGATGTGAAATTAAAGTTCTTTAGCTTTGTCTTTATAAAGTGTTTTTTTATAGACTTGCGTTTCTTTTTCATCGAGAGGCGGTGTTCGCAAAAACTAAATTAATTATTTGTTCATTTATATTTATACACTTTCAAAAGCACTATATATACTTACCTTTTTAAGGTTAAATCTCTTGTGATTATGCAATGATAAATATGTAAAAATTGATTCATGATTCAATAAATAACTTTGATTTAAGGCAACAGTGACAACGCATTTCTTGGAAAGGGAAATTAGAGCCTTCGCCAATAAGGGATTAAGAGTCAAGGATTAAGAGCTTAAGGAGCGCTAAGGAACCGATGTTCGGTTGTTTTAATTCGTGGGTGAAAGTTAAGGAAGCTAAAAGAAGGGGTAGAGGTGCCTTAAGGTTTGGGCAGAGAATTAAGGTCCAGGCAAAAGGAGGCTAAATGAGGTGATCTTAATCTGCGCTAAAGAATCAGTGTTCGGTAGGATTAAGCGACTAAAGAAGTTAAAGAGAGCGGATTAATTCTTAAGGAGGCTTAATCCCTTGTTACTAAACATCCCCTTCCTCTCTAAGAAGTTTTCTTAGTGATTTTGTTGTCAGTCATAACGCATTTCCCTTTCCACCTTCTCTTTCTCTTCTTATAATTATTTTTCAACCAGTCACTAATCCAAGCATTATCATCTCATATCAGTATTCTGGGAAAAATAAATGAATATAGATCAGTAATGAAAACATAGTAGGAGGAAATAAATAAATAAATAATAAATACAGATTTCAACAGAAACAAGACAACAATTCAAAATAAATAAAGACTTCAACACCAACACACACTAACAAGAATGAAACATTTATTATTTAATTACTTCACAAATCCTCAAATGAATACAATCATACAAACCATTACTCAATAAAAGTTCAAATAGACCTACTTATAAATAAATAAATATCAATACAAGGAATTTTTGCAAAAAAATATTTACATCAATGTAACACTTTACAAGAGGTTGGCTAATATCAAAACGTTTGTGCCGGAGCCGTGGTGCAACTAATTGGTTTTTTCATTTTCAAAGTTCAAACGGTCGATCCGAACGGTTAGATGTAGATGTGATCTCTATAATAAAATGTGCTTGAAGACAAAATTTTATATTTTTAATTTTTTTTACTATTATTAAGCCAGTTTTAAAATCGTTGATTTAAATAAACAGTGAAAAATATCTGGATCATTGAAAATAGAGATTTTAAAACTGACTTAATAAATAGTAAAAAAATTTAAAAAAATATAAAATTTGGTCTCCAAACACATTTTATTATAGATTGAATGTTGAACAGTTTGAATCGATCTTTTTGAACTTCGAAAAATGTAAAAACTGAAACGTTTGTTCCATGACCTAAGAACATATGTTTTGATATTAGTCAACCTCCACTTTACAATTATTTAGAGGGACTCCCTATCAGTTAATTTAGAAAAAAAAAACTACATCCTTGATACAAGCATTTAATTTGTACCCTCTTGTTTAAGAGTTCCATTAGTCTCATGGCAAACAAATATTTTTGTAACGAGGAGAGTAATATGAAAAAAAATATGAATTCCCATAAGAAGAAATGGAAAAAAGAAGAAGCATGATTTAACTGATAAAAGTATCGATGAAGTGAAATTCAAGGTCTTGAAAGTTTGCCTTTATAAAGTTTCTTTTTCTATAGATTTGCTTTTTATTTTCATCGAGAGACGTGTTCACAAATTAAAACTAATTCAATTTGTTCATTTATACACTTTCAAAAGAACTATACGTACTTGCCTTTCTAAAGTTAATCCCTTAAGATTATGCAATAATAAATATGTCAAAATTGATTCAATAAAATAACTTTGATATAAGGCAACAATGACAAAGATATTATGTGTATTTTATTACTTGGAATATTTTAAGGGACGGAGAAAATGTCACCAACACTGCAGAAAACAAAAAATTAAAAATGTCAAAAAAAAGTAACAATCTTTCAAATTCTTTAACTAACATCATGAAATTATAGCCTTCATATATATTACACATTACATTAATGTAACACTTTATAATTATTTAGAGAGACTCCCTATCATTTAATTTAGAAAAACTATATCTTAGAGAGGGTTCAAATGCCTTCAATTATTTTTGTACCTTCATCATGCCTCAATTTTTAAAAACTTTAATAACTCAAATTGTAAAACTTAAAAGTCAAACGTTAGATATGATTTACATCATTTTATCTATATATGTGTAAAAAAAATAAGCTATTTTAACTTTGTTGTGTTTGTCATCAAGAACTTGTAAAAATGTACTGATGTGAATAACTTCTAGACATTCATTTTTCAATTTATTGATTCACATAAAAACAAAATCGAATGCTATAATTTTTTATAAGCACGTAGTGAAAATCATATAGATCACATCTAACTGTTTTATTTTAACGTTTATGTTTTAAATTTTGAGTTATTAACGTTTTAACAATGGAAGCATGATAGGGGCACAAAAAAAGAGGCATTTGAACCCTTAATACAAGCATTTACATTAATGTATCCTTGATACAAGCAGTCAGTTAATCTCTTCCTCTCCAAGAGGTTTTCAATAGATAAAAATAAATAAATAAAGATTAGTAATGAAAACATAGCAGGAGAAAGGAAATAAATAATAAATAAAGACTTCAACGGCAACAACATAACAATTCAAAATAAAAATATTTTAAATTTGAAATCCAAGTTGTTTAAATATTTTTATTTTGCATTATTCAACATCATGGAAGTGGTAACAACACATATTGGTGACTACATCTGGACCCAGTCTCCCAGAGCTCATTAATTAATCCATTTAAATTGAAAGCCCAGCCCATCCAAGCCCAGCCCAGCCCGGCCCAGCCTGACCCTTTCTTCCTTCCTCTTGCTAACATACTGGCTTTTTTCTTTTTCCCTTTGGTCAAAACTATAATGACAATCAACTAACTCAAGCCCTTAACCCTCTTAACTATTACACTTTACCAATCAAGGTCCTGTAACTTCTATTTTAGCTCAATTAGCTTGATCTTAATTTAGCAACTGCCCATTACATATATGTTGTACAGCTATCTTTTATTTTCTTGAAGGTTCATTTTCATTTTTAAGAACTATTGATTAGTAATTAATGATTTTAAGAGTAACAATTAATAAATGTAAACTATATATCACACTTGATTTATTTCTCTGTTTTTTTTTAATAAATGTCGCCTTCCTTTCAAAAATTTACAAATTCAGGTTTAGAGTTAACTTGGACATCTTAGAAGGTAAATGTATGTTTAATACTTTTTTTTTTGTGAGTTAGGATTCAGCTAATGTTTTCTCTTCTAAAAAATTAGTAAATAAAATTTGTTCCAAAATGCTCCTCAGATGTTTTAAACTAAACAATTATAGAAAGTGGTGAATGAGGTGTGTTTAAACTGTCAAAATCCTATATATATATGGCTACAAGATACCTAGTATTTTTCTTGAATTGAGCCTTCATGAGTTTGAGCTGTTTTGATATGTATTGATGGTATGACCTAACAAACTTCACACTTTGCAAATGACGGTTCTATTTCTATTACATTTTTCATATTTTATGTTTTCTTTAAATATAGACTCACAATATATAAGTGCTTTAGGTTTAATGCACTCAAAGAAAATAAATCCATAAATTGAAAGAATATTGATATATAATTTATTGGCTGTCCACAGTTATCTTTGCTTATTCTAACATTTTTTGGGAAAAAATTTTAATTGAGATTTTGGAGAAAACTAATTAATGGATTATTACTTATTATTGAACAATTCTATGCACCACTGACGGATCACCACTTGGCATGTCTTTGTGGACAGCTCGTAATTAACAACATAATCTCAACATTGGTGGGAGGGGGTGGAGGCGAGGATTAAACAAAGCGACCACAACCTGCGGGCCACCGATGAACAGCAGAGATATGGCGAAAAGATCCGTCTTGGTGGCTTGAGCTGAGGCTCATGCTCGGCTCCACCACCGTTGGCATGTCTTTGGAGCTTGCGTGGTTTTTAGAAAATATTGCCATGATTTTCAAAACGTATTCCTTATTTGGACTGATTTGCATGGGTTTGTGAGTTAGGGTTGAACTAATGTTTGATGTGCTATAAACTTATAAAATAAAATTTGTGTCCAGAAAGTTGCAACAGTGAAGTGAATTTTCTGTGTTTGTGTTTTGAGAAAGGAAAAATTTAAATGACTTTTAGTTGGACGATAGATAAATGAATTAAAGTCATTTGTGGGCTATCAGGTTTTTGCATCGTCGATCTCTCTTCCGATCAATCAATCAATCACATCAAATCACATCATTTTGTCAAAGAATTAATTAATTGATAAGGTAAAAAACTAAATGAATAATCAGTCAGTCACAACAAGAAATAGAACCAAGAATCAGCCTAACTAAATAAACAAGAACCTAAATACAATCAATATAACTAAGTCCAACATATCTCCAGAAGTCTAACTAAACTTAAACACTTTGCGTTTGGGTGAGCAAGAATAGCTCTATTCTTAGAATAGTAGTACTATTCTGAATACAAATCAATCCAAACAACTTGATAGCTATTCGGAACAGTCAAAAACAGTGCTATTCCGCTAATCTAAAAAAAGTTGGAATAGCTCGAGTTACAAAGAAAATATATAAAAAATAATAACTTTATTTATTTCATTCATCACTATTCTAAATGTTCAATCCAAACAACTTTTTCGCTATTCCGAATAGCACCACATCAACACTATTCTCACACTTTTTAAAAAATCACTATTCTCATCTATTAATCTCAAATAGTAGCTATTCTAGCTTCCATCAAACATATCCTTAACGTCTTTAATTACCAGCACCAGAAATAAAATAAAAATATCTACAACAACAATCAAGCTTTTAGTCCCAAACAAGTTAGGATAGGCTAGAAATAAAACTCAATTACTAAAGTCCCAAAACCAAGGCGGATATAGATAGCAAAAACAATCGAACAATAATTGGATCTAATTTCCAAAGATATCCAATTACGGATACAAATTAAAGAACAGTAAAGAAAATTGATAGGTACTATATAGAAACCACGGAATTCTTCTTATTCAATTTCATAATCCGCTTCCATACAAATTCAAGGCCTTATATTTATATAGGCAACACTCATTACAAAGATTTATGCTAATTAACCACTAATTGACACATCAGCGCCAGCTCTTCTAATTTGGCTGAAACGCTGAGTTGGCTCTAGTTGTTGGTCACTGTCTCGAGGACAACCATCATCATATTGAACGGAACGGACTTTGCTGCTTTTTCGATCCCAACCATTCAAATTCGTTGAGATTTGTGCATAAAAAAATATTTTTATTGAGATACGTGAATAGAAAATTTTGAATGGTTGGGATCAGAAAAACATGACTTTGTTTTTTTTAGAGAAAAACAGCAAAGTCGGATCCATATTGAACTTAGCAGCTCTAATTGCCCAAATCAATCCCCATCATTCTATTTGTTGGTCACCCATGTCAACCAGGGGCGGACGCAGAAATTTGGTCAGGAGTAGGCACAAAATGCAAATAAGAGTGCAAAATATTTTTTTGTATAATATGATGAGCTAGAGTACAAAATGCTAACATGACTAAAAATAAAAAAGTAGTATTGTTTTACATATAAGAAAAACAAATATAGTAATACCTAACTACTCAAATCAAGTCGATGACAGTGGACAAAGCTTGCCTCTACGGGTCTTCATATGTAGATATCATTGCATAATTTTTTCATTATTAACACCCTTGAACAAATCCCTCTCAATATAAGTAACCAAACAATCATTCAACCATTGATCTCTCATGCTATTTCTTGAGTCTTCTTTCACCAACTTCATTGTCGAAAATACCCTTTCAACTCTAGTGGTAGCCATAAGCAATATCAGTGTCAATATCACTAATTTGTAAACCAAGGGATAAACAATGTGTTTTTTCTTTTCCACAAGTTTTTGAGAAAGATCAACTAAAATTGATTATTATTTTGCAAATCCAAATGGTAATTCTCCGATTGATTTTCTAGAGTACCAAGCTCCCATTGGTTGAAATCCGAGAGATAAAATTGATCAAATTTAAGCAACTTGTCCTTGTTAAATGAAGAAAAAGAATTATTTGGGTCTAAGCATCTTGTCTTTGGAATTTGGAATTTGCTTTGCAATACTTTGCACTTATGGAACTCTGTTTGTACCTCTATGTCTATCTATATATTCCATCTACTTTTAACAAGCCTATGTTATTGCAATTTTTTTTTTTGTTTTAAGACAAATATGGCTCACGTTCTCATCTTTATTTAATTAAACATTATCTCCTACGTCTAATTTAATTCATTTTACAAACATCCATCAATATTACATACATACAAACATACATACATACATACAGTGGCCGCATTTGGAGTTGGTTGATTCTGCTGAATTTTCTTTAAGTACCGGGTGCGTCCGCACTGCGCTTGATCTGGAGTGTGCTGAATTTGTCTAAGTATGGAGTGCGGCCGCATCATGGGTCCGTACGTTCGCACTAGGCTCGGACTTTTCTTCTGTGGCATTCTGAGGTTTTTAGATTTGTCTAAGTGTTGAGTGCGGCCGCATCAGTGGCCAGTGCGTTCGCACTAAGGTCATTTTTCTTCATTTCTTGCAAATTAAAAGCAAACAAACGCATTAACTTGATTCCAGATGTATAATATCATTTTTGTATGAAAATACAAGATATTTGGTATTATTTCGTGATAAAAATCAGATCGAATATTATATATTTTAGACCTATCATTCTCATCTTTATATAATTAAGTTGTTGCAATTATTCTTTTGTAGTATCTACTGTGAAAACAAAAAAGAAACATTAATTAGTAGGACTGCACACAACAAGCCAAACAATGAATTTTAATTAATTCCCCATGAATTTTATTTTGTAGGACTGCACACAACAAGCCAAACAATGTTTAAAATCAATTACACATATCTGATCAATACACAGTATTAATTGATCAAATCTTACAAGTTTGGAAAATTAAAATAAAATAAGATGATCACACCCATTAAAGAAACATCTGATATATTAAAAGTTTGCATAAGAATTGGTGGTGCATGTATATGACATTCACAAGTGAAGAAATGCATATAAAACCCTTAATTTATGATATTCACAAGTGAAGAATTTAATACAACTTGACCTCATTTATGATATATTAAAAGTGTGCGTGCGTTCATTGTTTCGTCGACACTCACCTCAAAATAGTTAAAACCCTAGAATAGTTAATTGGAGCGCCAAATCTCCGAGTCGATCTCCGAGCGTCGCTGGTTGAGGAGACTCCGCCGCTCTCCCCTCAAAGCCCTATAACTCCCTGCAGCGCCGCCTCGTCCAGCCGCCGCTTCCCTCAACTCCTCCGCCGCCGCTCTCTCTCAGCACCAAGGTTTAGTTTTGGCCTTTGCTTAATTGTTGTTCTGAACCTAATTGTTTAGTTTGTGCTGTGCTGAACCTAATTGTGGTCTTCTTTGTGTTATATGATGTTCTGAATTTGTGTTGTGTTTGAATAATGCATGAACTTTGTGTGATAGGGTAAGAACTAGTGTTGAGTTGTTCAGACCCTCTACACTGTTTGGGCTTTTTAATTGGGAGAATAAGGGAAGAACTAATGTTTAACATGTGTTAAGTGCTGTTCTTTAGTTTCTGAGAACCTTCTTTTCTGTTTGGGTTTTTAATTTAGTTGAATAGGGATAGAATTAGGTTATAATTGTGGTATTAGTCCATTTCTCAAATGTGATCTGTTTCTTCCTTTTCTGAACCTCCTTTGGTTGAATAGAGATAGAATTAGGTTATAATGATATTGGTACATTATGCTGCTTTTCAACAAAAAGCAGCCGATACTGGTATGGCCTTCAACTTTGAACTGGTACATGACATGATTTCTAAACGTTATTGGCTGAGGTGCCAATTCTGGTACAGCCTCCAACTTTGTATTAGTACACTTGTCAATTTGATGAATGTTCGGGTTTTCAGATTTTTCAGATGTCAATTTTTATGTTCTTGAGGATCTGGTACTATTATTTGTGATTTTGCAAATTCTGTGGTTTTGAATCAGTGTTTTGCAAACTGATTTGGTACTGATTATTTATATCAAACGCAAATCTGAGTAAAGGAAAAGGTTTTTGCAAACTGAGAATGAATTAGGGGATTTTATTTTTAATTTTGGCTGATGCTTCTTAGATTGATTTTTGCTTCTAATATTCTTATTCGAACTCAGTTCAGGTATAATTTCTCAGTCATGCAATGGCTGTTTGGCACTGACTGAGAAAACAAAACACATTTCAATGGACAACATCAGAACTTTAAAGTTTTTGTGAGTGATTAGCATATGTGATCAATTAAGTATAAATGACTACAAAATTTCATATCTTATAATTAGAAAGAGATGGTAAAAGAAGACTTATATTAAGGAACTATTATGTTTTCTTTAATGGCACTATCATGCTTAATTAAGTATGAATAACAAACTTAGGGCTTCTTAATTTTAGTACTAAGTACACTTGTTTCCTCTAAAAATCAGATGCCCAAGCGAAAGACAAAAAGCTCTACCACGAGAAAACGAAGCAGTACCAATGGTTTCCTAAGCCAAGAGAGAAGCTGGTCTGAACTTCCAGAAGACATTCTCCATCTCTTCTCCAAAAAACTACCTGATATCTCTGATTTCATACGCTTCCGTGCTGTGTGCAAGAGTTGGCAATTATCAGCCCCAGTCAACGATCCTCCCCCACAACTCCCATGGCTTCTAGAGTACCGCTTTGAAGAACATTGTGGAAATGACATTATACGCTTCTACTGCCTCTCGTCTGGTAAAGTTCATACCATCACTTGTCCTGGTTCCCGTCATGCTTGGCTTGAGGGCCCTGCATATCGTTACTTGCTTGCTAGTCGCTCGAGATGTTTCAAGAGGTATCTCCTTAATCCTCTTACTCGTGATCAGATCCATGTCCCGGATGTCATTAATGTTTGTGGGTCCCTCCCCGACTATATTGGTCCAGATCCAATTGAAGGCGGCG